>OZ004704.1:103907443-104419943 GCA_963924515.1 Vespertilio murinus | reverse complement strand
ACACACATCAAAATTAAAATAAATTATTGAAAATTTTATCATATTTAAATAAAAATATTTTATCTGGGTAAAGAGTTTCTGAAATAATCTGTTTCCTAGAACTTGAAGTCCTTCATGCAAATTCTTCTGTGTACAAATGATTTATGTTTTTGTCACTACAGTGTCCCTTAAAATTAAGAACTAAAGTTAATAAATACAAAAAGAGCCGATGAAACCTGCTGGCAATAAAGTACACTAAATCAAGGCATCTCCACTATATGTGAAATGTGGAATGTGTCGCTAACTTCCATATTTAAAATTTATCTATGGATTGCTAATGTAGGTAAGCTCCAGAATGTCCATAAAACATCAAAACACAATAATAAGACTCAGAAATACTCTCAGCTGACACCATGAAGGAGAACCCTTAGTGACTACCTCTCCAGTAGAGTTTGAGGAACCATACTCCCATCCAGGCCACCACTATGGTACCTGTACACCCTCTAACAGATGTGCTCCTTCCATGGCCAGATGGGATAGAGTTACATTTACTTGGGGATCTGCATGATATAGGAACAATTCCAGAATTCCAACTCTTCCTTTTCCTTTAGTGTCTGTCAATTGCTCCCCAGTGGGACTAAAATATCAACTCTATATTCCCATTTTATGCCCCTTTGAGTGGGAAGGGTCTGGTGCTGACATTAAAGCATGCTTGTGTGTTATTCATATCTTATGAATGTGTGTCTCATTTAAAAAGGGGGAAAATCTTTCCCTAGCTGGGTAGCTCAGTTAGTTAGCGTCCTCCCAATATGCCAAGGTTGTGGGTTCAATCTCTGGTCATGGGAGATACAAGAAGTAACCAATGACTGCATAAGTAAGTGGAACAACAAACTATCGCTCTCTCTCTTTCTCTTTCTCTCTTCCTTTCTCCTACTTATTCAGAATGATTCTAGAATGCTGGATAAGTTACATATAGTAAGTGAAATTACTATATGCTCTAAATACAGATTACTAATTTGTAATAAATTGATTGCAGCATGGCAAAATGCACCTAATACTGAAAACAGAAGCAAAAGATAACTCTATACCTAGCCATTTCTCATAAGGATCTCCAGTGCCTTGGATTTACCACTCGTGATATTTATAACATATTTGATGTAGTCATTAAAAAAATTAAATAACTGATATTTGTTTTTTATTTCTTATATGAGTATTTGCATAAAAGTACATTACAAATCTGTAAATATGTGATTTTGTTATTTGGAATAGACTAAATTAGAGATTTTCATAGAATAGTCCATCTTTTAATTGAAGTTAGTATTTTATTAATGCTTGCATTTATTCCAAAAGTGAGGAATAAAGGCATATTCTGAGGAAAAAAAGGCATAAAAAACCTATATGAGTGAAACACCTGTTTAGGTTAGAGGACAGACTTGATAATTTCTAAGGTCTAAAATATATGAGAACAAAATATTTACTTGTTCTCATGGGTATCGTGGCAAAAAAATGAAATAAAATCTAAGGATACTACTAACACTAGTTAAGGATGAGCTCTACTTTGACTTAATGACTATCAGATTTTTTACTTAAAATTGTCTTCATTATATTCCTTTATTATAATTAGTTTTCATAATTAGGCATTATAGATCTCTTTACATGAATATCCTGGTACAAGTACATAATGATTCATATACTGGTATATGGATTTTGTTTCAAAATATTTAGAAATTGGTGATACTGATTTATAGTGAATAACAGAAATTATATATAAGGCTAACACACACACACACACACACACACACACACACACACACACACATACACACACACACACACACACATCCTATCTAATAAAAGAGTAATATGCAAATTAACTATCACTCCTTGACAAAATGGCGGTGCCCATAGCCACAAGATGGCAGCGCAGAGTCTTCTTAGCCCTGCCGGAGTCCTCAAGTCCACCTGGCAGCAGCAGTCCAGGGTGTCTTGCTGCGGGGTGCTCACCCCCCACGCAGCGATCCTTGCCAGTGGTGGCAGCCCAGGGTGTCCTGCTGGAAGCACCAGTGCCCAGTGTGATCCCCTGGCTATGGCAGCAGCTTGGGCTGGTGTCTCAGACCTGCAGGGCTGGGCACCCCCACTGCAAGATCACCAGGTCAGTGGCAGCAGCCTGAGCTGGGATCTCAGGCAGGCAGGGCCATGCACCCCCACCAAGCAATCTCTGGCCAGGCTGAGATGAAAGCCTGGGATGGGGTCTCAGCCTGGCCAGGGCACAGTTCCCTTCCATCAGTGGCAGCCTGGGGTCTCAAACATCTTGTCACACCAGCTAGGCAGATATGGAGGAATCTTAAATGTTTCTTTTATAACAATATATATCTTATAGATTTTTTTTTTACAGACAAGAAGGGAAAGGTATAGAGAGCTAGAAACATCTATGAGAGAGAAACATCGATCAGCTGCCTCTTACACACTTTCTACTGGGTATGTGTGCCCTACCAAGGTACATGTCCTTGACCAGAATCTAACCTGGGACCCTTGAGTCAGCAGGCCAATGCTCCATTCACTGAGCCAAACCAGTTAGGACTGTCCAATATGCTAAAGAAAAAAAAAACATATCTGATAAAGACCGAATATGCAAGGGAGGCATTTGGGGGTGATCGGGGTGTCAGGGGAGGGCAGTTGGTGATGATTGGGCTGGCGGGGAGTAGTTAGGGGGTGATCAGGCTGGCAGGCAGAAGTGGTTAGGGGCAATCAGGAAGGCAGGCAGGCAAGTAGTTGGGAGCCAGCGGTCCTGGATTGTGAAAAGGATGTCTGACTGCCTGTTTAGGCCTGATCCCATGGACCTAAGGCAGTCAGACATCCCACAAGGGGTCCCAGATTAGAGAGGATGCAGGTTGGGTTGAGTGACACCCCCTCCCCGCCATGTATGAATTTCGTGCACCAGGCCTCTAGTGTATGCATATATGGCTAATATGCTGTGTCCCTCTAATATGCTATGACACACACAGACCACCAGAGGGCAGGTGCTGTGATGCACATTGGCCATTTACAAAGAAATGGCACTGCAGACCTGGTGCTGACAAAGCAACACTCAGTGTCCCTGAGTGGGACACAGGCCCTACTACCATCCCAGAGTGGGAGCCCACCAAATCACAGCCTATGCTGCCAAGACCCCATGGCGCAAAATGTGTCCCACAGAAAGGCCCAGACCAGAAATGGTGGCTGTGGATGCCGGGTAATGATGTCACGTAGCAATGCCGGCTTCCTTCCTAGCAACTAGCTTACTTTGAGTTTCTTCAGCCCAGGAATATGACTTGCTCTATACCCAGGTGCAAACATTTTATACTTTAGCCAAATGTATGTGACACATTTTCCAGTGCCTCATCTCATTTGATCCTCACAGAAGTCCTGGAGTAGGTAAATAAGAGACTTGGTAAGATACTATTTTCTTTTCATTAGTCGAAAATTGAGATTTAGCCGAGGTCGGTTTGGCTCAGTGGTAGAGCGTCGGTCTGCGGACTGAAAGGTCCCGGGTTCGATTCCGGCCAAGGGCATGTACATTGGTTGCGGGCACATCCCCAGTAGGGGGTGTGCAAGAGGCAGCTGGTCGATGTTTCTCTCTCATCGACGTTTCTGGCTCTCTATCTCTCTCCCTTCCTCTCTGTAAAATATCAATAAAATATATTTAAAAAAAAAAAAAGAAAGAAAATTGAGATTTAGAAAGCTTAGAAACTTAAATTGACTGAAAAGAAGGAAGAAATGATGAACCTTGAAAATGACTTCAGGTTTTCTCACTGCATAGAATATAGTCAAACATTGTTGCAGTTAAATAGTATACCCTTTGTTCTCCCTGCATGATCTACAATAATAATGTGCTTTATGTTGATATTTGCTGCTGTATTTCTGACAATTATCTGAAAGAGAAGTAGTGGTACTTCACTGGGCTGGAAAAGTTTAGCTAAATCAGAAAGTAGTTCTAATTAACAAGTATATATATATATATATATATATATATATATATACTTGCTTAATTAGCCATATATATATATATATATATATATATATATATATATATATATAAACTTGCTTAATTAGAACTACTTAATATATTTATGGCTAATTAAACAAATATATATATATATATATATATATATATATATATGGCTAAGTTTACTCACACATGCACAATTTATATAATGCTCTTACTGGTGCCAATCACACTTATGTATTTTGATTTGATTTGTCATTGTCAATCCTGAATTTGGTTGGCACTTCTATTATAGAGAAAGGGCAAACAGCGATATTAAAATATTTCTTCTAATTAATTTCCTTGCAATGTGCAGTAATTCATGCACTGGGCCACTAGTATACTATACTACACTAAATATAATATGTATAATATGATAATAAAAGGGTAATATGTTAATTAGACAGGATGATTTCCAGACATCATTCCGGACATTCTTCCTGATGAAGCTGGGGTAGGAGGCAAGCCAGCCTGGGTCCTGGATGCCTAAAAGTGGCCTGAGGGAAGCATCGCAGGTCAGAGGAGAGAAGCCAGGATCCCAGGTGCTGGAAGGAAGCCAGTGCAGGCAGCTGGGGGAAGGAAGGCCTACTCTTGCATGAATTTTTGTGCATTAGGCCTCTAGTATAACATAACATAACAAACATAACATAACATATGACATAACATAACATTATAATATAATATAATATAATATAATATAATATAATATATAATACTGCTGAAAAATAATAAAATATTTCATTATATGTTTAATAAAAGTTACTGGTATGTCATGATTAATAGAGAATGAACTAAACAAGTAATTTAGTTGTTAAATGGTTAAATGTCTTCTGGACTCATTATTATGTGACTCACTCTTTTTTTTTTTTTTAATCTTTATTGTTCATATTATTACAAATGTTCCTCATTTCCCCCCCCTCCCATTGTTCCCCTACACCAAGTTTCCATTCAATTCTTTGCCCTTTCCCCATCCCCCATTGTCCTCATCCATAGGTGCAGTTTATGTTCAGTCTCTTCCTGCCCCACCCCACTCCCCATTTCCCCGAGAATCATCAGTCCACTCCCCTTCCATACCTCTGATTCTATTATATTCACCAGTTAATATTGTTCATCATGATTTTTACTTCCCTTGGTTTTTAGACTCACTTGTTGATAGTTACGTGTTTGTTTATAATTTTTATCTTTATTTTCTTCCTCTTCCTAAAGAACCCCTTTTAGCAATTCATATAATTCTGGCTTGGCAGTGATGAATTCCTTTAGCTTAAATTTATTTGTGAAGCTCTTTATCTGGCCTTCGATTCTGAGTGATAGCTTTGCTGGGTAGAGTATTTTTGGCTGTAGGTTCTTGTTGTTCATCACCTTGAATATTTCTTGCCATTCCCATCTGGCCTGCATGGTTTCTGTTGAGAAATCAGCTGACAGTCGTATGGGTGCCCCTTTATAGGTAACTACCTGCTTTTGTCTTGCTGCTTTTAATATTCTCTCTTTGTCTTTAGCTCTTGGAATTTTAATTATGATGTGTCTTGGTGTGGTTCTTTTTGGATTCCTTTTGTTTGGGGTTCTGTGTGCTTCCTGGACGTGTAAGTCTATTTCTTTCACCAGGTGGGGGAAGTTTTCTGTCACTATTTCTTTCAATATGTTTTCGGTATCTTGCTTTCTGTCATCTTCTGGGATGCCCATAATTCTGATGTTGGTTCGCTTGAAGTTGTCCCAGAGGTTTCTTACATTATCTTCAACTTTCTGGATTCTCTTGTCTTCTTGCTTCTGTGGAGGAGTGTCCTCTGGCTCTTTGTGTTCCAAATCTTGGACTTGATCCTTGCAATCTTCCAATCTGTTTTTAGGACTCTGTATAATATTATTTATTTCAGAGATTGTATTCTTTATTTCTAGTTGACCCTTCATTATTTCTTGTTGATCCCTTATCATATCCTCATAGGTCTCATTTATTTTATCGGCCTTTTCTAAGAGATTGTTGAACAACCTTATAAGTGTGGCTTTGAATTCTATATCCAGTCGCTTTTTGTCCTCCATTTCTTTTGTTTGTGATCTGTTTCCTCGTTTTGGCATTTTCGCTGCTTCCCTGAGTTGGTAGGTTGGGAGGATCAGCTGTGTCTATGCCAGGAGACAACCTTATTCCACTAGACTTGGAAACCTGCAAAAGCCTCTCTGAGTTCAGCTTGGAAGGGGCAGAGTTTCTGGGTGGAGCCTACAGCCTTGGCTTCCAGTTAGCCCCGCCCTCTGAGGTTCCTGAGTCTCAATGTACCTCAGAGTCCTTTGGTATTCGCTGCAAGCACCTCTGAGAGAAAGGCACCTAGAGCTTCGCCCACTACCAGAGAGTGTAGTCTCTCCCCCAACAAGCCCACAACTGGGGTTCAGAGCAGTTGGAAGTGGGGTTAAGAACAGTCAGGAGCTTATGTCTCCTTCCAGCGAGGGCAATCTCGCGCGGCCCAAACAACAGTCTGTCCTCTGTGCTGGCAATGTGCGCGACTCAGGGGCTCTGCTTTTCGCCGCCCCCCTGAGCTTCTGTCTTACAGCCCAGATTCCCCCTGTATGAGGCTGGAGCCCGAGGGTCTTGCCCAGGACTGGGGTTCAGTGCAGTCAGAACTGGGGCTCAGCACAGCCCTGAGCTTTTGAGTCCTTCCTGCTGGGGCAATTCAGCAGCTCAGCGAACAGTCCCTCCTCTGCGCGCAAATGTGCGGGGCTCCGGGGCTCCGCTGAGCTTCCGCCTTTCAGCCCAGATTCCCCTCTGTATGAGCCTGGGACCCCCGGGGTCTCGCCCAGAACTGGGGTTCAGTGCAGTCGGAGTTGGGGTTCAGCACAGTCCAGAGCTTTTATCTCCTTCCCGCTGGGGAAAGCCAGCCAGGCACTCCGCCACCCCTCCTCTCCGGCTCCGTCCTCTCCCCATGCACGCGCAAGGTGCCTCTGTACCTTAGGCTTTTACAGCTCCTCTGGTTTTCCTTCTGGTTTTCTCTTTCCTTCTAGTTGTAGAATTTCCAGTCAGTCAACTTTCCTGTAGTTCTGGATAGTGTCCACTCTATATTTTAGTTGTATTTTTTGAAATTGTTGAGTGCGGCTGCAGTTAGGCTTTTACCTCTGCCGCCATCTTGTTGTGAGTCCCTGTGACTCACTCTTGAATACTATTTTCCAGGCTAGAGTGTCCACATACAACTATACCAATACAAATCATGAATGCCACAGGTCCATTCTTATTATCTCTATAACCATTATAATTGAGTCATTCTTTAACTACACTGAATGAAAATTCTGAGTTTCTATAGTTTTAAGATGCACATAAGAAATGTTAAACAATTCTTCATAAATTAACCTTGATAAAATGAAAATATTATATTAAAATACATACTTTTGTCAGTGTTTACTTTTCAATTCCCAATTTTAAGTATAGAGTTCTTGTTACAAAACAGTTTACTCTGTTTTTCTGTTTCTTTATAAATAATAAATGCATGCTTTCAATTGTGGATTATTTCTGTGTTAGAATCATTATTATAGTAGGCACTGAAATAACCTAAGAGGTACTCATGTGCCTGTAATGGAACTCTATCTTCATGACATAAATAAGTAAACAAGTTTTAAAAGGTTATTTGTTTTCCAGATATTAAACAGTATGTTAAGGCTTCAGGATTTAGCATCATAATCCATATTTGCATGCAAGTGATCAAAAAGAAAGCCAAAGTTTTATTATGCATTTAGAATTGCCAGACATCAAGAACAGCCATCAGAGGGGGGAAAATGTTGCTTTCACAAACAAAGCTTTCTTCTCAGTCGACAAACCTTATCTGCTTGATAGTTTATTGTTTTACTAGCGGCCTGGTGCATGAAATTCATGTACGGAGGCAGGGGGTGTTCCTCAGCCCAGCCGGTATCCTCTCCAATCTGGGACCCCTCAAGGGATGGCCTAAAAGGACAGTCAGACATCCCTCTCACAATCCAGGACAGCTGGTTCCCAACTACTCACCTTCCTGCCTTCCTGATTGCCCCTAACCACTTCTGCCTGCCAGCCTAATCACCCCCCTAACCACTCCCATGCCAGCCTGATTGATGTCTAACTGCTCCCCTGCTAGCGTGTTTGCCCCCAACTTCCCTCCTCTGCGGGCCTAGTCACCCCTAACTTGGTTGCAGGGTTGATCTGTAGGTTGCAGGGTTGCAGGGTTGATCGCCTGTAACTGCCCTCCCTTGCTGGTGCCTCCCAACTGCCCTTCCCTGCTGGCCATCTTGTGGTGGCCATCTTGTGTCCACATAGGGACAGGATCTTTGACCACATGGGGGAAGGATCATTGATCACCTGGGGGAAGCCATATTGTGTGTTGGAGTGATGGTCAATCTGCATATTGCTCTTTTATTAGATAGGCTAGAGACCTGGTGCACGGGTGGGGGCCGGTTTCTTTGCGATGAAGAGTGTTCTGGATCAGGGTGGGGGTTCCCTTGCAGTGTGGGGCAGCCTAAGCAAGGGGCCTGTGGTGGTTTGCAGGCCAGCCACACCCCCTGATATCCCAAATGGAGAGATCTGGTATTTGGAATATATTTACCTTCTATAATTGAAACTTTATAGCCTGGAGTGGAAGCCTGGGCAGGCCAGGGTGTGCGGAAAGCTTTGCTTCTTCCATTGCTGGGGGCAACCCTAGCCTCCCGCTCTTGCCAGCTCTGTGGCTGCCACCATTTGTTTGGATTTGTTTACCTTCTATAATTGAAACTTTGTAGCCTGGAGTGGAAGCTTAGGCTGGCTAGGGCAGGCATAAAGCTTGGCTTCTTCCACTGCTGGGGAAACCCAAGCCTTCCCTCCTGCTCTCTGTGATCATAGCCATCTTGGTTGGGTTTATTTGCAATCGCTCTGATTGGCTGGTGGGCATGGCTGGTGGGTGTGGATTGTGGGTATAGTGGAGTGATGGTTAATTTGCATATTACTCTTTTATTAGGTAGGAAAGAGGGGAGAAATGTGTTTTTATGCCAAGTCAGTGACACATTAAATATTTCTAAATTCATTTGGGACTAACTCATAACTCAACTCCAGTTTGTCAAAATTTCCAATGGTATGCTGTATTTGTCCCTTCTCAAATGTAAAATATATTCAACCCCATTAAGGTTCTTCAACATTCTATCCATTAGTACTTCTGGGCCAAAACTGTATTATCCAAGTGAATCATCCAACATAGCACTTTCAAAACTGTATTATCTATGTGTATCATCCAACATAGGTTTTCTTACATTGTTTTTAATCAGTTAAGATATGTCTACAAAGGCCCTACTTTTTTTCACGTCTTCCCATGTAGTGGTAACTATAAATCTCATGGTTTCTTTCCCATTCAAATACGCCATTCATAATATTAAGTTAGTGTTTAGGATCAATATACATAGATTCCTTGAGTCTGTTACTTCTCCATATGGAAAACCTTGGATTTTCTTTTAGATGCCTTTGTATTGCCAAGGTTTTTCTTGCTGTAAAAATCACCCACATTCAGTTTTATGTTGATGAAAGATGTTTCAGTTTACCCAGAAAATTCTAACTCTGACATATGCTAAAATTTCCCTGGTGACACTTACAATAGTATAAGGGAGGTTAACTGCTCAGTCAGTGGGACAGGTTGCTCATCAACATAACTGGGATAATAACTGAGCCTAAGTCTGTACAAACTGGATTTTTTCCAATGGATTTCATAGCCAATGATTTGCAATAAGATTGTTCCCATGCATTTGTCAGCTGCCAGGAGTACTCTCCCCATGACATCAATCTCTCCTGGGCCTATATGTAATCATTATCTCCTAAGGAAAAGCATTTATTCAGACCTCTTCCCAGGACACTGCATAGTAAGAGCTGTAGAATTAGCAACCCACCGGGCCAACACTAACAGTAGGCAGAGAGAGCAGAGGCCTTTCGACACCATGTACTGTCAGCTAAGGCATTTTTAGTTTTGGTGTCATTACTTAAGGGCTTTGGGGAGAACTGTAGATTATATGTCTACCTTCTGGGATTTTTACCGAAATGACACAATACATCAGCACGTTAACAGCAGCCCAATGTTGAAAGTTATCTCTGAGGTCCAGACAAGTCTACTTCTACTAAGAGGTATGTTTGCATAATCTCAGATGGAAGTAACTTTTTGTCCATTGAACTCCCATGAACATTTTCAGCTTTTTATCATTATTTATCTATGGCAGTTCTGCTTGCTCTGTAATACTCTTTATTCTCTTTCTGATATATAATTATTTTTTAGACAAAAATTTCATTTGATTTCATCTGAACCTGCTTAAAAACAGCAAACACAGCGTCTTGATCCATCGCCTATCTGAAAACAAGTCCCTGAAAATGGTGATAAGACTAAACAGATGAAAGGATAGTAATTTAATGGCATTGAAAAAATAAACACCCACCGTGAATAGTAAGACTGCAGTAAAGAGGACCAAACTTCGACAAGAGGAAAATGCAAAAAAAAAATTTGTTCCAATTGATATCCTTGGAATCTTTCTTTCCCTGATACTCCTATGATATTTTTTTCAGATCTCAGAAATGTATCTCTTAAAAAACTTACACACACACACACACACACACATTGAGAGAGAGAGAATAATCTATGCCTGTGTTCAATATAAAAAGGAGTTTCAATGATGAATAAAATGAACATGGATTGTGACCAGATAGTGCTTATAATCAGAAGTTAACATTATCAGACACCACCACAAAGAGACTTACAATTGTAATGAGTTATAGTTGCACGTGCTAAGAAGAGATAATATGGTCAGGCATAGCAAGGAAGGCTTCCGCCAGGAGGTGACTAGTTTAAGGAGATACTAGGCAAAACATACTTGAGAGCAATGATCTCTTTAGGGAGAAACAAACAGGTGCAAAGACCTAGGTGGGAGGTCACATGACAGGGAAGGACCCAAGGGCTTCTGGTGGATCCTGGAATGCAGAGAGGGAAGGGAGCACTGTGGGATAAGGAGGGTGCATTTAGAAAAATGCTAAGCCCTCAGAGCATGTAAGTCATGATAAGGAACTTTGTCTATAGAGAGATATGATGTCTCAATCTTGTGTCCTATAAATCTCTCTTTGGCTACTTATGGAGAATAGACAGAATAGGTGCTCTGTGTATACAATCATTTAGGAGCCTTTGGAGTAGCCCAGGGGAGACATTATACTATTTGGGACCAGGTTCTGATAGTCCCAAATGAAAAAAAAAGGGTGGATGAATTTCAGATTGTTTTTTTTGTTTGTTTGTTTGTTTTGTTTTGTTTGTTTGTTTATTTGTTTTGGTAAATATGACCAGATTAGGTGACTGAATTTGTGGAATGAGGGAGAGAGGTGACAAAATGATTCCTAGTGGTTTTTTTTAATCCAGTATATTGTGAAGTCATATACTGAGCTCAAAATATCTAAAGAGTCTATTTGGAGGGAGAACCAAGTGCTTAGTTTGCAGCATGTTAAATTTAAGGCACTTAGGAAATTGGATGCATCAAACTGGACCCCAAATATATACATTCATGATAGTCATTATAAACTTTGCTTTCTTTAAGAATTTTGCACTCTGCTTTTTAAAATGTGTACTGCATAGTATAACATGTTTCCCCTTTGTTCTTTTATAATTAGGATTACTCAATCTAATTCATGTTAGCGTATTATGGTAACACTAATTTTCTAACTGTGCTTTTGTGGCTCAAGTGTCTGGTATGATTTCAAGTATATAAATAAATATATACCTAAAGATATTAAGCATAAAAAATTGATCTGGTTGAGAGCATATATAATTTTTAAAGCTTCTCAAAGAGATAGTATAAGAATAAAAAATAATGTTTATTAAAAATACTTGAAAGTATTAAATAATGTTTGCAATTATGATAAGTCATCTAATGTTATTAGAGTTGATATTTACAAGTCTTAAATACCAGAAAATTTGTTTCAACAAAATAAAATTATTTTAAATATTAAGTATTAAATGTCAGTAAGTAAACCTTAATATATAGTGTAAGGTTGAGTAAAATCAGAATACAAATGTAAAGTTTAGTAAAGCCAGAATGCAATATTTTATGACAAATATTAAAGCAGGGCTAGGTCCCAAGGGAGGTTTCATCCTGTAGGTACAACATCTCATGATACTCATCTTATGACAACCGCCCTGACCACTGTGGAATTCTCCCCCTGGGAACTGAGCTGACCACCTTGGAATGCACCTGCCAGGAAGAGACCAGCCTAACCTGTAATTATGGAAAAGACCCGGGACATGCCTCAACAGCAGACAAGGACTTACCCAGAGGAACGGGAAGGGGGGAGGTAAAGGGGGCTTGCTTGCTTAGCTGAGCTAGAGTATAAAACTCGGGAAGAAACTTAGAACGGGGTCCGAGTTTGGAACGGTTGAGCACCACTGTGCTGGTGCCCCGGCTCGGACCCTAACCCGGGTTAGATTTAATAAAAACTTTCTGCATTTGCATCAGACTTGGCTCCCTGGTGGTCTGTGGGTTCCAGAATTTACGGGGCACAACAATAGAAGGCATATTAGTTTTATAGAGTGATCATAATTGCTATTATGTGTATAGTAAATTATCTTTAGATATATATGAATCTATTTACACAGGCATATGCATCTCCTGTTCAGACATTATTGTTTATTGTGTAAATTCATCAGTGAGTTAGTTAAACCAGAAACAACAGCAGAAACAGAAACAAATACTGTTTTACTGACCAAGACTAATTGAAAATGCCACAGTGAGAAACATAACTATCATAACAACCACCACCTCTTCACCCATCCTGCACTAATAACTAATGGGTATCCCAATGCCTCATTATTGTACTACTTCTCCATTCATTATTTCCTCTAAGAAAGTTCTCAGTATTCCATTTATTTTTAAAAGGACTTAATGGATGTGCTATGAATTTTCAATGAGCTATTCGAAATTTGGGAAACCTAATTAGGAATGTATTTACTTTCTCTATTTTCAGGGTGATTAATTCCATGAAAGAATTTCAGCCTAATGTTACTCCAAAGGAAAAAAAAAATAGGAAGGGAAAAGGAGATTCTATTTCTATGGACTAATGGACTGCTAATTAAAAAAAGTGAATTAGCATTAACTCAGAAGAGACATTTTAAATATATAAATTATTTCTGTTTAGATTTCTAAGGCCAGGTTAATTAAGTAAATCCTTTGGCCTTATTGCCATTAGTAAATTAAATGTATTTGAATTAACTAAGTCTTATGATTTATGCAAGGGAATCTATATCAATAAATATATTTCCTTTGCTAAGAACTTTCATGACATCAGATGATTTATTTTTAAAAATCAGCCTCATTTATGGAAAACAAAAACATTATTAATTATCTAATTGTTTGGGCAGATAAAATCTCTGGAGCACTTGTGTGGTTGCTTTTAAGAAACAAACCCTATACATTTCCATGTCTTCCAAATGTGGAATTCAACCAGGCTTAGATGGGGCTCTCCATTTCTTTAAGGAAAGTAAAAGGTGAAAAATCTAGACTATCTTCCTCAAGTTTCTTTATTTAATAAACAACTCAAGGACCTAAGCAACAAAAGCAATTCTTAAGATAAATGATTATATCATGTACCAAAGGAGTACAAGGTAATAAAATATACATAGAAGAAACCTACACTAAAATAATTACTTCTTATCTGTCTCCTGCATACTTAGACTCAACATTTTATGCTACAGTTATAGCTATAATAAATTAACCTAATATAACCTAATATATCCTTTTTGTTTATCTCTTAAAAGTGGTCCTTCTACATTATTTCGAGCATATTAGCAAAACGTACTGGCTGCCTGCTTTAAAACTTATGTAATCCATACACCATGATTCAAAAATAAATTCTTAAACAACCATCTCTATGTTCTCTGAAAGGCATAGACATTATATTGCTGGCACACTGAGCTTTAACATGCTGCAAACTAAGTTTATTAAGTGTCTTCTACCCTTTCTCTCAAGGAAATTTTAATTGCTAAGCCCCTAATTACCAAACAACAATATCAAAGTTATAACAAACCTTGCTCTTTAAAAAATTCATCCACAGCATTTTCTGTGTGGTGACATTTTGATAAAAATATAGTCCTAAGAGCAGCAAGATAAGCCTATATCAAATATTTGTGAGAAGGAGGGATAAAAAGAGATATATCAAATTTAAACTAAGTAAACTATAAAAATGGCAAAACAATAGAATCATAAGTATGAACCAGGAAAGTAAGGACTTTTCCAGAGAAATTGTCTTGACTTTTCAAATTCTATGGAAATAAATAGTCATGTAATTAATGCATTTATCTGATTTATCCAGTAATTAGAAAGCCCAAAAATATAAATGTAGCTTGGAATTTGTCACCTGATTTAAATTCATTTTTCTATATGTGATTTCCCTTTTCTTCAGGTTTCTTTTTCAACCAGTATTAATATTTATAAGCAGCCACAAATTCTCCTTCAATGACACAAAAGGAATATGTCACTCAATATTCCAACCAATCATGAAAAATTCTATTTCTAGTTTCACCCCATATCTCTATATAGCACAAGAGATTAAAATCACAGAATAAATACTTGATTTTTTTTCATACTCACCTAAGGATATACTTATTGATTTTAGAGACAGGAAGAGAGAGAAAGAGAAACGTCAATGTGAAAGAGAAGCATCAACTGGTTGCCTCTTGTATGTACTCTAACAGGGGATGGAATCTGCAGCTGAGGTTGTACCCTGACTGGGAATGAGACCTACAACTGTATAGGATGACACTACAACCGAGCCACACTGGAAAAATGCTAGATTGTCATGAGTCAAAAGGCCAAGGATTTTATCTCAGCTTTACAAATCATTAGTCAAGGTACTTTGATAAAATGCTTCTTCATTCTGCATCTGTTTACTCACATGTAAACATTAATATTTTAATATTTTCCCTGTCTATTCCTCAAAGCTGCAAATATAAATTATGGCAATACATTGTGAAATAATCCTAATAAAACAGAAAATTCCATAAAGATATAGGTCATAGACATAAAAAAATGTATATTTTGTATCTCCAGGAAAATGATAGAAAAATAACAATTAGTGAATAATGTTGGTTTTAATTTGTACATTAATTTGTAAGGTTTTTTTTTTTTTAGTAAATCTCTTCTATGTGTTTTTTTTTTTTTTGGGGGGGGGATATTGCCTGTATTTTATTGTAGAAACAAAACATTTAAGATATACTGTACATTTTCTAATTATTTTTATATTGCAGTATGACATGAGTTGGATAGGGAATATTTAAATACAATGGATGTTAAAATGTAGAAAGAGAATTCATTACTGAAAATTCCTTTTTTTTTTTATCTACTAACACAAGGCATAAGATACATATATGACTGGTCTTAGTCATTTTCTGGTGTTCAATCAGCAAAATGTTCGGAATTTCTTTTCAAGTCAGCAATTGTTCACTCAAAGGATTGTTTTCCAGCATAGACAGTATATGCCCAAACACTTAGCAGAGTTTCTAGAACATAGTCAACAATAAGTAAAAATTAGCTCGCTTCTTCTATTTCTGATAGTAAAATAAGAAAGGCTGTCAAGTTTTTATATATATATATATATATATATATATATATATATATATAGTAGCAAATCCATTTTTTTCCTGCCAATAATTTTACTAGAAATAAATAACACTATGTAAGTACATGGTATGTATTTTTTTTCATCAAAAAACCAATAGATCTATTTTAGATAAATAATAGGTTATTATTTATCATTAAGAAATATGGGTGTCTCAAAAAATGTATACACACACTTGGAAAAGTACAAAGGCAGTGTTTATTAAAATACATTGCATTTTTCAAAATTGAGCTCTCTGCTGTAAAAGTGTATACACATTTTTTTTGGGGACACCGTGTATAAATTTAACTTTGAAACACAATTAACAATGAATTATTTTCAACCACGGAAGTCTGCAACAAGTAGAACATTCTTTTTAACGGGAGGGAGCTCGAATTGGCAATGATCAAACTGAAGGCAATTAACTTACTTCTGGAGCCTGAAGAGTTCCTCACTGCTGTGAAGGAGTCAGCACTCTGCCTGGCTGCTGCAGAAGACCGGCAGGGTGAAAGCATCTCCAAAGCTGAGGCTGAGGCTGGTGTCAGAAGTAAGGGTGCTCAGCTACTGCATGGCTTCCCCACACCTGGCTGAATGGTTACAGGGACTCTTCAGAGGAGACAAGCACAAAAAAGGTGTATCAAAATATGTTTAGGAAGTACCTTTGATAAATATAGTTGCTGTTAACTGTGTGATCAACTTCAAACTATATCAGGAATATCACTAAATGGAATTTAAATAGATTTGCATAATGAGGCTTTCTAGAGGAATGTGCAATATGTATACTTTGATTTCAACAGATATGGCGGGTTCTGTTTTTCATTTTAGAAGGAGTCTTCTTATCTCATAATTGAAAATAGTTTAAACAATGAACAGATATGTAGTTCAATTTTATATATAGCATTCCCATTAATTCAACTTGCAAGAGAATGTTAAAAGTTTTCCTTAGTCAATAAATGTATAATTATCACCTACTATACACCAGATGCATGACCCTAGGGATATATCACAGAAATGAAGCTCTTAAATCCTGCCCTCATGAAGCTAATAGTCTTATATTGCATTGTCTGTTTTTTTCTTCAATAGATAAACTATATATTTCAACACATAAGTCTATGAAGAAAATACACAGCTATGCCAGTTGTATTTTAACTTTCTGTCAGAAGATTGTTGGTTTTTTTCTATTTCTGAGGGTTCCATGTCAATCTAAATAATAATAGACCTAATTCCTTAAGACATGATATGTACCCCCAAAGATTCTTACAACAGAACCAGCTGATACTCAACCATTATCATTCTTACTGCAAAAATGAGCTGAATTTATAAAAATGTTGAAATGAATAAAATCATTGTAATTTTACTAAGCTATGATTTATTTCATCTTCAGAAGCAAAAGTGAGGAATAATGCAATTCCAAGTTAACAATAAAAATAATAAAACATGTATAAGATGATACAAAGATAACTCAGGTTAGATTTATTGTCCATGCTCTTTTTATTTGTAAAGATATCTGAATAAACTTACTGAGTCAAAATTTAAGAGGGTGATTACAATGTCCTGAGGTATCAAATAATTAGGTCTACTTTAAAAAGAAAGTTAAGCTATTGCCTAAGTTTACACTGAAATTATTCTGAAATGCTTAAACATCAATGCATAGAATAATAGTAAAGTTAAATAAAAGTAAGTTATAGTTAACTTCAAATCATCTTTTAAATGTGTCAAAAATGATCTTTTAAAATTTTATATTATAAAATATATCTATTATAAAATTATAGAATAACTTATGACATATACATACAAATATAAAGCAATCATACACTAACTACTCTGAGACAGCTATTGTTTCCTTGTCATGTATTTATTTCTATTAATATTTTAAATTAATTTTACATGCATGCTGAAATTATAAGAAATCTGAAAATAAATCTTCCTCCAAAGCAAGACACATTCCTTTCAGAAAGAACTAATTTCACATTTCAGAATATCCTCTAAGAAATAGTTTATACATACATAAGTGTGTGTGCATAGATTTTTACACATATCTACTACAGTTCCCTGTTTGTCCTATGCCTTTCATTTTACACATCATGGAGATCATTCCATTTCTGACTTCTGTTAGCAACCCCATCCACTGTATCTTCCTAAACCCTAGCAAATATCTGTCATATGCATATAACACGTATATCGTGTGTTCCAATTGAAATTAATGACTTTCTAGGCATGTTTATTATATAGTGATCTAACAAATATCAATATACATGTATCTATGAGTGAATACATGTATAATAAATTCCTAGAAGTAAAATGTTTAGAACAAGAAGCCTCATTGTTTTTGAAACTCTGATTATGTCCTCTTTTCTGTAGTGAAGAGTTAGTATAAAGCAGGAATAAATTTGAACTTATAATGATGCTTTATATTATTGCATTATGATAGCAAAATTATATATATATATAATATATAATATAATATAAAATATCCTATAATTATTCTAACACCCACAAAAAAAGATTGATGACCAACAGTATTTACATGTGTTCATTTTAGCTTGAAGAGTACAGTAACTGTTACAATCCTATCTAAATTCTAATTTCCCAGAGAAACTTCTTTTTAGGTATGGATACATTATTTATTAATGATAACATTTCCTTTTATTATAATACTTCTATTAAGCACTTAATGTATGCCAACTATGAAAATATATATTATCTAAGTCAATCCTGTCAATAATAAAATGAGATAAATTGCATTTACCTATATACTGGCATAAGAGTCAGGAGTAGAAATATTTCAAGTAACCTTTGACAAGGTAATATAGCTCATAGTTGACAAAGCTGGAGTTTTCACCTAAATCTATCTGATTACAAATCAATGCTCTTATATCTTTTAAAAAAATATATTTTATTGATATTTTACAGAGAGGAAGGGAGAGAAATAGAGAGCTAGAAACGTCGATGAGAGAAACATCAACCAGCTGCCTCCTGCACACCCCCCACTGGGGGTGTGCCCGCAACCAGTGTACATGCCCTTGACCAGAATCGAACCCGGGACCTTTCAGTCCGCAGACCGATGCTCTACCACTGAGCCAAACCGGTTTCAGCAATGCTCTTATATCTTATGATGTAAGATTTCAGAAAAACATCATAAATTTTATAGTAAAGAAACAAAAAGGTGCTTTTTTAGTCCGTATATTTTGACAATTGTAATGTCAAAAAGTTAGACTAGAATTAGAAAAATATAATTTTCCAGTGTTTCCTTTTCTTCTTGACAGTATGCTGAAATAAAACATCTCATAGGAAATTCTGATCGATTTCTTAATTCCAGGTTGATGTTTGCTTTCTTCCACAATCTTAGAAAATCTAGCAATAGTTAATTTGTATATACATGTATTCCCATGGTTTACATATGATTCTCCCTCTAATGATTACCTTGAATGACAATACTGAACTATGAAAGAACTCAGGAAACTGGCAAAGTTCTGGAAGTTATTACAGAATATATTTAATAAGACTGGAACTCATGACCCTTCCAGTCCCTAATAGAACTTTCTTCCCCTCTGTATTTGCTAAGTGTTCATCAGTTGTCTAAACATATACAGATGCCCCTCTACTTTCAAGGAGTTATGTCCCAAAAAACACATAATTTAAGTTGAAAATACATTTAATGCACTTAACCTATGAACATCATAGCTTAACCTAGCCTACCTTCAATGTGTTCAGAACACCTCCATTAGCCCACCATTGGGGAAAATCATCTAAACAATGAAAACACTGTGGAGTATTGGTTGTTTACCCTCATGCCTGGCTGGCTGGAAGCTGTGGCTCATTACCAATATCCAGCATCATGGGAGAGTATTATACCACATATTGTAGCCCAGGAAAAGATCAACATTCAAAATTTGAAGCACAGTTTATACTGATTAGAATCACTTTCACACATCATACAGTCGAAAAGCTTAAGTTGGATATCATAAGTCATTGACTGTCTGTACTTTGATCCCAATTTCACTATCTGAACAAAAGTAGTACGTTAACATCTTATAAACCTTGGTAGAATCATAGCAATGATCATATCACTCAGTTTTTCTTTTAAAATACAAAAAAACAGCAATAATATTACAAAAAGCTGTAATTATTTCAAGGTATAATATCTGAAAGTACTAATCATGGTGCTTTATTCTTTGTAGCTATGCAATCATTTTGTTTCCCTTGGGAAGCTTTTTCTAAGGTTGCTCTGAATTTTAACCCATTGGACAAAAAGAAAAGCCTTGAAATATCCAAAGATAAAAGTAACATGATCTTAAATATTTCCTTCAATTTAAAGATCCATAGAGATTGAACAATTATGAATCCACCAAATGGTATCATTACCAATCTCTCTCCATCTTATCTTTAATGGTACAAAATAAATAACATGTAAAATCTATTCTACAGTAGTCTTAAATTATATGTACTTTGTGTGAAAATGATTAAAATTAAACATTTAATAATGCAAATATTTGATGTCCATGTTGCAAAAAGCCAGCTGTTTCACTGCAACTCATTTACTTAATAGTCACCCTATATAATAAAAGCCTAATATGCTAAGTGTCAGACCATTCATTCGACCGCTGGGCCAGTTTCTATGATGTGCACTGACCAACGGGAATCAGATGCTCCAACTGGTAGCTTAACTTGCTAGAGGAGTCCTGCTGCACACACTGTAGAAACAGCCAATTTATGTTTCCCTTTCTCGTAGATATTTCTTTCTCTCCCTCACACCACCTCTCTCTCTAAAAATCAGTAAAACATGTTGGGGTTTTTTGTTTGTTTAAAAGAGGAATAACTTAAAAAAACATTTAGGGAAGAAATATAGAATAAAATAATTTCACATTGAGTTTTTAAAAAGCATAAATATTCAGAGAGACTCATATGATTGGATATGGAAATGCATTTATGCTATTGAATATAAATATAATATTATATACTCAAATATAGGAACATTTTTACAAATTATTAAGTACATCCAGAATCCTATGATAAATAAATTAACGCACCACTAGAGCATTCATTGCTTAATGTAAATGTCACAGTGTAACATAACTCTTGGTGACCTGAAAATTTTTATTACTGCCTTTGTAATTTCCCATTAAACAAAATAACTTTAAATGATGGGTATATTTCAATAACATACAACCCCAGGTGAAGGACTTTTTTGAGAGGGACAGGGGATAAGTAGAGGTAGGGTTGACTTTGAAATGTTATTAGGGATCTAACTTATTCACTACACTTCATAATGATCATTTAAAATAATATGTCTCATTGTAACAAAAGAGATACTAGCTAGTAACTGATTTAGTGAAGAACAAAATGTACTATCATAATTTAAATTTAATTACCTACAAAAAAAATCCTACTTACTAAATTGGTTGCAAAATTCTAATAAAAAATATAGAGATATGTAAAATAAGGCCTAACTGAAGATTATAGAGCTAATGAAGTATTTTTCTTGCATAATGAACATTTTCTTAAATGATAGAATTAAAAGATTATAAATAGTAATAAACATTGTAATTATAAATCATTGACTATATAAATTTACTCTGCTAAAATTTTCCTTGAAATTTCCTTGAATTGCTAAGTTCTGGAAACATATTTTTCTTCCAAGATAGAAGTTTGATTGGTATATTTTTTTTTTAGTGTTTTTGATACCGTTTATTTGCAGATGAACAGTACAGCATTTACAAAACATATTTTATACAATCAAGTCTGCATTGCCTTCACACACTGAGGGACTAAGGAAGACTTTGTCCTTCCAACAGCTATAAACAACCCCGGATAATGAGTTTATAGAAAACACTTTCTCTTCCTTCAGCAAAAGAAATTATTTATGAAGCTGTACCGTCAGCAGTGGGGAGCAAAAGGAAAAATTACCTCAAGGAAAGCAATAGCTCCTTTGCTGGTGGGTTCTGTCACTTTACAGACATGACATATTCATATCAGATCTTATATTTCAAGAGGAGTGGGTTACATATCATAGCTACAACAGTAAGCATTTTATTTATTACTAACAGGGAAGGAGAAGACTCTTCAGACACAAGATCTTGCCCAGCCTTTTAGAAATCAGGGCCAGTATGACTCCCCCTCTAATTCAGTCTCATATTTGTATCCATTACCTGCCTCTGAATGTCTTCCTAATGCTCCAATTCAACCTTCAAGAGCTGCCCCAGGGCTGTCCTGACATTAAGTCGCATCCCTAAGTACTCACCCTCCATGTAAGGGTTTGCCTCTTGGTATTTATGAACCTAGGGTTTTAGAGAAACAAACTCAGGAAACCAGCTATTCTATTGAGCTGCAGCTATTCTGTTTCCCCAGCTCTGAGCCAAAAGCCCAGTACAAGGAATAGGGCTGATAAATAATGAATCAGCATCTTGCTCAATTGGTGGCATTTAAAATTCTTTTCAGGTGAAAAATTACCACAATTTTGTGCTCAGGGTAGATCTCAAAGGGAGACTTGAAGCAGAAAATATTGAAAGGAACCTTGCACAGCCAGAAGTTCTTTTCAGGCTGATGTGCATAAACATTTAATGACCGGGACTGTGGAAGGACATCAGAGGGGCTCCCAGGACCTACAAAAAGGCCATATCTTAAGCTCTTGCTTGGGGCCGTGTGGAGACAGGCTGTATGAACAGTACATACATGGCTGGCAGGAATCCGCAGGAGATCCGGGGGCCTGGGGTATCAGCTCCTGTCTGGCCCTGGTAGAGGCTACACAATCCAACACCCACTCTTGGGTCACCACAGGTGTCTCACATCTGCTCAGTCACGTGGAAGTCACTGCCCTCTGTCCAGGAATCCAGCTGCATGGCCACAATTGGGTGAGTTCCCTCGCCAAGGTTGAATGAAGAAGGCTCCTTCACTAAGGAAGCCTCACCAGGCGGCACCATACTCTCTAAACCCTGGGCATGTTGGCAAAGGGCCCATAGCAACAGATTTATAGGCCCCTGGAGATCTTTCTGTCTGGGATTCTCTTGCTCACTTTGGACCTTGGTGATTCCTCCCATATTTGCATTCCTTGGTGAATGAGAGAACTATTCTTTTACTTCTTCCTCCCTGTTCTGATTGTTGGTCTGTTCTTACAATATTAGAGGCCCAATGCATGAAGATTCATGCAAGAATGGGCCTTCCTTCCGCTGGGTGCTGGCATCGCCTTCGCTCTGGCCAGAGCCGCCTTTCCTCTCTGACTGCAGCCGCCTTTTAGCCTTCCCATGCGGCCCAGAGGCCTGGAGCAGCTGGGGTGGTACAGAATGTCTGCGTCATGACCATGGTGATTATGCAAGCATCCCATCCCTGGCCACTCAGTGCAGGCCTATGCAAATTAACCTGCCATCTTTGTTGGGTTAATTTTCATACTCACTCCTGATTTTCTAGGGTTCATCATGAAGGTACAGTCAATTAGCATGTTACTCTTTTATTAGGTAGATTCCAGTCCTCTTCTGTTCATTTGAATGCAGGGAAAAATAAAATGCAGCTTCCCTGCTCATTTCAGTGAACTGGAAAAAGTCAGCAGACAGTTATTATGGTCACCCTAATCTGCATGTCAGTGTGTCACCTTGGAAATAACCTTTTCAATTAAAAGAGAATACTGGGTTTCTTTCCTTTCTCACTGGCTCTTCTTTCCTTCCTCCCTGGCTTCTTCTTTCCCATTTCCCCATTTCATCCCTCTCTCCCTCCCTTTCCTCCACCTCTTGTCTTCTCTCTCCCGTCCTTCTCCCTCCCTTCTTTTCCTCCACAACTTCATTGCTTGCAGGTGAAATTAGAAATAATTTCATTTGGGAACTGTTATACTGTACCTTCTCTAAACATAATACTTTTTCATATACAGTAGAGTTTCAAAACATGAAATTCTGACTTCTTATTCATGCATAAATGTGTAGAATCCAGATCAATCTATAGTAATAAAAGTATAATATGCAAATTATACTTCCGAACCTCATTCCAGTTGTCTTTCCTGATGAAGCCGGGGCTGGAGGGAAGGCAGCCCAAGGGAAGCCAAACTGGATCCCAGGTGCCTGCTGGTGCCTGAGGGAAATTGGTGCTGCCAGCTGGGAGAAGGAAGGCCTACTCTTGCACAAATTTTCATGCATCAGGCCTCTAGTTTCTTAATATGCAGATGAGGAAATGTGTGTACCATTTGTTTATTAATATTCATTATACAAGTAATACATGGGTTCATTTCTTCTTTTAAAATTATATATACTAGATAGAAGTTAGGGATAGAATAGGGAGGTGGTTGCGGCTATAAAAGGTAGCAGGAGGTATCATGCTGATAGAACTATCCTGAATTTTGACTTTCATATATAACTACATATGTGATAAAATATAGAAAATAAAATATATACCCACACAAATATATGTAAAAGTGGTAAAATCCAAATAAGTTCAGTTTTTTTTATTGTGTTATCAGCTATTGTGCTACAATTATATAAGATGTTACCATTGGGAGAAACTAGGTGGAGGGTATATGGGGATCTCTGTTATTTCTCACAACTGCAGTCAATCTATATAATGGTACATCATGCACCTTAAAGTTACCCCGGGAGTCAACAACTCCAGGGCTATATTCTCAGCATTCATTCATCGTAAAGGAATATCCAGAACACCAAGTTTTACATTTCCAATAAATAAGATGGTGGTTTTCAAACTACATTTGTAATACAGTGTACCTTACAAAAAAACAAACACACAAATAAAAAAATTAAATTAAAAAAAAAAAACACATTGGAAAGAGCTAGTCCGATAGTCAATAAAAAAGGCTGACTTGCTGCTTGCTTTGGGTACTGGAGTGCATCAGTGGCATCCTTATAAGGGACAGAAAAATGTGGTATGATAAATGATGAACTGCTGTGTACCCTGCTGTGCTGAGGTGGAGTTGAATCTTTACCTGCTCTTCACTGATACCCTTTCTTTTTATGTAAAAAAGAAGAGAAAATGTGGATTTCTGGTGCCTGGGAAATTCAAGGTGATTTAAAAGAGTGAGAGAAAATGCTTACTAGTGTGGATTGGAGTCCTATGTTTTTGTTGTGATGGTAGTAGTTTCTTTTTTAAAATTCATTATTTTAAACTCTGATGAAAATTCTTAATAAATTATATTAAAAATAAAATTTATTAAAATGTATAAATCCATACAAATGCAGTTATATTGAACTCACACAAAAGCATACTATATACACAATATATTAGAAATAGCTATCCTATCTAATAAAAAAGTAATATGCGAATTAGCCATTACTCCATGGCAAAGATGGCAGCACCCATAGTGGTGGCAGGGGGGAGACTGGCAGTGTCACCCTGGCAACGCGAGCCCTGCGTCCCATGCCCTGGCCATGTGGAGGGAGGGACTGTGGGGGCCAGGAGTCCCACACCCCGGCCAGGCAGAAGGAGGCATCTCTGGCCAGAAGCCGGGCATGTGGTGCTGGTGTCCTTGCAGGCTGATCTGAGGGACTCACCCCCTCTCCCCCATGCACAAATTTTGTGAACCAGGCCTCTAGTATTTTATATTAGCAACATCTACTCTATGTATATATGTACAAAGCAGATTTTTCTAATGTGTGCACCCACCTAAATGTATATTAGAACACTATATAAATAAGTATACCTATATATTAAGCCATCTATCCATCTACCCATAGAGGGAAACATGGAAAACATGCCTAAATGGCCACTCCAAGAACACTAAAGCTTATACCTTACTCAGTGACTTAAACACTGGACTGTGGGGGTAATATGGGTATAGAAAAATATCTAGAAGCAAGAAGCACAAGGATTACTTCTTTTGTTGGAGTAGGAGGAGAGGTGGTTTTAAGGTCACTATAATTACAGGGAAGACCTAAGAGAATTGAGTGAGAGATATCACATTTAAAATGAATTACTAATGTTATATCATGTGCCTCAGCTCTTCTGTCTGTCTATAAACTCTTTGAAGTCCACCAACATCCCATGGATAACTCCATGCCCTGCAGCATCAAGCTTACTCAGTTACCTATAACAAACACTCAAGAAATACAAATTATATATTTTTAAAAGCAAATAAAGGTAAATAATATAGTAGTAAAACATTCAGAGTAACTTTTGAAGATAACATTTCTGAGAGAAAAGATTCAAAAAGGGGAGTTCTGAAAGTACAATCCATATGATACAATTAGAAATGATTTTGATGGCAAAGAGGTTACTGGAAAGAAAGTTAAGGAAACTATGAAGACTGCACAGGAAGAAATTCCCTTAAGGTTAGATTGTACAGTAGTATGTATAAAATAAGGAAGGATGCAGAACCAAAGATGGATATAAAATAGCATTTGCAAAGCACTTTCAGATACATTATTTCATTAGACAGCAACCCTGCTGTCCTTGGCCTTTCTTGTTCAGCATTTTTAAACTGACTTGCAAGAGGATGTAAGAAACAGTGCTTATTAAATCTGTCACACTGGAACTGACATAAAACTGGGATTTAAAAATGTCTCCATAGGTTTAATAGATGGGCCAAGACTGTCAAAGTGAAATATAACATAGCCACAGCTAAAGATGCTTAGATTCCAAAACAAAACTATTACATGGTAAGTTGAAGGGTATATCTTCAAAGGCAGTTTACATGAAATGCACTTACAGTATTAATTGTGTCCATGATCCTAAGGGTCAACAGTTTCAGGGTTGCAGTCTCAACATTCATCAATAGAAAAGAAACATCCATGCAATATGTTTAACAGTTGCAGTGAATTATTTGGTTCTTACTGAATCGCATCTAAGCTACAGGGTATCTCATCCTGAATTCTGGTGGGACATGCCTCGGACAGACTTCCAAGGCAAGTACAGCCAACCCCTCCTACCACTGCAAATGAAAAATAAAGCAGGAAATTGCATCTAGAGAAGGAGGTAAAGATATCTTACAGGGAAGATATCTTCAAATGTAATGTTTAAGGGGTATGAAGAATAAGTGTTAAGCCAGAAAACATGATTTGGAATAAAGGATAAGATTGCACGAGGATTTTATTTACATTAAGAACATGCTAGTTGAATAGCCACACAAAAGGATGAGCTGGAGGCACTGAGTTTGTTATTTGCTGATAGGTTCATTCTATACGGATATCAAAGATAACATCCTGTGTAAGACTTATGGTTGGAGGAGATGGTCATGAAGATGTCTTCTAATGCTAATACCTTAATATCTTATGGGGCTGCCTCTCATAAGACAGCCAGGTTTCAGCAGGCCCTTCTGCAAAAGCAAAATGGCTTTTCAGCACTTGCAGAGTATGAGTCTGCTTAGAGAAGCCTCTTATAAAGTGAAGAGATAAATAGATAAGTGTATGCATCATTACTGAATATATAATGACAAATTTTAAGACTACCTGTAAATGAGAAATTTACCTCAACTCCTAGGACACTACCTATAAGTAGTGTATTCCTACTTCAATGCACATGTGTGAAGGGAATATAGGTTTTTTTTAATATATATTTTATTGATATTTTACAGAGAGGAAGGGAGAGAGAGAGAAAGAGAGCTAGAAATGTCGATGAGAGAGAAACATCGACCAGCCGCCTCTTGCACACCCCCTACCGGGGATGTGCCCACAACCAATGTACATGCCCTCGACCGGAATCGAACCTGGGACCTTTCAGTCCGCAGACCAATGCTCTACCACTGAGCCAAACCGGTTTCGGCGGGAATATAGTTTTAATTATTTTTCCAATACATTCAAGTTTGTGACTTTTGATGCTTGGAACTATAATATTTTTATAATTCTAAAAAAAAAGTGTTCATTTGAACTTTCTTTTAAGTGCTACTAGACCTGAAAACTTTAAGACTCTAAGGAAGAGCACACTGTAATTTTCTTTAGATGGATTCTATTCATTAGTCAAATGGTTCTGCATAGGTGTAACTGAGCTCGGAATAAAAGAAAAGCCAATTTAATACTTTCATTGGGCACTCTACAATTTTTAAAGCTTTTCCATACAACTTAATTAGTTTGTCCTTCAAAATATTCTTACAAGGCAGGTATCCCTGTTATTGATTTAATTCCTCAGGCCTAAAGATATGAAGCCACTTGCAGAAGTCTATGCCACTACTGGGTAGTAGATAAAACAAGATGCTAAAGAATCTATGACTTCTCATAAGTCTCTTTCCACTCAACTCCATTTTTCACATTTATAGAAAAAGTTACTCAGGCACAAGAAACTTCAACCAAGTCAGGTTAATAAAGAAGAAAAGTGACAGTACTATAAAAGATGTGAGCAATAAGAAATAAAATGGAAATTCAATTCATAGAAGCCAAATTGGTAAATCATTTATGTATACATTTTCAATTTATTTTGGAGCTAAGGGCAATATATGTTTAAATTTATTTCAGCATATCAAAAATTAATAAGCTGAACAGAAAATATATATTAATACAAAAATGAAAGTTACAGAGAATTTCAAAATATGTATACATTCCTATTGATGTTGGCTTAAAGTTACTATTTTTTAGATTATTTTATTAAAATATGTGCTGGTGTTTTAACTATTTGTAATTATTACAACAATTTAATGGGAATGAACACTCAATATTAAGATGATTATTATCTTACCTAATCAATCAAGTTCTCTTCATTCAATGTCCTTAGCATCCTACTTGTATTTGCACTTATTCCTTATTAGCTTTATTTTAATTCAGTATTTGACTAGCTCTTGCCTGCATTAATACAATAGTTTCATAAAGGGAATCCATGTTCTTGTCTTATTACAAGACAACATTTCCTCCATATTTTCAACACTCTAATGATTATCTCTATAAAATTCAAATCAAATTATATGTCACAACTAAAGCTCCACCATGATACACAAGGGCCATAAGCATCTGACTTCCACCATTCATGCACCAATCTCCATCCATACTAAGCCACATACTTTCAAAGACAACTTTGAAAATCTCCAATTATACTTGCAAACCCTCAAACCAACTTGTCTTTTGGAAAGGTGAGACATCTACATAGGCTGCTTCTTCAACTCATAGTATCCTGACCCATCTTCTTTGCCTGGCTAACTCATCTTCCAAACTGAGCTCTACTATCTGAGACAGAGAGAGGGAAAAATCAAGGATAGGTTACATGGTCAAATTTACATTAAAATTTAATTTTGGTTAAATTTTTTAAATTTATTCTCTGTCAATGAGGAAGAATCTAAAAGAGCTAGGAGATGATTTTCATCATTCAGGATGCAGCTGGGATTCTTAGAGGAGGATAGTGTCAGGAGCAAAGATGGAACTTTGTAGGGTTTGTCATGTGCCAGTAGGAGCACTATGGCATAAAGAATAGAATTTGCGCCAATTTCTCAGAGGAAATCAATGTGGCTAATGGAAATAAATGAATATTCTAGAAAAACTGAGTGTACTGTACAAAAAGTTGTTCCTAAAGTATTAACAAAAATTCTTATTGGCAGAGTATCTCATGGTAAAATTGTACAACATGTTATGAACCTAATGCAGTCATAGTGTAGTGCAAATAATTAAAATGAAAAAGCTATCAAGACTACACTATTAAATTTCCAAAAGTCTCCTATTATTTAAAGTAAAAAAGGGGGTGACAGTGGAAGAATATCATGCAAGGAAAAATATCCTGAGAATAATTTACATCTAAAAAATGTTTTGTACTTTAGAAAATTATCCTTTATTTGAAACGCTAATAGCAAGATACCCATAAAAATACACACATGGTGTCAAAATAAGCCAGAGGAAAATTATTTTGGCGGGAAAAAAATGAAAAAGAATCCCAAGTCAAATTTAAAGAGAATATCTTTTTATTAACTTTTGGTCAAGAATATGTTTGTATATTTTTAGAAAACAACTCTGAGACCATCTAGACTCCGGTAACAGAGAATAGACAGAAATGCTCCATCCATGAAGACAGAAGAGACACAATTCAGAGATGGATGATGCTGATGACGCCTCACCATACTAGAAGACGGCAGCTGCGTGTTGCTGAAGGATGCCCAGGACCAAACCAGAGACGGGCGGACCTGCTGCATTACCACCATTTGTTCACCAACCAGATCTGAAATATCATGGCTGACATGTACACATAAGGAACTATTTGACATTGGAATTGGGACTCAAAAGAACTGTTGGCCCAGAAAGGAACTCACTACAGACTGATTCATTTGCCTCTCAGCATAACCATTAAGGCTTATCGCAGTTTAGGTTCTTACAAGGGTATTTCTTGGATCACATGACCTCACACATCTAGAGGAAATAATGAACAACATAGACTGGTGAACAAAACAGACCCAGAGAAAGAGAAGCAGTGATCAGACTCTCAAACCTCAGAGGGAAAGTAGGGGAGGGTGGGGGTAAGTGGAAGTGATCAACCAAAGGACTTGTGTGCATGCACATGGGCCTAGCCTGTGGCCATGGTCAACAGAGGGGTGGGGGAATATGTAGGGAGGGGTTTGGGATGGGAATGGGGGATAAGGACAATTTTATGATACCATAATCAATAAAAATAAATTTAAAAAATTAAAATTAAAAAAGAACAGAATTTGAGACTTTGACTATCGCTTACTAGCTTTATGGTCACAGGTAAGTCATTTCACTTAAGTACCATTTATCTCATCTATTTTACATAAGATTTAAATGAGATCATTTGAGTTAAGAGTTAATACAAAGGCCTAGAACATAGCTGATAGTCAAAGGGAGAGGTTACCTTTGAAAGGTGTCAATTCTGGTAAGCCTGAGAATAATTTTAAAAGTTGGGAAAATATCAGATGCCAATACAACCTTATAGGGGAAAAAATGACTCCCGAAATTCATATGACCTTAAAACATAATGTAAAAAAAAGTTTAGATAATTTCAGCCGTGGGCAAACATATAATGGAATTTCAAGGATTTATAGTCTGTGTGCTACTCAGACTGTGATCCTAGACTCAGTTCTCTCACACTTTCTTGTTTTGGTTATTCTTGAGCAAGTTAATTAATTTCTTGAATTATCAAATATTTTGGATATAAAGTAAAGCATTTAAACTACATAAAAGAAATATCTCCTCTCATTTTTGAAATGGAATATCTAGATACTTTGCCCATTTTGTGCATGGCACTCTATAGTTTACTAACCAGATGAGGACCTTTTATTAAATTAACATCCAAAAATATAAATTAGAAATTGGCAACAATCAGAAAAGAAAATGCAACTTCAAATTCTATAATTATTATAAAATTACTCTCATCTCTTTTGCTAATACTATGTTAGGGTATTTATATTTATAAAATATACATAAAAAGATGTTCATTAGACATAATGGTGAATTAAGGAATATGAAAGAACTAATGTTTAAAAACAGAAGAGTTGTTATGAAAAGTAGATTTGACTAGATCAGTATGTACTTATTTAAATGAAAAATTATACAGTATGTGTTAGCAAAAAATCCATATTCTAACTACACACTCAAACTGTAGTCCCTTTGTTAAGTCTTGCCTGACTTCTAAGTATAGTTGATCAATTATAGTTCAGGCTTCCTATAATATAAACTTGATACTTATGACATTTTGTTTTTTTGTCAACCTACCTATCTACTGGAATGGTCTATGCATTATCCCTTTATCATTCCAATCTCAGATTTCAGAAAATATTCCCTGAGTACCAGTCATTAAGATGTTTGTAAATTCAGTAAACTTTGCTACAAATAAGTTTTCATATGACCAAATACTTGTAGGGATTAAAGACATTGTTATTATGGCTAGTATTTTTAAATTGTGGAATTCAATTAGCATTTCATATCATTTGTGCAATAAAAGATAAACAAAATGAGAATACAACCATTTAGAAAGTCTATTGATTTCTATGGTTTTATTCATATTAATAATATGATCATTAATAACACTGATGATTTGAAATACATGTTTTCAGATTTATTTTTTAAATAAACAATTGTAGTACTCAAATAGCAGAAAAATAATTTTGGGTAATAAATACTAGGGATTTGATAAGAAGATTAATTCTCATATTTTAAAATATAACTTATTTCTTTTTTGATTTTAGGTATTAATATAAGTACTAATTCTTTCACAAAACTCTCTCATTGAGTGAATTATTATTCACTTATTTAACAAATATTATCTTGTTTAAAATTTCTCTGATAATCATAGATGTTTTAAAATATTTAATACTCTAAAATCATTCCTAAATATTTAGAAAAGTGAACAGTATTTATAGAGAACTCATTTATCTAAAAACTATTCAGCTTAAAACTAGGAAAACAGGCAAAATAAACAAATACTCATAAACTCAGACAAAAAACTGTGGTGGTTACCAGAAGGAAGAGGGTTGCATACTAAACAATAAAGGGGCTGAATATATAGAGGTGAAAAATCATTTGACTGCGGGTGGTGGGCACACAATGCAATATACAGATGATGGATGTATCATTGTATTGCACACTTGAAGCCTACATGATGTTATTGGCCAATGTCACCCAAAAAATTAATAAAAAAACATAATAAAAATTACCCAAAGGTGCAAAATAAATTTTAAAAAACACTTCAATAAACAAATATTTTCCATAAAACTATTGAAAATATCAAGTATTACTTAAGACGGGTAAGAAAGTATTGAAATTACAAAAGGTTTTTACTCAAATTAATATTGTTTCCTGTATTTAATAGGAAACAGTTATTGTAAAGGAAAAAAAGAAGTGAGAATGGGGATACAATTTTTGATGGCTTGACTGAATGATTAACTCATTGCAAAAAGTGAGCTGACTGTTGGGAACCTTTGTTCTGGATTTCCAACTGCAATTCAGATCCATTTTTTAAAAGCTGTCATGTGTAAATAGATGGTTAATTCATATATTGAGCTGAAGGGAAGTTTTTAAGACAAAATGGATGGGTTTCTAAATTGTTGGTTTGTAAGTTGTTTTTTTGTTTTTGTTTTTGTTTTTCTCTCCAAATTACAAGAAAAAGTTACAGAGATAGCCAAAGTGAGTCAGCTGGGCTTTCAGAGGCCAAAGAACGGTCCGTAGAGCATGGGGGAGAGAAAGGCAAAGGTAGGGCCTTCGGGGCAGACGGGGGGGAGCATGCCTGATAGTCCATTTTTGAAAACACATCACAAAAACAACATATTAGATACATTTTTTATGGAGTCATTAAAATTTAAGTTGCCATTTTTGTTATAGTGATAAAAAATGTCTCTCATCTAAAATGCTCAGGCATTCAACTGAGTTAAGAACATTAGAACCAAGAGACTCATTAAACATTTTGGCTTCAAGATATAAGACAGCTATAAAATTTGGAAACTTTCCCAATCTTATGTTGTAGACTTCATAGACTGTCTTATGGTGATGATTTTAAAAAGAGCATTAGAAATCCTTAAAAGATTATAATTCTTGGTTTCAATGGAAATTCTAGAATTAATTTTAAAAAGGACTTAGAATAGCAGTTTAAAGATCATGCAATATCATTCATTCCTGCCTTATTAAAAGATAGACAGAAAATGGGTCTCAATTTATTTTATTTTTAGAGTTGAACTTATTTTGTCACTTTTTGGAAGGGATATGCAGAAGCGTGTTTTTCCTTGTTTGAGAGTCTTTGAGTTCGTTAGGATGATCTATCTATATGAGGCTCAGACACTGTTAGATGTTTCTGCTGAGTGATTCTATTGTCTTTTATTTTCTTCTGAATTATAGATTCTTTTAAGTTGTTAGCATGAACTCTCAAAGAGGTAGTTACAGCCATTTTATTTCTGTTTTCTTCAAAATGAAGCAATACTAATGTTGTCTTATGTACTGTTAGTGATCGCTGACCCTGCAAGTTTGCCTGAAAAATGTGAGTGATGGTGGATTGCCCACGCAGGTACAGCCTTTTAGGTTTTGTAAAATCCACACACATGGGAATGGTATCACCAATATAATCACCAGAGTCTTCTCATTATGATGAGGACTGACCTGCAAATAAGAACTGGCTGATAGTCTTGAAGTGTTATGAAAACAAAGGAGACAGTTCGCTTGATATGAAAAGACAAAAGTTCCTTAGGATGTTCTAATGTAATTCTGTGTAATTAAAGCTAGAAGAAATAGCTAAAGAAGAATTTAAGAGCCAAAACCGGTTTGACTCAGTGGATAGAGCGTCAGTCTGCGGACTGAAAGGTCCCAGGTTCGATTCCGGTCAAGGGCATGTACATTGGTTGTGGGTACATCCCCGGTGGGGGGTGTGCAGGAGGCAGCTGGTCAATGTTTCTCTCTCATTTCTAGCTCTCTATCCCTCTCCCTTCCTCTCTGTGGAAAATCAATAAAATATATTTTTAAAAAATAAAAAAGAAGAATTTAAGAATAAACAAAAGTGGAGTTTGCGGGGGAAATAGATCATGGAAAAAATGGACAAAAGACCAAAAGAATTTATAATCTTTTCTTCTAATATAGACTCATCATATTATCAATAAACCCTAAATGCTATGCAGCTTCTTGCAAAACTTTCAACAGAAAGGTCTGAGTGTTTCTTACCACAAAGATTCAGAAAAATAAAACTAGATTTACTACCTCAAAACAACCCTTAATAATCAACTACTAAGCAAAGATGGAATATTTTTTGATCTTTCTCTTTTAGCCAACTTTCCCTTTTCAGTATTTATTCCTGAGAGCACCAGATGGTAAATATCCCCCTGACACCAAATTCAGCTCCTTCCATCTGCATGGCCTCTCCGCAGTGGGCGGGTACAACTGCACTTATTAGCTGCCCCTCTCCTCCCCTCCACCCTCACTTCCCAGCACTCACACCAATTTGTACAGTGGAACTCTAGTATTTGAACAAGTTACATTTGAACATGTACTTTGCCTCAAAGTCACATATACAGCCAAAGACAATGCCAGTACTAAGAGCCATACTTTTCAAACCTGAAGTCTGAATATATATATATTTTGTCCTTTGATAGTGTTGTTTTAATTTTTTTGAAATTATACAACGCTGGTTGACTTTGGCTGCCTGACCTCAATTACTAAAATGAGATTTATAAAGCACTTACCTCAAAATTAAATGTTATTTAAAATAAGCCATTTAATTACCAATAACTAGTTCATCATTTTAACTTAAGAATGACTTTTAGTCTATCCAGTGTGGCTCAGTGGTTGAGCATTGACCTATGAACCAGGAGGTCACTGTTCTGTTCCTGGTCAGACACATCCTGGATTTCAGGCTCAATCCCCAATGGGGGGCATGCAGGAAGAAGCTGATTAATGATCCTCTCTCATCACCGACATTTCTATCCTTCCCCCCTCTCCCTTCTTCTCTGGAATCAGTAAAAATTATTTTTTAAATGATTTTTAAATTAACTTCCAAATTAGGATCATATTCCTCTAGGCTTATATAAAGACAACTTCAAATAAGTTATATGAAGTTTTGTTGCTGGCCTGTGGAGATTTCATTTTCAATTAGAATCGCCTTACCTGTACACAAGCAGTCAATAACCACATATTGCATAGGGTTCATAGAATATCAAGATATTATGACCTGTCATGGAACAACATTCAAGTTCAGGGTAAGGTATGGAAAAAGAACAAGTAAACAGACCAAAAGTCAAATGAATATTTTATATAAAAATGTTAATATACCGTATTTGCTGGCATATAAGATGACTTTTTGGCCCTGAAAAATATGCCTCCAAGTGGGGGGTAGTCTTATACGGCGAGTATATAATAAACTCTGTATTTTTAGTGGAAATTTTAGTGGGTCGTCTTATACGCCCAGTCGTTTTATACGCCGGCAAATACGTATTTTTCAGGGCCAAAAAATCGTCTTATATGCCGGCAAATACGGTATGTATATAATTGAAAACTTTTATTTATTATTATGTGCATATACTTCTATATGCATATATTTCTCTGGCAAACATGTGGATTTAGTTTTTTTTTGTTTTGTTTTGTTTTTTTTACTGAAAATCTGTGAACTGTCTATTATATCACCAATACTCCTAACAGTTAACAGTTTAGTTATAATGCATAATATGCTTCATACTTTTGAAACTAATTTAGAGGAGGGTTAATAGAATAATATGACAGAAGTGAAGATGATATGTCAAAATCTAATGGGCTCTTTGAAAGGTAACTGATTCCTATGATGGCCATTAAAAAACCAAAAGTTCTGGTTAGTGCTCAATTGTTAGAGCATCAGACTGTGCACCAAAGTGATTCCTGGTTAAAGAGGCTCCCTCCTTAGTCCAGGTTGAGATACTTGTGGGAGGCAACCAATTGATATGTCTCTTTCACAATAATTCCCCCCCTCTCTCTCCTCTCTCCTTTCTTCCCTCCTTCCTTTTCATTCCCTGAAAAGCAATGGAAAAAAATATTCTCAGGTCATGATTAACAAAAAAGAAATAAAGAGTGAGAAAAAGCAGAAAAAATGAACAAACCTTCACTAATATTATGGGGAAAGTATGACTAAGTAGACTACTACACATATACAGTTACAGGGGCACATCAATAGTTAGAGCATCAGACTGCATACCAAAGTGTCTCGGATTCGATTCCCAGCAATTACAGGCTTTAATTTCATTATCACACTGCACCTATGGAAATTCATGCACTATAGTTTTTCTAGTTATTATTTCTAGAATGTTTCTGAAAATATGCATGTGTATTACTTGCTCTAATGCACATTAGCAAACATTATATTTCACATAGTATATTTCTTATATATACTATATTTCTTACATATACTTGTACATTTCACTTGATAGGAATCAGGAAGGAAAAATTAAGGTACTTTATAAGAAAGACAAAAGGTGGTGAAGTTCCATGGGTTCCTTTGAGTGATCAGATGTATAAGATGGCATAACGAGAGGCACAGATATTGAGGGAAATGAGGGGATTAAAGACAATGTATCTTACTTTTGAGCACCAAATAGGGAGGAAGGGCCCTTCCTACAGCCAACAGCAAGCCAACCTTTGTAAATCACGTGGTCCCATTTTATCTAAGTAATGTATTACTATTGGCAATCACATTTATATGTCTAGTTTTTTAAGATAAACATTTGTTAAATAACTTAATAAAAGCACTACCAAATAAACAACTTATGAAAAAAATCAAACAATTGTGTCACAATTTCTATTTACAAGATAAGAAGTTAACACTCTGAAGAACTTTCCCCAGCCTGGTTTTTAACCTAACATAAGAGAAAGTACATACCGGTTATTCCAGAGGAGAAAAGAAGATATCTATAGCATCCAGGGACCAGGGACCCTATGAAATAGATCTACATTTCCTGGAAGATCTAAAAACATTTTTACAACAATACTAGAGGCCCAGTGCACAAAATTTGTGCAGGGGGTGTGTGTCTCTCAGCCCAGTCTGCACTCTCTCCAATCTAGGACCCCTTGAGGGATGTCTGACTGCCCGTTTAGGCCCAATCCTGGTGGGATCAGGCCTAAAAGGGCAGTTGGGTTTTTATTTTGAGACAGCTGACTAGTTTCTATGTGTCAGACATTCAAAAATGTCTAGCAAGAGAAAGGAAGATCTCTCACTAGGCCTGACCTAACTGCCATATGATATGTAAATGAAGAAGAAATTAGCCCAGCCAGTGTGGCTCCATGGTTGAGTGTCCACCTATGAAACAGAAGGTCCAGGTTCAATTCCAGGTCAGGGCACATGCCTGGATTTCAGTCTTGATCCCCAATAGGGGGCATACAGGATGCAGCTGATCGATGATTCTCCCTCATCATTGATGTTTCTATCTCTTTCTCCCTCTCCCTTCTTCTCTCTGAAATAAATAAAAACATATTTAAAAAGAAGAGGAAATTAAATGTCAGCTGTTTCCAAAAATAACAAGTGAAGCCATGCAAACAAATGGGAAGCAGAAAACATACTAGTAAGAGTTAATACATTGGGTCCCAAAGTCAGATAGCCCCGCTTCTTATGCTGACTCTACTTCTTAATAGAAATATCACCTAGGGAATTAACATCTTTAAGCCTCCAGTTTTTCACCCCTAAATGTTAATATTAATTCTAGGTAACTCATTCAAGTGGTTATAAAACTGAAATGGGTGAATGAATGCAAGGTGCTATACCGGACATATAAGTGCCTATTAAAATATCATAATGACTGCTAACTTCATTACTCAACTACCTACCTTCTACTAAAAAAAAAAAAAAGAAAAAAAAGAATGAAGCCTCAAGGCAAAATATTATAGTGTTTTTCTACATCAATAATTTCAATAAAAGTAACCATTTAGGACTGTTTAAAAAGAATAATCTGACAAAACGTGGAAAAAATAGGGGAATATGTTGCTAGAAAATTTACAAGGCAATAACTTCTTACTGAGATATAAATAAAAATTTCAAAGAGTAAGAAAAACGAATAAGGCTTTTATTATGGCTCTAGTGAAAAGAGAAATTAAGAACTGATATGATAATAAAATAGTGGGCAAACAAGACTATGTGTAAAGATGAAAATGAATCATCATGTACAATAAATTCCCTATTTTTCGTTTATCATGCATTCATTGTATATTAGTGATTATACTCCTTAAAATATGCTTGCAATTTTAATTTCATAACCATATTTATGGAGTATGTAGACTCTCAGCAATAGAAAGAACTACTTTATGATGTTCTATAAAAAGTGAGCATACATATTTATTATGTTGCACAAAGATAAACTGATTTTATTGGTTGTTTTGCTACTTTAAACATACTATAATTTCATGTCTTTATAGTTACTTTTAATTAATATAGATAAATTTATGTGCAATTATAAACATTCTTAAAGTCCAATTATAAATTATTTCTGCTTTCATTGTAGCATATTAGAATAAATTTTAGGTAAAGGTGTTATCTAATTAAAATATAAATATCTCAATTAATTTCACTGGTTTTTAGTTTGTAATTTGGTGTCCTCAAATACATATGCTACCAGTTTAAAGGGCAAATTTGGTATTCCTTTCAATGTTTTAAAGTCATTTGGATAAGAAAGATTATTTTATTTACTTTTAACAGATATTGTCATTAGATTTTTTTATTGCATCATGGTGAGAACACAACATGAAATCTGTACAAAGTGTTCTGCAACAGATTTTGAAAGCTTATTTATCTTGCCTAAATAAAATTTTACACCCCATTTTTCTCCCCTCCAGGCCCTGATAACCATTCTATTCTTTGCTTCTATGGGCACGACTATTTAAGATACATTATATAAGTGAAATCACATAGTATGAGATCTTTTGGTTTATTTCACTTAGCATAATGTCCTCAAGAAAAATCTACCAATTTTAAAAATTATTTTTATTGATTTTATTTATTTCAGAGAGGAAGAGAGAGACAGAAACATCAATGATGACAGAATCATTGACCAGGTGCCTTCTGCATGTCCCACACCGGGGATTGAGCCCACAACCTGGGCATGTACCCTAACTGGGAATTGAACCATGACCACCTGGTTCATAATCAATGCACTGCTACTGAGCTACATCAGCTGGGCAGAATCTACCAATTCTTACGCTAAATTTTACCATGAACTTTTAGCAAAGGTTTTGTTAATTTATTTTTATTTTCTTTTTTTGGTTATTTGTCTTTTGCTTTCTATTTTCATATTATATATATATATATATATATATATATATATATATATTAAAATATATTTTATATACATATTTTCTATTCCAATACATATATATGTGTATACACACACACACACACACACACACACACACACACACACATGTGTATATATATATATATATATATATGCATATATATGTCTATATATATGTATGTAGAATAGAATATGTATAGTATCATCTTAAGGGATGAAAGGGGAAAAATGATTTAAGCTATATTTAGCTTTTTCAGAAGTGAAAGGTATGATTAGAGAGACTGTAAGAGAATACAGTGGATTTGCATAAGAGGTAGACTGAAGGTTATAAGATTCCTAAGTGAGCTAAGTGGTGCCATGATAAAAACAGCAGTTAGAGAGAAAGGGTGTGTGTGGGTGACTTGGAATAATAGGTCTTACAATAATAGGATAATTTCAACAGTGATTTCTTAAAATATACATATATATCCAGGTGTAAAATTACCACACACTATGATTATAAAATGACACTATAATCTTGGGCATTTTCATATTTTAAAAATCAGCTATTTAAAAGATTAGCTTAAAATAGGGAAACATTCACTAAAAATCTATTCTTGCTGAAATGGAAAGGCTTAAATAGAACAAACAAGGAAGCATATTTCAATAAATAAATACACAAACCCAAAGTCAGGATAAAAATAAAAACTTGAAAAGAACATATTTCTAGAGATGGTGTTCTTTTTGTTTTTTACATGGTGGATAAATACAACAGATTCTACTAGCTTAGAATTCTGAAAGTCTAGAGTAAAGAAAGGCAGGTCAGGAAAATCGTGAAGCCCCTGGCTCTTTCTAGTCCACCACCGTGGTCCAGTGAAGAGCTTCTTCCTAAGGCTGCTTCCGCCTGCAGCTGTAGGATGGCGTCTGGTGTCAGTTGTTTCCTCATTTCTGCCTGCTGCAAGAAATGTGGCAAGAGCATCTCTCAAATTGTAAAAAAGTACCCTTCCACCAGTTTTCAAAGCCCTACATAGGTCACATGTTCACTCACCAGGTAGTAGTGGAATGTCAATCAGAAGTGTGCTTCGAGCTGCATGTCTGAACCAGTTGCTAACAAGACAGGTGGGATTCCTTGGACTGACTTAGATTAATCACAGCTAGGATGTGGAGTTTGGGCCAGTAGCCTAAATGGCTAGGCAGTCAGGGAGAGACAAGATGAATTTGAGGAAAACAATTATAATGTCTACTCTTCCTATGCACCTGTAGCACAATAAATGCCTAATACAAACTATTTGAATTTCAGAAATCAATCATTTATGCATACTTTTTACAATGTACAATATTGTTAAGTACATACAATATGTAGGCTTAAAACGATTACGATAAATAGCATTTTTGCCTGATTTTAGCAAATGATATATTTCTCTGCCCCTTCTAATCTATGTCAAACAAATCAAAGGACAGGTCTAAAACTTGACATTTAATGATATGGTTGGCTAATTTCATTATGCTCAGCAGTCACTTAGACTAGTGATACTTCAAATTCCAAGACAGAGAAGAAATATTCTAGAACTACCTCCCATGGCCATCTTATTATGAGCCTACTATTTGTCAGGCTATTAAGTCCAATAAAGTATATATGGTGTTTCTTCTGGTAGATGAGGGACCTGAGGCTTAAAATATCACATACTTCCTCCAAGTTGACTGAGTTAAGAGAAAAATGCAAGGCCATAGTCAGTTCCCTTATCTTTCAATATATGCATTGTAACATGTCTAACAAGATGCTAACGGTGGATGCTTTCTGCCTCAGTGTTGGGAGAGGTCACAAAGGCTGAGAACAACACAGAGGGGGCAAGTATCCCACGTTCCACTGGGAGGAGCAATGATGCTGGACTCGTGACATCAGTGATCTAAACCCATCCAGGGGCGTGTGGCCTATCAACCTCTTCTAAGGTAAGAGGTTGGATGTGAACAAACAAGCAGAGAGACTTTCCTTTTTGAACGTTGTGGGGCAGCTGTGGCATTTTCCCTCTGGTATCTCATACAAGAGAGAAGGCATGTGATTACCTCCCCCTCCAGGTAAGTGACAATCATGAGAGGAACTTTTCCTAGGAATTTACTTGCGTCATTTAAATGTTATAGAAGTTGAGAGAGAAACTTGACTGAACTTGGAAAATTCTAAAGGTAAGAAGTATTTTGGCTAGAGACATATACAGCAGAGAGGTTTATACTTCTGTCAAGTCAAAAGTACCTATTTCCAGCTGATTAGATGTGAAGCCTTGATATCTAACACGACTGAGTTTAATTTAGATTATCCAATATAGGAAATGTCTGGGGGATGAAAAATGAGTTATGCATGACAACCCAGAGCAAATGCATTATCTCTGTAATTGTGAGAGAAACCGATATCTTTGATTATCTTCCAAAATATCTCTAAAGTAAGTTTAGCATATCCACCAATCTCAGAGAACACTAATATCAAAGAACATAAGAACATGCAATCCAAGTTGCTCCTTGTCTTCAACATTCTTTCCTTTCCAAACTCTAGCCACAGACTACGTATGGATCACAACACAGTGAGTAGAGCAGGAGGGGAAAGACAAGTGGGGAAAAATGGGAAAACTGAACACAATTGCCCCACTCTGCCTCACTGCAGTTTCTATCCTGAAAGAAGACTGAGTTATAGGAAAGGAGAAAATAAAATTAAAATGAAGAATTGGGAAATTATATTAGACTAGCCATTTATTTTCTGAAATCATATTTTTATTATAAATAAAAGATTCTTAAAATCAAAACACTTACATTATCTAGCAATAACTGAAGAAGTTTTGGGGCTTGCAGAGATTCATCCAAATAAAAGGATAACACAGCCCAGTGTGGGACATTAATGTTCATTTGTGAGCACAGCATGGTGAACAGTGGCTTTCAATGTACTGGTACCATATACCAGTGGTCGGCAAACTGTGGCTCTATTGACTAGTGATTTTGCTGACCACTGTGTAGGGCATTACCCTTACCCAGAAGTTTTGACTTCAGGTTAAAGACATTATTAACATGTTTTTAAGTAGTTTTCCCTAGCAGTGGTCGGCAAATTCATTAGCCAACAAGGCGTCAAACAGTGGCTCATATTCCAAAATGCTAAGAGTAGTAGCAACCATCACCTTGTATTTGAATAAATACCTCCCTATGGCTATATATGTACTAAGTGTACTTCTTTATGCATTGATTAATGAAGCTAAAGAGTTAAAATTGGGGGATTACAAAGACTTGGATTCAAGTTTTTCTGCCTGAATGTTCTAGTTTTATAGTCATTGATCCATTCACACTTAAGTATTTTCATTCTCGGTTTCTTCATATATAAGTAAGATAAATATGCTTTCCTTTAATGTATTTTTTTCTAAATCACACATGATTTTGTCTCCCAGAGGATATTTGGCACTACCAGCAGATATTTTTAGTTGTTACAACTGGAAGGTGTTACTGTCATCCAGCAGGAAAACGCCAGGGATGTTGCTAAACACACTGTGATGTACAGGAGTCTCCCATAGCAGCTCATAATCTCCAAATCAATGTTGCTATATATATATATATATATATATATATATATATATGTGTGTGTGTGTGTGTGTGTGTGTGTGTGTGTGTGTGTGTGATCCGCTGACCAGTAGCTATGATACACACTGACCACCAAGGGGCAGACACTCAACAAAGGAGATGCCAAGCTGAGGTGACTTGGCATTTGCAGTTCTTGGGTGACGCACCTGGAACCATAGAGGAGGGAGCCCAATTCTGGGGTGCATCAGCCAAGAACCACCCTGTCACAATCCAGGACCCTTCAGGGATGTTAGAGAGCTGGTTTCAGCCTGATCCCTGCAGGCCAGCCAAGGGACCCCACAGGTGCATGAATCCTTGCACCGGATTTCTAACTCATTGGATCCCCACTTCAGGTCTGGCTCCCCACGTGCCTCTAGCCCATTGCAGAGGTCGTGGGTCTGGCCTTTACAACTCGATTAGCTAAATGATGAGATGTGCAGGACCTACTAGCTGAGGCCCCAACATCTGGTACTTGTGCAGGCCCATCTGCTTAATATTAATTTTCAATGGATACAGTTAATTTTTTTGCTACCACTCTGACCTGGGAAACTGGCCACAGTTTCCCTCCTTCCAGGCAGATAGTAGCACCAGCAGGCAACCTTAGGGAGGGGAGGAGGCAAAGAAGCAGCTAAGGTCAGAAGATGGAGGTTCCTGCCACCACAGGACTCCACCTGAGAGAAGGGCCTGGGCGGAGCCTGACAATGAACAGGGTTCTGCTTTGGGCTGACTAGATTGCAAGCTCAGTAAGTCCTGTTTGCTCAATAATTGCATTTTGCAGCTACATGCCCACAAGTCATCAGTTACCGCCAACTTAGGGTAAAGTGAGATGGAAGAAGAGAAACAGATAGAGAGAAAGTGAGATAATACTGGGAGAAGAGAGGAGGGAGCCCGACCAGGGTGTGTCACCAGAGAACTGTCCTCTCGCAATATGGGACCCCTCAGGGGATGTCAGAGAGCTGGTTTTGGCCCGATCCCTACAGGCCAGGCCGAGGGACCCTAGTCAATATATATAAAAGCATAAGCGACCTTTCAACCATTCAACCAGTAGGTATGACACACAATGACTATGGGGGTAGACACTCAATGCACAGGCATGGAAACATGGAAAAGACTAATGAATCTCAGAAGGAAGTGGGGAAGGGGGAGAGAGGGAAGAGTTTAATCAAAGACCTTATATGCATACTAGAGGCCTATTGCACAAATTTGTGCACCAGTGAAGCCCTTCAGCCTGGCCTGCAGGGATCAGGCCAAAACCAGCAGTCCAACCCCTGGGGGGTCCCGGATTGCGAGAGGGCACAGGCCAGGCCAAGGGACCCGACCAGTGCACAAACCTATGCACAGGCCTCTAGTTAGAGTAATAAAATATATAAAATGTCAACCTGAGGATTTGACACAGAATGGACACTTTATAGAGGCCAATGAAACCCTTAGCATATCACTGACTAGAAGTAATGGGAAGACCAACTTAAACAGCTTAAAAGAATAAGAATTATCAGTTGACAGAAGAGGAATCTGTGGTGAGGAGGGGCTTCAGCAGAGCCGGAGGCTCAGAGGTGTTATCACAGACTCAGATTCCTAACTCCCCCCAAGTGCACAGTATTAGATTTACTCTAAAGTTTGTCCCCCTCACCATGTACATGCCAGTGAGATTAAAGCTACATTTTGGATGGTTCACATCTAGTCAGAGAAAAAAACAACTGTAATAGTTCTCCATTTTTTAAAATATGGAACACTTCACAATTTGTTTGTCATCCTTGATCAGGGGCCATGCTAATCTCCTTTTTGTCATTCCCATTTTAGTATACTTGCTGCCAAAGTGAACACTGTAATTCTCTCTTAAAGACAAAAATATTCTGTCCCAAATGTGCCAAGAAAATCTGTCCTCAACATGCATTGACTCATCTAAGCCTACTCGGAGCCATTCCTGGGGCTCAATGTGTTTAGCTTAGGATAACCAAATGGAGAATAATGTAAAGTAGAGGTGGAGTGGGGGTGGGGAGGACAGGCAGTGTCCAGAACTGCTAGTTATCACCATGCCTATTCTTCATCCATCTTTATTTATAAATATGTACAACTTAAAACACTAACTATAAGCTCAAGATACAGTATCAGAAAAGTGTAAGAAAATGCTCACTGATTTCTTGAGATTATGTTTTTCTCAGAGCAATACATATAAGATAAAAGAGGATATGACTTAGAAAATAAATTAGATTGACAAGTGTTTGAAAGAATGAGGGAGAATATTAACATTGGGAAGGTAATTTCATCAGAAGAAAGATTCCATCTGAAGAAGAGAAATTAGAAAGAAAACAAAAGAGGAACACGGAAGAATTGTAAACTCTTGTTTATGAAAGAACAGTCTCCTCCTGCAAATTAAGACCAAATGTGACATGCTGTGAAGTCTTTTTGTTAAAGGAGGAGGTTAATAAAGACCAAAGAGGCAGGACTGGAATTCTGATTCCTATGTTATAAACCTCATTTAAAACCCAAGATTAAGTCAATTAAACATTCCACATGGTTGGATCAGAATAGAATGTTCTAATGACTCAATACAGAGGAAGGACACTACAAGAAAATATTTTAAATGTCAAAGATTTGGTCTTAGAACTCCTCTTTGATTTTTAAGAAAACTATTTCAAAATGGTCATGAAGAGCCATTTATTTGAGGGAAGCACCAGATTTGAGAGATGTTTGCACTCTCACTTATTTTTCATTTTTCCCATTTTATTATGTTCTTTAATATAAATGTTCCTTCATTTTGTGGATAAGCCATTTATATCTATGAGGTTTATGGAAGTCTGTCTACCTCTGCCCTATATAATAAAAGGGTAATATGCAAATCGACCAGATGGCAGAATGACTAGTCTCTCGGATGCATAATGACCACCGGGGGCAGACACTCAACGTAGGAGCTGCCTCCTGAAGGTCAATGCACTCTTACAGGGGGAGCGCTGTTGAGCCAGAAGCCCAGCTCATGGCTGGCAAACGCACTGGCAATAGTGGGAGTCTTTCCTGCCTCTGCTTCAGGAGGGTGGTAAGGAGTAGAGGTCCTGAACTGTGAGAGCCCTGGACTATGAGAGGTTTGTCTGATTGCCAGGGATCGGGCCTAAGCCAGCTGGTGGACATCCCCCAAGGTGACCAGAACTGGGAGAGGGTGCAGGCAGGCTGGGAGAGTCTCCCCCCCCCCCCACCACCACCACAGTGCATGAGTCACATGCACCAGGCCTCTAGTACAGTATATATTTCCCGATAAATATTTCATAAACTCCATTAATTGCCTAGGTTTTGAAGTGTTTGAAGAATATAGGTGGATGGCCGAGGTCGGTTTGGCTCAGTGGTAGAGCGTCAGTCTGCGGACTGAAAGGTCCCGGGTTCGATTCTGGCCAAGGGCATGTACATTGGTTGCGGGCACATCCCCGGTAAGGGGTGTGCAAGAGGCAGCTGGTCGATGCTTCTCTCTCATCGACGTTTCTGGCTCTCTCTCTCTCTCCCTTCCTCTCTGTAAAATATCAATAAAAAAATATTTTTTAAAAAAAGAATATAGGTGGATAATGAAGCAAAATGTTATGGAAAATCATGATAATGTTTATCATATTTAAGCAAAAATGTTAAAATAGCATTGAAGTTAACATGTTAGAAAATACCAAAAGTGTGTTCAATTAAATTCCTATTAGAGTAAAGCACCAACAATTATGGCAATAAAAGACATTTAATCTTAAATGCTAAATAGAAATGGAATACCATATTTGCCGGTGTATAAGACGATTTTTTGGCCCTGAAAAATACCGTATTTGCCGGCGTATAAGAGACTGGGCGTATAAGACGACCCCCTAACATTTCCACTCAAAATACAGAGTTTGTTATATACTCGCCGTATAAGACTACCCCGCACTTGGAGGCATATTTTTCAGGGCCAAAAAATCGTCTTATACGCCGGCAAATACAGTAGTTTAGAAATAATAAAGACTATTATTTAAGCAAGCATTTTTGTATCATAATTATGTGTCAAATATGTTCTGAGCTTTGCAGGTAAACTAACTGATAGGTTGATGTCCTGGTAAAGTTGATTCAATGTAAATCCTCAATGAGAGGCATGATCAAATATGTGGACCACCAAAGACAAAGAGAAATAAGCACCTATGTACATACTCTCTATAGTAATGATAATTATGACGCTTCAGACTCTGTTCCACCCCATTCAACATCCCATCCAGAGTAACAATATTCTTGAATCTTGTTTTCCATTTCTATTGGATCTTTAACTTTGCATGATTAGGCATTTAATTGTAGTTCATTTTCACTGCTACATAGTATTCCTGTGTATATACTTCAATTTACATCGTTCTGTCAGTGCACATATATATTAATTCTTATATTTCACTATTACAAGAAATATAGCCATGAATACTTATGTCTCCTCATTCACATTAAAAAGAGCTTCTCAGCAATTATATTTCCACAGCTGGAAGTATTGGGTTATAAAGTGTGGACATTTCAAATTTAAAAGGGAAAAAAAAAGTAATGACAAATTTTTTCACAAAGTGATTATACCACTTTCCCTCTTACCAGCAGGAAAAATTATAAATTTTGTTCTATGCACTCTCATAACTTGATTTATGTATACTTTGGGGTTTGTCAATACAGTAGATTAAAAAAAAGTGTTATTGTTTCTTTGTAATTTGTATTTCCCTGAATACCAGTATTATTGAATGTATTTTGATAGGTTTGTTAACTATTCTTATCTCCTCTAGTATAAAATATTTATTTATGCCTTTTGCTCATTTTATAGGATAATTATGGAGATTTTAAGTTGTGTTTAGATTTTTCACATATCCTTCATATTAATCTTTTGTCAGTTATATGTGTTACATATACCTTCAAGTTTGCATTAGCGAAGACAAGTTTATGACTTATCTTTGTAATTTATGGAATGTTAGGTTGAAAAACAATCTTAATTTACAGAAGTCAAATTTCTCAACTTACTACATGCTTGAACACTTTCTCTTTATTGTTTATTGTTTGGTTCTATATTAATTGCTTAAGTAGTTATCATCTTACCTAAAAAAGAGGAACATGCAAGTTAACCATCACTTCACTATGCCCACAGACAATCAGAATGAGTATTCAAATTAGCCCAACAAAAATGGAGGTTAATTTACATATACAGGCATGGAAGAGTGTGAAGCCTGCTATGAGGCAAAGGGGGCGGCAGAGGGAGCTACTGGAGTGGTGCTCAAAACAGAAGCAAGGCCTTGCTGGCTCCAGGCGGCCTAGGAGTGAGCAGGTGCCGGCTCACCGGTGGCCAGGGAATGGGAACGGGCACATGCAGGCTCCAAGGCAGCCGGGGAGCAGGGCCTTTCTGGCTCCTGGGTGGCTGGGAGTGAAGCCAAGGAAAGGAAGGCCTATTCTTGCACGAATATCATGCAATGGGCCTCTAGTTACATCATGAAGATCCACCCATTATTTCCTTTGAATATATTAAAAGATTTGTTTTTGCAAACAAATCTTTACTCCAACTGGAACTGATTTGAAATTACTATAGTCAAAAACTTCAAATAGCTCCAAAAGAATAATCATGTGTTCCCAAAGTATTATTAATAACCCATCCTCTCCATTTACATGGATCTGCAAATACAGCTCTATCATATGCTAGAGGACCAGTGTATGAAATTTGTGCACATTGGTGGGGGGTGTCCCTCAACCAGGCCTGTACTCTTTTCAATCTGGGACACCTCAGGGGATGTCCTAAACCTGGGATTGGGCCTAAACCTGCAGTAGGATATCCCTCTCACAACCTGGAGCTGCTGGATCCTAACCACTCACCTGCCTGCCTGACAACCTGATCACCCCCTCACCACTGCCCTGCTGGCCTGATTACCCACAACTGCCCTCCCCTGTTCCAACCCACCTCCTCTGCTGGGACCAGCCTCCTCCACACCTTGCAGAGCTCTGGCAACTCCAAGCCACACCATGCAGATTAGCCACTGGGCCCGCCTCCACTGTGCACATGGCCATCTTGTGGCAGCCATCTTGTAACAATATCGTGCAAGGGCATCGTTCAAGGGTGTGATGCCACCTATGCTTATATTATATAAGATAGTCCTTATATTTATGTGAATTCGTTTGTAGATCTCTATTTTCTTTCATTGGACTCTTTTTTTTACTATCTCAGTGACAATGCCACATTGTCTTAATTGCTAATATTACATGACAATTATAATTTAATTTAGTCAAGATCTTAAATTATTCATTTTTAAATATGTCTTGGCTTATTTTCATCCTTTTGGTTCTGTATTAATTTAATAAACTTCAAGTTTTACAGAAAAACTTATAATTTTGTTTAGAATAACATTTAATTTATAGATCAATTTTATAAGAAGGTATCCAGTAATAAAACTATTATAAAACATTTTTCTCAGAGAAAATTTTAATCCCTTCTTGAAAGACATTAGGTGATATAAAAAGTAGAGATATCCCTGTTTGATAGATAATAAGACTTCTTTAACAAATATTCTCTTAAGCTATCTATCATGTTTCTCACTATATCCTGTATAATCCCCATATTTGGTTCCATGGTCTACTGTGTAGTTTCTTTAGTTCTTCCTTAACTTTACCAATTCTTTATTTTATTATCTCTAATTGATGTTAATTGGGTGATACATTTCAATATCATCTTTTTTATTTGTTAAAGTTTCATTTGGTTATTTTCTTAATTTGTTTGGCCACCTTTCATAGTCTCCTCTTCCTAAAACTTATTCTGAATCACACATACACACACAAACACACATACACAGATAGACATATACTAACAGATATGTACAAATACACACACACACACACACATACTGGTTTTCCATTCCTGAAATCATTCTGAAATCTAAAAACACTGAAAGCCTGACTTCCTTTCCATACTTCAGCTTGGTCTTATTATCTCATTATTGTGCTTTTCCCTTATAATTATTAATGCTCCAATTCTCTATTAATAAAAATGTATTTGAATCTTATATTTAAGGAGAGTTCTTTAGAGAGAAACTATGATTGCTTCTGTCAGCTCTCTGTCAGCACTAAAAATCAAAAATAAATTTAAAAACAGTTTATACCTTATGATAGCTTGGAACCAAAAGTACAATAACATTTAGGTCACAAATCTAAACCAGATATCAGTTTGAGGTTTTGAATTCTCAGGAGACTATCTAATACTTCCCATAGCTCTGGTGCTAAATTCAAAGCAGAAAAGCCTGCTTATTTTCCTGTCTGTGTGGAGCCTCTTTCTTCTCCCACTGGCTGAACATGTCACACTCCAGGACATTGGCTTTAATAGGCATCCCCCGTGTCACCAGCTTTGTATGTGTGGTGGCTTTGTGGCCTATCTCCTGTAATTATGCACTCACCCGAGAAATGAAACCTTAAAATCACGCCAAAAGCAAATAACAAGTTTTTAAAGTGCTTATCTCTCTCTATGTTGTTATTTTCAGTTTTTGATTTTGTTTATGCTTCAGTTAATATGTATTATTTTCCTGTGAGGTGTGTGTGTGTGTGTGTGTGTGTGTGTGTGTGTGTGCATGTGTATGCATGTGAGAGATATTTAGGAATTTTTGTTTAAACTAAAATATTTGTTCAGGATATCTGGTCTTTCTTTCTGACAGAGAGATGCTCATCAACAAAATTTAAATATATAGTTCCAAATTGTTAGTTTTTAGTGATTTTCATAATGAAGAGTCTTTAATTATAAAGCATTAGATAAATGTAAAAGTCAAACAAAAGTGTGTTTTATGTTACACTTATTTCTTGATAATTATGACCAAGTGAACTACTGATATTTTCATAAAACAGTGTCTTATGCTGTTATTCTAAGCACATTTGCACTAATAGGAAAATCTTTACTGAGTAAATATATTTGACAAAATATAATTACATTGACTATTTCAAAAAAAGATTTTAAAAATATATACTAAATGTTTTTCTAAGACTTGCTCTGACATAATGTTAATAACCCATGGTTCAGGAATATGCCATTAATGAAATTGCATTAATTTGAGGCTCTTTAGAATGTTTCTAAAGTAAAGTTTTGCTCAAACTCTACAATTATTTCATACATTAATGTTGACACTAATGTCCTATATTGATACATTCATGAGTTTCAAATTGGAGCACAGAGATTACTCATCTAATGTATTTATATCATTGCTTTCAAAATTTCTTGCCAAAACAACAACTATGTACTCTATCATGATATGTTATAGAATATCAAAATAAATAAAAAGATTCAGGCATCTATCCTGCTTTTTCTCTACAGAAACCACAAGGGTGGGCAAAAGTGGGTTTGCAATTGTAGATACACAACACAATTTATCCTTGTATTATTATTTATTAATTATTGCATGATTTATTTGTATTATAACTGTACACCTAATTTTGCCCACTCCTGTGAAACTAAATGTAAAAGATGATTAGAGTATGTTTTACTTTCTAAAAGATTTTTAGCATATATATATATATATATATATATATATATATATATGCCTAAGTGACTGAACAACCAAACTACTGGTCGACTGGTTGCTATGACATGCACTAACCACCAGGAGGCAGACACTCAATGCAGGAGCTGCCCCCTCATAGTCATTGCACTCCTACAGTCAACCACCCATAGCCCCAGTGGGTGGCCAGGCCAAGGGATCCTACCGGTGCATGAAATCCTGCACTAGGACTCTAGTAGGTAAATAATGGTAAACCTCAAATATCACCACTTCATAAAACCTAATGAAATAATGAAACTCCATGATGATCAACAAATCACTGAACAGAAGATCTTGGTTAGAAAACACCAATCATAAAAGAACTTTAAAAAGCAAATATGGAAATTTGAATACTAATTAGATTTTTTTTAATTATATAAAGAAACTAGCACTATTTTTAGGAGTGATAATAGTAATGTGATTTATTAAAAGTTTATTAGGAGAGAGAACCAAGATGGTGGCCTAGGTAAGCACTTAAGCTGCAGCCTCGCACAACAATTTCAAAACAACTAAAATCAGAACGGACATCATCCAAAAACAGGAAAACTGGTAGAGTGGGAACTCTTCAACCAGAAAGAAGGAGAGAGGCTCACGCATCGAACTGGGGGCTGCAAAGCGCTGAGATAGGGTGACACGCGCGCAGAGAGGAAGTGTGGCCCAATGCCTGGCTGATTGGAGGGGAAAGGAAGTCCCCAATTGCACTGAACCCTTTCCGACTGCACTAAACCCCAACCCTGTCCAAAACCCCGTAGACCCAGGCTCATACAGGTGGAATCTAGACTGTAGAGAAAGGCACCTGGAGACTCAGAGACTTGGAGACTGGGGGAGCTGGGAACTGCAGTGGGCAAGGTCTACAGTCATGCATAAGTGAGTGTGCTCAGAGAGGTCTGACCGCAGCAGAGGTTGCCACCGCCTCTTCATAGTGGAGGAGTCAGAAGCTCCAGACTACAGAGACCCAACCCAATTCTGGGGGAGCCCCTGGGGCACTCATACTCTTGCACGGGGAATCAGGACAGTCATGCAGAAACTCAGATGAGCGCACAAGAGCAGGGCTGATGGGAAGCTAAGAATGTCAGCTCAGCCCTGTGACTCTGCCCCATCCAAGCTGAGCAGAGGCTTTTTCAATTTTGCAAGTCTGATCCTATAAGACTGACTCCAATAGAGAACGTATCCCAGAGTATAAATAGCTGTTACCCACATCCAATTGGCCTGAAGGTCAATTCCTACCAGGGTTACCAACAATAATTAAAACTTAACTACAACAAGGCTGTACATGCAGTCCATAAAGGGGAGCACTAAGAGTGTCTACCTCAGGTAACTGGGGAGGCTGACCCACTGGGCCATATAGGACACCAAACACACAAAGTGATCCTACCAACTCTGGGAAGTGGTGAAAATGCTGAGACAAGGAAACAGATCTCAAATGAAAGAGATGGAGAACAAAAGACTGGATATAGAGTTCAAAACCATGGTTATAAGGTTTTTCAAGAATTTCCTAGAAAGGGCCAATAAAATAAATAAAACATTTGAGGATATGATAAAGGATCAACTAGAAATAAAGAATACATAGTCTGAAATAAAACTATTATACAGAGTCCTAAAAACAGAATGGAAGATTGCAAGAATCAAGTCAAAGATTGGGAACATAAAGAGCAAAGGACACTCCTCTGCAGAAGCAAGAAGACAAGAGAATCCAGAAAGTTGAAGGTAGTATAAGAAACCTCTGGGACAACTTCAAGCAAACCAACATCAGAATTATGGGGGTGCCAGAAGAAGAGAGGGAGCAAGATAGCGAAAGCATATTGGGAGATATAGTGACAGAAAACTTCCCCAACTTAGTGAAAGAAATAGACTTAGTACAAGTACAGGAAGCCCACAGAATCCCAAACAAAAGGAATCCAAACAGGACCACACCAAGACACATCATAATTAAAATTCCAAGAGCAAAAGACAAAGGGAGAATATTAAAAGCAGCAAGACAAAAGCAGGTAGCACCCATACAATTGTCAGTTGATTTCTCAACAGATACCATGCAGGACAAATGGGAATGGCAAAAATATTCAAGGTGATGAATAGCAAGAACCTACAGCCAAAATTACTCTACCCAGCAAAGCTATCACTCAGAATCGAAGTCCAGATAAAGAGCTTCTCAAATAAAAAAAAAAGCTAAAGGAGTTCATCACCACCAAACCAGTGTTATATGAACTGCTGAAGAGGGTTCTTTAGGAAGAGGAAGAAGATAAAAATAAAAATTATGAACAACAAATATGTAACTCAACAAGTGAATCTAAAAACCAAGGGAATTAAAAATTTGGTTAATAATATTAACTAGTGAATATAATAGAATCAGAGGTATGGAAGGGGAGTGGACTGACAATTCTCAGGAAAAAAAGGGAGGGGGGTAGGGGAAGAGACTGAACAAAAACTGCACCTATGGATGAGGACAATGAGGGGGGTGGGGAAAGGGCAGAGGGTGGGATGGGAACCTGGTGGAGGAGAGCAATGGAGGGGGAAAAAAGAGGAACATTTGTAATAGTCTGAACAATAAAGATTTATTTTTTAAAGTTTATTAAAACTTTTAACAATATAGGTTCAAACATTTGTGAATCAAATAATTGCTGTTGAGGTTTGTTTTTAAATAAGTGAGGTAGTAGAACGAGATTAGGCAAATGAATGAAATAAGATTAGTCATTTTGGTGATAATAAGTGGGTAATGTCTGCTTAGGGGTTTATTATATTGTTACTTCTACTTTGTATAATATCTATTTAAAGTTTCCTGTAATAAAGATAACAACATTATTTTAAATATAATTCAATATGATCCCTATTAAGGTTCTTTATCCCTGAAATGACAACTTTATTAACAGTGAAAAACAAGTACAAATATGTCAAAATTAATTTTGATAATTAGTTAACTTTATAATTTGTTTTGGTTTTTACATATTTCGTATTATTTCTTGCTCAACACAGTTAACCCATGTGATATTTAAATATCAGCAGGTGCTTAGTTTTTAACACCCATAAATTGGGTGAAAAGCTACCCAATTAGTCATTCAAGAGCCAGCAAACTCTTCTGAAGAAGGACAGACATTTTCCATTTTGTGGCAATAAAATCTCTATCACAATTACTCAACCCTTCTAATATATCACAAAAGCAGTCATAGATGACATGCAGATGGCTGGGCATGGTCATCTTTCAGTAAACCTATTTACAAAAACAAGGAGTGAGCTGGGTTTGGCCCATGCAGTTCAGTTTTACAAAAACTAAAAATTATTATTGCAAATCAGCAAATAGTGCTAACAAAAGAATAGGAAATAAATAAGAAGTTCAAGAATTGATGTTGCTATATATAAAAATAGAATAAATGTCAGGGATGGTATTTTAATTTAGTAAGGAAAAGATGACAAATGTCATCATTTAAGTTAATAATGGTAACATATCTAATATCCATCAAGAAAAAAGATAATTAGACCCATAACCATATTATTTACAAAAGTATATACAGAATGGTTGAAATTTAAATAAGCAGAATAAATCAATAATCACCTTAGAAAACCTTCATATGCATTCAATGATTGGGGAAGAGTTCCCATTCAACACAGAAAGCTTAGAGGAAAAGGACATCTTTGGCTATAAAAAATTAAAACTTGCATGCAGTAAAGTATTTCATAAATAAAGCTATTAAACATATGATACACTTTGACTAATATTAGCATGGTAGCAGGAAGTATATACAATTTCATAGAAATGACAATCCAATGGAAATACAGGGAAGGATCTGGATGGCAGTGAGTGCCTGTGGTATCCTAACATATATTCTTGCCTTCTTTGCTAGTAACAGAAATCTGCTTTTAAGTTAGCCATTCTGCCCCAAACTTAAAATACTACATTAAATAAATTATACTGTTACTATGTGCAGCAGTATCTACCTTATTTACTGCAACTGCGTCTAGCTCTAATCAACAATAAGAAAACAGTTCACAAAAGAAAAAAATGAGCAGCCAATAAATACATGAAAAGATGGTCAAACTCAAATTAACAGTGAGATAGTAGATGATATGCATCAAATTGATAAAGTTTTGAGCAATTGATTATAATAGCAGTTGACTTAGAGATGAGGGTATATTCACACATTGCTGGAGGATTGTGAATTCGGATAGCCTTTTAGAAAACAAATGGATAACAGTAAGAGAACCTTTGACTCAAAAAGTCCTTCCTGGGGAGCCATCCATTCAAAAAAAATGTAATAATTTAAAGATTTAAGGGTAAAGTATAGGTTCTCTGCTAAAGTATGGTTGTAGTGGTAAAAATCAGTAGAAACAATGTAAATAATATCAATAAATATAAGGCATAAATCATTACCAGAGTAATAGTGAAGGAATTTAAGAAATAAACTGGAGGTACCCTAGTTGACATGACAGGGCTTTTATAAGGTATGTTTAAATAATGAGTTACAGACCATAAGCTCAGGCTTATAAGTTAACAGTTATAGCATATATGTATTTCATTTACAGAGTTTTGGTATGTTTGATAGATATAAAAATATCTGTTTTACAGAATACAGAAAAAGATGCATGTGTAGCCTTTACAAATATAATTTATTATAAATATGTAAACCCTACATATAAGCATATATGTGATATACTAAGAGGCCTTGTGCATGAATTCGTGTACCAGAGGGGTCCTTTGGTCTCTCCTGCGGGATTGGGCCAAAACTGGCTCTCTGACATCCGCTGAGGGGTCCCAGATTGTGAGAGGGCACAGGCCAGGATAAGGGCTGGGGACAGATTTGGGAGGTTGGCCAGCTGGGGATGGACTGTGAGAGGACTCCTGGGTGTGTCTGGCCCTGTTCCATCCGAATATGTCAGACCAAGCCACAAATTAAACTACTGGTCGAAGCGTCCAGCCCTGGTTGTCAGTGCACATCATAGTGACTGGTCGACTGGTTGACTGCCCTCTGGTGGTCAGTGCACGTCATAGTGAGTGGTTGAGTGGCCTTAGCATATCATTAGCATATTATGCTTTGATTGGTTGAATGGCCAAACCAGTTGACTGGACACTTAGCATATTAGGTTTTTATTATATAAGATGAGCACAATGAGGAGAACCGAAACAAGATGGTGGCCTAGGAAGTCTCCTAAGCTGCCACCTCCTCAACAATTTGGAAAAAAAACAACAGCTAAAATCGAAAGGGATTGCACCAGACCCACAGGAAAGCTGGAAAAATGGGAAGGCTACAACTAGACACAAAGCAGGACACTACTGCTGCCATGTGTAGTTTAAAACTACGGCAAAACTGGACCTGCTGGAGCCACTGCCGCCAGGAATGAGGGAAGCCAGACCTCGCTCTGCCCCAGGGCCCAGGGCGTGGGCCAGCCCTGCTGTCCCCACTGGAAGCCAGGGAGCTTATGTGGGCCTCCGCCGCGCCTTCGGCTCCTGCCTGGACAAGAAGCCCATGAGCGCGACTTCCCTGCCCACAACCATCCCAGCCCGCAGCCATCCCAGCCCGCCTGCCATGCTGGTAAGGAGCGGGCGCAGCATCTCCCCGTCCGAAGCCAGCTAGGCCCAGCTCCCGCGCTCACCATGCTGGTGAAGAGATGGCGCAGCGTCTTCCCACTCGCAGCCAGCTTGGCCCAGAAATGGGAAGGCTACAACTAGACACCAAGCAGGGCACCACTGCTGCCATGTGGAGTTTAAAACTAAGGTGAAACTGGACCTGCCGGAAATGCTGCCTCCGGGAATGAGGGAAGCCAGACCTTGCTCTGCCCCAGGGCCCAGGGACTGGGCTAGCCCACCGGCCACCATGGGAACCAGGGAGCTGATATGGGACCTCCACTGTGCCTTCGGCACCTGCCCACAACCATCCCGAGGAGCTGGCCCGGCGTCTCCTGGCCCGTTCTCCGCATGAACCTTACTGGTGGGGAGCTGGCGCGGTGCCTTCCGTTTGCGACCACCGGCAAGTCCTTGCGTCGCCGCCGCCGCCCACGGCCGACTTGGCTCGGCCTCCGCGCACAGTGCTGATGGGGAGATGGCGTGGCGCCTTCCATTTGCGCCCTCGTGAGTCTTTCCACCGCCGCCGCCAGCAGCCGGCTCCAAAGCTTCCGCCACTACCACCATGTGGATTTTAATACTACAGGGGAAATTGAGACACAGGAGCTACCATTGCTGCCGCACCCGCCATCGCACCCGCGAATAGGAATTCACAGAAATCAGAGCTCACTATGCCCTGGGCTCAGAGAGAGTATGGCTTCAGAACTTAGCCTCTGTGTCCATAGCAGCTCCGCTTTGGCACCAAAGGAGACACCATTGAGGGTGGACTCTCCGCCTGCAGCCATCTCAGCCCACCCACAACTTTCCCAGCACACCCGCCATGCTGGTGAGGAACCAGCCTCTGCACCCACAGCTGCTCCGCTTCCGCACCAAATGAGACACCTTTGAGGGCAGTCTACCCGCCTGCAGCCATCTCAGCCCACCTGCAACCGTTCCAGCCTGCCCGCCATGCTAGCAAAGAGGTAGAGCGGCCCCTCCAATATGCGACCCCAGCGTCCCAGAGGGGCCGTGTGCCCTGGGTGAGCCATATGTCCCAGGGGGCCGTGTGCCCTGGGTGAGCTGTGTCCAACCAAAGGGGCCGGATGTCGTGGGCGAGCTGTGTATACCAGGGGGCCTGGTGCCCCGGGTGAGCTGAGTGTCCCAGGGGGCCGTGTGCCCCGGGAGAGCCATGTGTCCCAGGGGAAGCAGTGGGACCCAGGGGAGGGGCGGTGAGAACCAGAGGAGGAGCAGACTCTATTCGTGTGGTCCTGATATAGTCATCATAAAACCAGCAGATTGTCAAATGACAGCGGGGAGGGGAAGGAGACCTGGGGGGAGATAAGAGAACAACAGAAGGACTGGTATGCATGAATATAAGTACAACCAACGGACACAGAACTCTGGGGAGGGAGGGCATGAATGGGAGGTGGGGGGGGGGGGGGCAATGGTAAGATATGTATACATATAATACCTTAATTTAAAAAATTGGGGGGAAATTTCCTAAAATAAAAAAAAAAAAAGATGAGCACAATGAGACATAGGTAAATTATTGCAGGCTAACGTGAAGTAAAGCTAAGCAAAGAAGAAAAAAAGTATTACACTACTCAGAAAAGGGTCTATACACTGGCTTATCTAATACTATTATTGTTAGGGGTGTGTGTGTGTGTGTGTGTGTGTGTGTGTGTGTGTAAAATGAGGAAGAAATAATTAACAAAACACTAGTAGCTATTTCAAAATGATCACTAAAGACATTTTGTGATGCAAAATAATATGTACTATTTTTATGTGAGGTCTTAAACCTCAAACTGTTTTAGTTTCATTCCTAAACTACTACAAATTACCTTAGTGCCCTAGACTGTTTGGCTCAGTGGTAAGAGCATTGACTGAAGGGTTTTGGTTTTGATTCCAGTCAAGGTTAAGGGCACATATTTTGGTTGCAGGCTCATTCCTGGGATCCCTCCTACCCCCACCCAGCGGGGTGCGCATGCAAGAGGTAATCAATGGATATGTCTCTCTCAAATTGATGTGTCTCTCCCCCTCCTTTTCACTCTCTCTAAAAATCAATGGGAAAAATATCCTCTGTAGAGGATTCTCAACCACAACAAAATTTACCTTAGTAGCATCAAGAATTTTCACAATCAAGAATTAGATACTTTGAGAACTGGAAGTTATGGTGACATCAATATTTATATGACATTAGTATCTGTGCAGTCTCCAAAAAGCAATTGAAGCCACAGCTGCTGCTTAGTGTGGTATGTTATACTGTTTTGTCCTTCAGTTATTTATTTATTTTCACATTTTATCTGAATAGATTTTGAGGCTCATTTGCAATTATATTAGTTAATTTATAAGAAAAATTGTTACTTTCTCCTTTCAAAAAAGCTACATTTTTCAAATGTATAATTTTAGTACTTTAAAATGCTTCTAGAAACAAACACGTGCACTAGTCAAACCACATAATAACTTATCCTTATAATTAATGGATGATTCATTCAGCTGACTACCTTGCATATATCACTTCAACAAAGTGTATGTCACATCTAGCTTTCATTCTTTGACAGCACTGAGTCATAAGCAGATAGAAGCCAGAAACTTAATTACTTACAATAAACTTATTTCAATGGGCATGTATCATATAGTTCAGCTAATATGATATGTATCTTCTTTATTTCTTCTCCAAAAAATAATTTTAAAAGAATATTTATTCCCTGTTGTGTATATAGCCAAAGAACTAATAGGAAAGTTTGTGACCCCTCACACAATTAGATTTGGTGGCTACTTGATTTAAAAATCAGCTGAGAAAGTGAGTTGTTAGAAGAAAACTTATCTTACATATTGACATTTTGCAAACCTAGGAAATAAGCTTACAAATTAATAATTCATTCCTTTTAAAAAAGTAAAAATTATAAGAAACACCCCGAGCAACTGATAAAATAGATAACAATATATTTTGGACAAGAGGATAAAGAAAATCATGTCAAATATAACAAGTGTAAAAAGTTGAAGTGAAATTCTCATTGGAGCTAGGTACAACATGGTGTCAGACATAAAGTACTGAGGAGAGGAGACAATGGGTGCAGCGATAAGGGGAGAGAGGAAACCGTGTGGCTGCTCTGAAAATTCTAAATAATTCCCAAATCCGCAGCTGTGGCTGACATCTAAAGAGGTCCTCCAAATACAGAGAATAAAAGGACATTCTTCATTAAATTCACAGCAATACAAACCAGTGAGCATTTGGAAAGATCTATGTACTCCACTGTTGTCTCTCAGACTTTATTTTAATTTGTTGTTTTTCATTCACTTCTTATGGAGATAGATCTCCTTGAACTCAAAATCTAGATGGTCATATTCTCCTGGTAGAAAATTTTTGGGTAAAAAATGGAGCTAACTAGATTGGAATGATAATCAAGTCAGACACATTTATTTTTTAAGAGCCTTGCCATCCTTATTCTGTCTTAAGCCCTATTAAAAGACACATTTCCCCCTAAAAACATAAAAAATAAGTGATTTCCCCCCTAGTAATACTGGTACAATACAGTATTTAGGAAACAATTCAACTTTACAATAAGACAGTCCCTACAACAGCTAGCACCAGGTAGGTGGCAATACTTTGCAGGTCAGGCAAGATTCTCCACAAGGCTGCATATGCTCTGAATCAGTGGGCATATATTAGTTTCTAATGCATTGCTGTTTTTCTCTAGTAGCCAGTATTCACAGGTGCAGGAATTAGGGTGTGGAAATGGCAGTGGCACCACTCACTGTTAAACCTCTTGACCCACAGGCAATGTTTTTTTATTTCTGTCCCCATGAATTTATGCTCTGCTGGCCTAGAGATCTTAGTTCCAAAGAGAGGAATGCTTCCATCAGGACATGGCAATCAGCTGCTAAAATATTCGCTATTAGTATTAGTAGAGAGAATTTGTGTGCCTGAGCATAAGGTGCACAAGGAAAATGAATGCAACACAATTATAGTAATCAGTAATTTCAGAACATTGTATCTCGTTATTAATAACTTAGAGGGCTAGTGCACGAATTTGTGCATAGGTGCAGTCCAGCTGGCCTGGCCCCAATGGGGTAGATTAGAGGTTGGCCTATGGGGAGGAGGAGATAGCAGAAGGTTGGCCAGCCAGCCCACCCTGATTAGGGGTTCAATCAGGAATGGGCCAGAGGGGGGGAGGAGCCATGAGCCATTGGCTGGCAGGACCTGCACTGATTGGGGTTGGGGGTCTGATTGGGAGCAGGGCCAGCAATGAGGAGGGGCTATGGGTGGTGGGCTGGCCCCACCCCCAAATGGGGTGGGGGTGCCAATCAGGGGCCAGTGGCCTGGGGAAGGGGCCATGGGTGGTTTGTCAGCCAGCCCCACCCCCTATGGGATAGAGGGGTGATCAAGGACAGGGACAGCCAGGGGGAGGGGCTGCAGCTTGATCAGGGTGATAGAGGCCCATCAGGGGTGGGCTGGCTAGGGGGAGGTGCTGTAGGAGGTTGGCCTTCCAGCCCCCCTCCCTATTGGTAGAGGGAAGAGCAAGGGGGTGTTTAGCTGGCTGACCATGCCCTTGATTGGGGTGGGAGTTTCTGATCAGTGGCAGGCCTGCTGGTAGAGGGGTCATGGGAGGTTTGCCAGGAGCCCTTTCCCCTGATCAGGCTGGCTCCCTGGCCACACTGGGCATCATAAGGACCAGTTATTCTGGTCATTATGGAGTTCTGGTAGCTAACTTTTTATATACCGTATATAGATTATGTATAACAGGATATTGTCAAAATTAAGTCTGAAAATTAAGTCTGTTTGTGAGGTTGTTTCTGGATCAGATTAGCATTTGAATTGGTAAACTGAGTAAAGCAAATGACCCTCCCCAATGTGGGTGGGCTTTGGGCAATCTGTTGATAGCCCAAATAAAACAAAAATGTGGAGGAAAAGCAATTTCCATCTTTTTGTTTGAACTGACATTCATCTTCTTCTGCCCTCAGGCATGTACCTGTTTTCCTGGTGCCATCACTGGCCCAATGGGGAGCAAGAGGGAGGTCACCAGTTGATGTGTCTCTCTCGCATCCATGTTTCTCTCTCTCTCTCCCTCCTTCCTCCCTTCTACTCTCTCTAAAGATTAATGGGAAAAGTAGCCTCAGGTGAGGATTAAAAAAATAAAATCAGAGCCTTAATTATCTAATGTGCCAGGACATCAGATTGGAAAATGTTTCAGTTGTGAACAAGAAAGTGCTTCTGAATACAAGATTAAGAAGCACAAAAATTACCTCAAATTCACTTAAACAGAATCCCAACCTGACTATCTAAAACATTTGAAGGTAGGCTGCCAGAAGTACTCTCCTAATATGAAAATGGGTGCCAGACCTTATAGTTGCCTGGATCAGGAAGGTGAGGGATAAAAGAAACTACTTTCCATGAAGAGGAAGTTCCAAGCACATCATCATGGTGAAAAGTTAGCCTCCTCCAATTCAGGTGCCACCTATCTAGTGTTCAAGTCCAAATATACTGATTACAGTATCAACTAGAAATACATTACCAAATAGGCCAACTTGATGCCAAAATACTGACTAAAATATAACTTTCAATTCGGTGCATGCCTCTCAGCACCCTGTGCTATATATAGGCCCCATTCATGTGACATGCAGACTTGGAAATGAACCCTCTGCTGTCCCATTTTACCAAATCCATGTCAATCACCTAATGGCAGACTTTAATGACCATTATGTAAATGGCTAACTAAACATATAAGAAGAAGTCACATCTTACCTGAAATGACATCCAGTATAATTAGCATATTACCCTTTTATTATTATAGATGCTCAACCCTAACACTGGCAGGGCCAATGTAGCTCTTTAAAATTATATAAATTGTTCTTCATTCCATTAAATTCATAATTGTGGAAGCAATCTAGTTCCAGGGGTAAAGGCATGAGATGTTTAAATATTTTAAAATAAAATAAATATTTCTAGGAGAATTAAATTTGGAAACACTTAACTTTCCACATATAATGAAAAACAAGAAATATATTCAATCCCTTATTACCCTGAAGAAAAAGTAATGTCATCATCAACACTTAAGCTAACTAAAAATATAGGCAAACACAGAAAAGGGAAGAAAAATGAGTTTGTCCCCAGAAGAGTAAAATTTAAAAATGCAGCAGTTCTCATATATTAAAATATTTAAAATATGTGCATTCCCTTCTGGCCCCAGAGGATGGATTGATATCAACGATCCAAGCTTAAATATTTCATAGTTATGCAAAAGGGAGTTAGTTTCAATTCAGCTGTCTTCTTTCCTCCTGTTTCAGATAAAAGATTTGCAATTGAACAGAGGATAAAGCACTTCAATGGGAAGGACATTTTAAATTGATACAGAGTTTTAATTCAGGTAAGAGTTGAAAATTCTGAAAAGTCAAAGAAGGACTTAGATGTTGTATGCAGTGTTTATTGTAAGTAGAGAATAAGTACCTCCCATTTTAACTAAGAAACCAAATTACATGAAGATCAAAGTCCACCAAATGAATAAAACATACACTATCATAGCATGGTTTAAGAAAAATAGTAATAATTATCTTGATAAAACATGTTGACATTTATTGTACCATCTGGAATTATCACATTTGGAGAAGTATGTGTGTTGGTTCCCAAAGGGTTTTACCGTGAAATGATCATCAAATCTGGAGCATTTTGCCTTGCTCAGTGTGGCTCAGTGGAAAAAGCACCAGCTCAGCCAAAGGTACAATTCCCAAAGACTTGTTCCTGAGTTCCAGGTTTGATTCCCACCTCAGTCAGGACACATGAGGCAATCAATGTGTCTCTTTCACATCTCTCTCTCTCTCTCTCTCTCTCCTTCCCTCCCTTCCACTCTCCCTAAAAATCAATGGAACAATGGGGGAAAATCCTCCTGTGAGGATTAACAGAAGCAAATCAGGAGCATTTACTCTGATAAATTACATAATTTCTGAGACAAATATTTATTTATTTATTTATTTATTTATTTATTAAATATATTTTATTGATATTTTACAGAGAGGAAGGGAGAGAGATAGAGAGTTAGAAACGTCGATGAGAGAGAAACATTCTGCACACCACCTACGGGGGGTGTGCCTGCAACCAGTGTACATGCCCTTGACTGGAATCGAACTCGGGACCTTTTAGTCCGCAGACCGATGCTCTACCACTGAGCCAAACCGGTTTTGGCAAAATATTTATTAATAGCCATTCTCCCACAGGAAAGAAAACAAAAAGCAAAAATTGCTGTGTGGCAGCCCTTTTAAAAAGAAAACAATTTAGCTGGGTGTAGACATGTTCAAAGAACATTCTTACTGTCACTGCTATGAAGGCCACTCTGTTTAATGAAAGAAATGCATTAAAAAAAAAACTGGTCATCCTGGCTGGTGTGGCTCAGTGTGTGTCAACCCATAACCAGGATGTCAGGGCACATGCCCAGGTTTCAGGTTCCATTCTGGTGGGGTGCACGCAGGAAGCAGCTGATCCATGCTTCTCTCTCATCATTGATGTTTCTATCCTTCTCTTCCTCTCCCTTCCTTTCTTTTAAATCCATAATTTTTTTTTAAAAGAGAAAACAGGCCAAATTGACTGCAATAATTAGTGCTTTTTAAATAAGCAGACAAAATTGTTTTATTTCATGGGCCTGGAGAATAATTTGATTATTAAAGATGAAAAAAAAAGGAGGGGTAGGGGACAAGATCTATTAGTTTATAGAAAAAAAAATTCTTCCAAAAATGAGCCATTTGTGAGGCAACCATTACTTACATAATAATAAAGAGCTAATATGCTAATTAGACCAAACAGCAGAATGGCCATCCGGATGGCCTTTCAGATGAAGCCAGGGCTGCAAGGACCAGCCGAGGCCGCTGGGGCGCTAGGGCCGGCCAAGCCCCTTACTTGAATTTTGTGCATCGGGCCTATAGTCATAATATAATCACATGATGTGTATGTCAGAACTCATTATCAAATATCACTATACACCATTATTTTTAAAATATTAAAAGAAGATAATTGAAATAATGCAATAAATTATTCAATTTCTAATTAATTAAACAGTTATATTTTATTTGTAGATAAATATATATATCTTCATCAGCCTTTTATAGCTATATGATAGTATTAAAATGTTCCTATTATATTTGGAATTTCATTCTTTCTTCTTTAAGTCTTTCCAGAAATCTGAAAGGTTATTCCAATAATTAAGTCAGACACTGTAATTTGACAGTGGTCCAAGAGTACCATGACTTGAAAAGATATCTGAGTTACTCAGAGTCCATAAAAATATTCTGTGAGCCTTAACTGGTTTGGCTCAGTGGATAGAGTGTTGGCCCGCCAACTGAAAGGCCCCGGGTTCGATTCCAGTCAAGGGCATATACCTTGGTTTCGGGCACATCCCCAGTGGGGAGTGTACAAGAGGCAGCTGATCAATGTTTCTCTCCCATCAATCTTTCTAACTCCTTATCCCTCTTCCTTTCTCTCTGTAAAAAATCAATAAAATATATTTAAAAATATTATGTGAACTATTTCAGTTTAGGAGAAGGGTGTTGTTTCACCAAATTATTTCCCCCTTTAAATAGAGAGATAGAAATGCATATATTTAAGTAGTATTATATATCTACTTGTTTCTAGGAATACTATAAAATTAATATGATAATGTTTATTAAACACATTGAGCCCTTGAATAGAAGCTGGCCTATTTATAATCACAATTCTAGTAAGTGTATATGTAGTGTGCCAGTTTTCTCATACCAGTTTAATTTAAAAGTGTGGCTGTATGTGAGATGTCTGATTTACTGTTTAATCATTCTCCTGCAAGACCTCCCCTGCCCCACTCAATCTTAATCTTTGTTATTCATTTTCTTACTTTGCTACATTCACTGTTAGGAGCCTTTAAGCTCTCTACTGATTCTTTGCTGGCTTCTTGAGAGCTACACCTGAAACTCTTGCTATGTAATTCCAATTTGAATTGAATCTCAGGTGACCTTTCAAATCAACAAAGTCCTTTTTACCACCAAACTTTTGTCATCTTCATTCTTCACTTTTAGCAGCAACTTGGCATTTTCTAAGCATCAACAGCCATCTTGCCCAAGTACTCATTATGAAAAGGCCATATTGTCTTTCCTTGCTCATAATTATGCTAAAGAAGCAGTGAGGGCATGCTTCTTGCTAGCCAGGTCACTTCTCATTTAAAATATTGGCAGAAAATTGTAAAGAACACAGACTCCTTGTGTCACCCTGAGCAAGGTAACTTCTCTGAGCTGCGGTGTCTTCATTAGTAAAATAGACAAAACTTCAAATTTTCTAGGCTTCTCTAACGTGTATATACAGACAGTCTTATTAATGATAATTACCAAAAATTCACTTGATTCATCTTCATTTGCTCACATAGCATCTTTATCCATCTACCAAGTCAGTTTGGAATTTTCAGAATAAGTCTTACATCTCCTTTACATTTCACATTGCTGCTGCTTCACTGGATTCAGCTTCAGGGAACTGCTTGGCTACATATCACCTACTTTAAGGTGGGGGGACATTGTTAAAATGAAGTTCCTAAAATAGTCAATCTGGTGTGGGCTTGAGGATCTGTTTTTCTAACATGCCCTCTGATAATGCTAATGCTGTTGGTCCATGGGTGTAATCTGAGGAGTCACACTTTCAGATAAGTAAACTAAACCCAACTTTTTCCTCTAATATCTTTGATTCTAAAATCATCATCCTGAGCCTTTTCGGTATTGAATGGTCTTGGTATCTAAGTGAACAAAAATTTGATGGTATTTATTTCCCCATCATGACATTACTCATTTCCCTAAGAATTACACAATTTATTGCAGCAGCCTTTCTATCAATAGGATGCACATAGATCCATGCAGCTGAGCCGGGGAAAGACTGCATCTACCAAACCAGAAACTTTCATTTGGTAACTAATGATTTTTGATGAATCCACCCTAGCCTGGCATCTTCTTTATTTTATGAGGCATTCTCCCCCAGGGGAATAGTGAATCTTCCTTATAAATTATGTAAGTTCTGCCCAATAAGTGTACCATATAATCCTTTAATAGTAGGAAATAGTTTACATAGTAGATTTGGTATCCCATGTTATACTAATTATTTTCAAGAGTTTTTCATAAATAACAAATATGTATACCATGTGGTTTCTAGTGTGTGTTTAGTAAGTGTAACCTCTTGTCCATCAATAGTTAGTAATAAGTATTGTGATAAATATTCAATAAATAACATTGCCCTTAGCAGTCTTCATTCTACAGAAGAAACTAGCTGATTAGAAGAAGAAAAAACAAACTTAAATATGTGTTCACTTATGTATCTAGCAAATGAGTAGCTAGATATGAATCATAATGTGTAACAAATATGAATCAGGGATATACCAGGGGATAAGCCAGATGAAAATCACTGTCCTCATGGAGCTAACATTCTGGAGGAGGGAATTTGAACCAAACATTTTATCTTTTCATTTTGCATTAGCTATAAGCAAAGTTCCCATCTATCATAAGCCCTTCAGTATAAATATTTAAGCCCATATAATCAAAATCACTGCTGTCATCTTTCCCATGACACAGAAGAGAGGTCAATCATCTTCTATTCTAATCCCAACTGTTTTGCATGAGATTTGTATTGGTAGACAAGTAATTTACCTTCTTGATGATAAGCTTCCTCATATATAAATTATGGGCATTGGAAAATTAGCTCTAAATTCTTTCTCAACCCTATTAATCTGTATTATTATTATTATTATTATTATTATTATTATTGTGATTATATCACTCTTTCCAAATCTTCAAAATTAGAATCCACGTTCTCCCTCCTTAACAAGTTCAAAACTGTCTTCTGTATTTCTCTTCCATTTGACATTTGGGACATCTATACTAACTTTAATAATCACATTGTGCACCCCGGTTTTAAAACTTCTCTCCTTGAAGCCATTTATGTTTCTTTTCTCCTTTGTTCTCATTGCCCTAGGACAGTGGTCAGCAAACTCATTAGTCAACAGAGCCAAATATCAACAGTATAACAATTGAAATTTCTTTTGAGAGCCAATTTTTTAAAATTTAAACTTCTAACACCACTTCTTCAAAATGGACTCGCACAGGCTGTGGTATTTTGTGCAAGAGTCACACTCAAGGGGCCAAAGAGCTGCATGTGGCTTGCGAGCCACAGTTTGTCGACCATGGCCCTAGGAGATGTAACAGCAAATATATTGCTAAGAGTGATGTCTGGTATTTTGCTCCCTATGTTTTATTCTAGGATTTTTATGGTTTCAGGACTTACATTTACATATTTTATCAATTTTGAGTTTAGTCTTGTGTATGGTATAAGTTGGTGTTCTAGTTTCTTTTTTTCTTTCTTTTTTCTTTCTTCTTTCTTCCTTTCTTTTTTCTTCTTCCTTCCTTCCTTCCTTCTTTCCTTCCTTCCTTCCTTCCTTCCTTCCTTCCTTCCTTCCTTCCTTCCTTCCTTCCTTCCTTCCTTTCTTTCTTCTATTTTTTTGAATGTACCTGTCCAATTTTTCCAACACCACTTATTGAAGAAACTGTCTTTAGTCCGTTGTATGCTCTTGCCTCCTTTATCAAATATTAATTGAACATAATGGCCTGGGTTGATTTCTAGGGTCTCTGTCCTATTCCATTGATCTGTATGTCTATTATTGTGCTAGTACCAGGCTTTTTTTATAACACTGGCTTTATAATATAAAGTATAAAATTTATACTATAACTTGGTATAATATAAAGTATAACGTTTATACTATAACTTGGAGTATTGTACACACTCCAACTTTTTTCTTTCTAGAGATTGCTGTGGCCATTTTGATTCCATGTGAATTTTTGAAGTGTTTGTTCTAGATCTGTGAAATATTTAATCAGTATTTTAATAGGAATTGCATTGTATCCATAGATTATTTTGGGTAGTATGAACATTTTATTAATGTTAAGTCTACCAATCCATGAACGTGGTATATTTTTCCACTTGTTTATATCATCCTCTAACTCTTTTTTCAATGTCCTATATTTTTCTGAGTATAGGTCTTTTATTGCATTGATTAATTTTATTCCTAAGTATATTAATTTTTTGTTGCAATGGTAAATATAATTTTTTTTCAGTTTCTCTTCCTGAGTATTCATTGTTGGTGTTTATGTTTATACTAGAGGCCCAATGCACAAAATTCATGTAAAAGTAGGCCTTCCTTCCCCTGACTGCTGGCACTGGCTTCCCTCTGGTACCCGGGACCCAGGCTTCCCTCGCAATCCCAGCTTCTTTCAGTAGGTCGTCTGGAAGGATGTCTGGAAGGACATCCAGAAGGACATCCAGTCTAATTAGCATATTACCCTTTTATTATTATAGATTCACTCTGTATCAGTCACCTATGCCATGCACAACCATGTATTGTACTTGTCATATCATTCTATATTCCATTCCCAAGGTTTTAAACATATTTTCACTCTCAGATCTCACAAGGAACACATTTTACTCTTTATATTTACCATAAATTTCAAACTAAAATGCCTTCCAATTCATGCAACTCATTGGCTCATTTCTAGTTTCTCTTATTTTCCATAAAATGTGAGTCAACCATTTCCATGAAATCTTTACTACTCTCTATAATTAGGTTCTGTGACATAACACTACCAACAGTAGTCACCAGTCCCTTTCTATACACACTCATCTACTTCCCATTGCCTTCTCTGGAGTTCAGAGCATAGATAGAGAAAACACCTATCTATTCCACCAAAAATTTGTAACTGGTAGCAAACAGAATCTATTCCTCTGATCTGTAAACCTTCTCCACTTACTTAATCTTTTCATTTTTTAATCTTCAAACAAGGGTATATTCTGAGATTGAGATGGTAGATAGATAGATGATAGATAGATAGATAGATAGATAGATAGATAGATAGATAGAGATATGAGAAACCCATTGCCTCTCCAAAATGTCCCAATTGGGGGTTGCACCTGAAACCTTTTGGTATACAGGAAAATTTTCCAACCAACCAAGCCACAAGCCATGACCCTTTTCTCATTCTTGACAGATTGTTCTTCTTCTTATTTTTCTAATATGAAGAGTCCACTGTTACACATTTCACCTTTAGTTTTTTTCATCCTTGAAACAGACAAAAATGTATTTTTCTTTTTTCATGCTTTATTCCCAATTTTAAGTTCTTTTTTTTTTCTTTCAGTGTTCTCTGTAGTATTTCCCCTTTTAATTTCACTATTGACTATACCTACAAAGAAGTAAATGTCATTTTTCTGATTATTACCTGGTTTTGACTCCATAACTCTGTTCTCTGGAATGTTTTCTTCCTTTCAATGTTAATGTCACATAAATAGGTGAGGGCATATTCATGACCTATGTGATTTTATACTGGCTACGATGAAGGTCAGTTGAAAATAAAACAGCCCTGTTGTACCCTGCAATGTTTTATCGGCATTCTGATGTTTTATCTTGATATGGGGGAGTTACCAAGGCAACTGAGAAAGAGGTCTGAGCAGGTCAGCTTTCCACAAAATCCTTGGTCTACCTGAAATCATACACCTGAACTACAGCTTCTGACTGCTATAAATGTGGTTGCAATACAGCGCATTTAATCATGTAGATGCTTGTTTGAAAAACAGAATTTGAAGCCCTACCCTAGAGATTTACTAGGTCAGAATCATTTCAACAAAAACTCCCAGGTGATTCCTGTGTGCATTAATGTTTGAGATGCACTGATCTAATTTTCATCATTTCTCTAATAGTAAAATCAAAAAGGAAAAAAATAGGTGTCTGTAATTTATTTTTTTCTGTTTTGTCTTTTCTCAAACTTTCCTCAAATTACACACAAATAAATATGTTGGCTTATCCAGTTTTGTTTATTCAAACCAGCTCATACTGTTTTTTAATTCATTTTTGATACAATATATACTCTAATGAAAACTGCATACTCAATTATCTGAACAGTTACAATCAGCAAACTTCTAACCACCCATTCACACATTGATCCAATATATATGATTAGCTCCCATCTATTACATGTTGCCAATTATCTCTTAATTTATAAATTATAGACTTAGAACGGATTTGGATATCATTAATAAACTCCCCTCATACTCATACTGTCTGGAATAAAATATGCCCTTAATAGTATTTTCTATAGAAAGAAGTTAGAAAAATCAAAATGATTTTACAGAGTATAAATGACTATCTCCCAAAAGCAGAGCAAGGGCTAGAATCCAGGCTCGAGGGCCTCCCCAGCTCTCCTTGTTCTCTCCCACATCTGACAGCACTGGATCTCAGCCTCAGCCGCAAGAGAGAGCCACCTGGGAGCTTTAAAAGACTGACTTCTGAGTCTCAAATCTCACTCTGATTTGATCTCGGGTATAGCCTGTACAATGGGACCCCTAAAGGCTCCCTGGGTAATACTAGCATGCAGGCAATTTTGAGAGCCACTGCTCTATACAGTGTTCACATTTAATGTGCAGAAAAATCACTTCATGATTTTCACTCATGCAGACTCTGATAAAGATCTTAGACAAATCTAATCCTGCTGATTCTAGGACCACACAAATAATAAGATTCTATACCATTTGGCAACATTAATCACCTACATCTAAAAGAAAGGGTTTCTGAACATAAACTATTCAGGTTCTCTAACTCCTCGGGTCCCTTTATTTTTCATAGGTTTCTCTTGCTTTATACATTTCTTAAATTTCATTACTTAATTATAATCTATTGATCGCTTTTTTTTACATATGCTGTGAAATAATTTAGTCTTATACAAGAAGGAAATCTGTCATTTGAGACAACATGGGTGAAATTAAGAGCATTCTGCTAAGAGAAACAACTCAGAGAAAGACAAATACTGTGTAACACTTATATGAGGTAACTTAAAAAATTAATAACTAAGCTCATAGAAAAAGAAATCAGATTTGTAGTTACCACAGGCAGAGGGTACGTACAGAGGGTGAGAAACCAGATGCAGGTGGCCATAAGATACAAAATTCCAGTTATAATAAGTACTGAGCATATAATGTAATACATGATGGTTACAGTTAACACTATTGTATGGTATATTTTAAAGTTGTTAAGAGAGTATTGATTTCTCCTGAACATATTGTGAGATACAGGAGCTTCTTGGGCTTAGAAGTGGTATTATGAAGTGATTGATGTTTTAGGAAGATTTATTTAACAATCTTGTTTGAAGAGACGTATGTTCTTGAAAGTGGTACTGGAGGACAAGAAACAAAGAATGATTGCCTAGAGATACTGGAATGAACAAATAAAGAAGACAAGCTGAAGCAGGTGGTATCTGAGATGTAAGCACAGCAAACCGCATTTGTTAGGAGTGGGAGAAAAGATAAATACTTTAAAGAGAAAAATGCTAGTCAGTTGCTCTTCATTTTTAGGCTAAAATAATTATTAGTTTCTCATTAAGGTGACTTTAGACTTCAGCAAAGAAAGTTCACATTCTTTTCTTAGATAATTATCATATTAAGAATTTGATATAATTTTAAATTATAAAATTTCTTAATAATAATCTCTTCATGACTTTGTTAACCATTACAGACACTATATTTTTAAAGCAGTCTCATATTAGGAAATAAATTCCCTTTGGAGCAAAGGGTGACCTTTACGAACTAAAGATACATTTTTTAAAAGGATATTAATATTTCTTAGTTTGAAATGCTCATGTTCCATTTTTCTAACAATTTTACCTTTTAGAAAGAGGCATTTCAGGGTTTTCACACAATAATAAAATAGAAGCTTTTGAAACTAAAGTAGAACAAATAAAAACAATCTACTTAATAGAATTCACCATCATTAAAAAAAATAATGGATGGATGTTAGAAAATAAAAAATGTATCCAGTTTCCAACTATGTTACTTTCTGACATTATGCAACTTTAATCATCTTATTTTGCTATCTGCTGAAACAAAAAATGATGGAAAAAGTCTGGACCTATTTCAATGACCTATTATGTATGATTTTATAACTTGATGAAATATAATCAAAGATGAAATTCAAAACAATAAACTTCAGAGGCCCAAAGGTCCACTGTGCCAAAAAATAATAAGTCAAGTTAATATAATTAGAGATGGCTTGCAATGTAAATTATAGGAATATATTTTTTATTTTGAATTTCTTGAAGGGATACTTCCTCTAATTAACCTTTTACATAATTTAATTTATTTTAATAGGTAATTAATTTATGCTATTAATAAATCAAAAACATACACACAATCATGCAGTGAAAATTTTTCTTCAAATTCCTATGCTCATACACCCAGTACCCATAGGACAGTTCCAATAATATGTATTCTGGAAGTTCTTTATATGTGTGAATATAGGAATACACTGCATAGTTTTATTGGTCTGCATTTTCCTTTTTTTAAAATTATCCTCATCCTAGGACATGCTTAAAAAACAGTGAGAGGTGGAGTGGGAAGGGACAGAGAGAGAGAGAGAGAGAGAGAGAGAGAGAGAGAGAGATTAGCTGTCTCCTGCATGCGCCCAGGCCTGAGCCTGGGCCTGAATTGAAATGGCAACCCTTTGGTGCAGGGAAAGATGCCCAACCAACTGAGCCACTCCTACCAGACTCGGTTTTTGCTTTTGTTGTACTTTACATGCAATGCAGGAGCTTGACTTAACAGTATAGCTGGTTGTCTCTAACATCTGTTTAGAAAACTTCCCTTTTTTTTTAATTACTAGAATTGAAGAGCTTTCCACCGTATGGACATACCTTAATTTATTTAGCCATCAAACACTAACAATTTACGCTGTTTCTGCTATTACAATAACGTGAAAAGTTGTTTGTTTTTTCACTAAGTTTATTTTTTTCTTTTTTAAAAATATGAACCAATGACACTGGTTACTAAAATTATATAGGTTTTAGGTCAATTCTAAAACACAAAGTCTGTATATTATATATGTGTCCATCACCCCAAGTCAGGTCTCCTTCCATCATCATTCCCCCTTTATGTTCACCTAATCCCTCCACTGCCCTTCCCCTCTGATAGTCACTACACTGTTGCCTGTGTCTATGAGTTGTTGTGGGGATTTTTTTTTGCTTTAATCCCTTCACCATTTTCACTAGCCCCCCAAAAACATCTTCCCTCTGACAGCTGCAGTCTGCTCTCTGTATCTATGAATACATTTATATTCTGTTAGTTTACTTTGTTCATTAGATTCTACATATAAGTGAAATCATATGGTACTTGTCTTCTCTGACTGGCTAATTCCATTTAGTATAATACCCTCTAAATCCATCAATGTTTTATGACCAACTAGTATAACATTGTGTAAATGTATCATAGATTATTTAATCCACTCATCTACTCATGAGCACATGGGCTTCTAAATCTTGGCTATTGTAAATAATGTTGTAGTGAACGAGGGGTGTATATAGTCTCTTGAATTTGTGTTTTGTGTTTTTTCAATTATCCAGAAGTGAAAACACTGGGTCAAATGGCAGTTCCACTTTTAATTTTTTGAGGGAACTCCATACTGTCTTCCACAGTGGCTACTCCAGTCTGCATTCCCACCAGCAGTGCACCAGGGTTCCTTTTTCTCTGCATCCTCACCAGCACTTGTTGTTTATTGATTTATCAATGATAGCCACCCTCAAAGGTGTGATCTAATATCTTATTATGGTTTTAATTTGCATCTCTCTGATGATAGTGATATTGAGCACCTTTTTTATGTCTATTGGCCATCTATATGTCCTTTTTGGAAAACTGTCTATTCATGTTCTTTGCCCATTTTTAATTGAATGGTTGAGTAAAATGTTTTGTACAAACTTTATTTCATGTGTTTGTAAATATAGGATTGCAAAACTTCCAGGGAGAAGAAAGTGTGCATATAGTTGTAATATTTATATTTCTTGTGAAATCATCCAACATGTGAGATGTACTGTTAACATCACAGGCCACATATGAGAGTGTTATTTTGCTACCATACCAGTAATATAAGTTTAACAAGCTTCAGATGTTTATCAATCAAATCAATAAAAACATTCATTGCTTTAATTTGAATTCCTGTTAGGATTCTGATGGATATTTTATATGTTTAAGAACATTTTACCATCTTTCATTAAATCTATGGTGTTTTTATATGGGTTAAAATTTTTGTCTCCTTCTTAATTTCTAAAGTATTTAACAATATTAATATATTTCTATGATATAAGTTAGAAATAATGTTCCCTGTTTTTGCATTTATTTGATTTTGATATTTTTTATTTTTCTAATATAATTATTCTTCCTTATGAGTTCCAGATAAGGAGTTTTGATTCTAAAGGACTGATCCATTTTAAGGTTACACATTTTCTCAGGTTTTCTTCTAATATTTTTAAGATTTCACATATTACATGAAATGTTTTAACTATTCATCTCAGTATATAGTTTGAAATATGGTTCCATTTTTCCCCTGTTAGTTGGCTACCCATTTCTCACAACATCATTTACAAACTTGTCATTTGGCTCTGTAAACAAAATTACACATTTCTATTCATAGCAGCCAAGATTATCCATCCATATTTTCCACTTTTTTCTTCTCTTCTGTATACAGAATATAATTGCTTGAAAAAATAAGCAATTTCCAAGATATATACGTTTGCACGTATACATATATATTTATATATAAATGGAATGTTTAGAGAAAGAGAAGCCAGATTTAAGGTCAACAGATAAAGTCTGTAGTATCGAATAAAGATAAGTGCACAGTGTCCTTGGCTTGGTTTTTCTTCAAGAAATCTGATCCTTATACAAACCCTGCTTGGTATCTGGCAAAGACAGCAATTATAAACTACTTCCTCCAAACCTGAGATATGATAATTTTAATATTAAAAGTATAATTACATGAAAACATCATTCTTTATAAGCAATTTGAAAAGCTGCCTTGGGCTTGGTATTGTGTGGAGACAAATTCTAAAGCCATTTAGGATAATGGCAAACACAAAAGGGCACGTGTAATTAAAAATAGGCCACATTAAACCTCTTTATAAGAAGTTCCTGTTGACCCAGTATTTATTATTAAACTAGGCAATAATGTAGAATAGGAGGGATGGTACAGCATGAGGTAAGGAAATAAAAAGAAAACATTAATCTCCCAAGATCATAGGGCAGGGATTAAGTCTCCCTGACAAATTTTTCATTCTAAATTAACAAAAAAATTAATATACCTTTTGGCATACAATAAAAACGAAAAGCAAAATGAAATAAAATAGTTTTAACTAGATCATCTGATGCAAACTACTGAAATACTGTTAATAATGGCTATTTATACAAGTCATTATATTCCAAGCACCATTCAAAAACTTCTCTTGTATTAACTCATTTATTTCTCAAGCAATCAAGTGAGCTACACAAAGGGGATTAAATAACTTGCCAAGGAAGGTTCTGCAGCCAGTAATGATCCAGCTAAGCGGTAACAAAAAGAAATGACAGCTTCGTCACCCGGTTTGGCATGGAAGAATCCAGGACAGACTACAGAAGCTAGCTACAGAGCCCTGACAAGCACAGCCAAGATGTCCAATGCACAATATCAAAAGGAACTTGTATGCTCAAGAGTCACAGATCACCGACTGTAAATGGCTAGAACTGTCAGAAGTCATGCTCAGTAGCTCTCAGTATAAGTCAAAATTGGAACAGAATCCAAGAATAGGAGAAGGCAGACAGACCACCAATAGTTCAAACCTAGAGGGTGAGTAGGAGATATTAGCTAACTAAAGAGTTTCATAGATAGATATTTAGCCCACACTAGGAAAAATGAAGACTTAAATTTGTAAATGAAGCAGGGCTTGCTGACCCCTAACAAAGATCCAGCACTCACAGATTCAGGAAAAACAGTGAGGGCATGGATTTCCAGCAACCACTTCTGAGATCAAGAGCCACACACATCACTGTCCAGTTTGGTGGTCACTAGCCACATATAGCCATTTAAATTTAAATTAACTATAATGAAACAAATTGGAAATTCAGTTCCTTTATCACACTAGTCAGATTTCAAGTGCTGAATAGCACACGTGCCTATGGCTACTGTATTAGACAATACAGCTGGAACATATAACTTTACACAAAATTCCCTTTGCTAAACATAAGGTAATTTTTTTGACAACTGTTACAATTTTACTATTGTTTTACCTCAAATTTTAGCAAGAATCGACTCTAATCCTAACAGTATACATAACAATTAAAATTAGGAATGTAGAGAGAGGAACAAAAAAGTAAGGAATACTGACAACCTACATTGGACATTGAGGCCATATCATCATCCTTTTCTAAATAACAGTCCTTCATTCTTCCTTACCTTTATCTAACCACCACAAACTCCCTGAGTAACGTCTGAAGAGCTCTTTTGAAGAACTTCCTACCCATGAAAAATTAATAGGAGCAATAATTTCTTCCTGGTCACTTTGTTTCCATTTACAAGATAATTCCTAAATCACAAAATTGAAACTTTAAAACAATAGAATCCAGTTGTAAAACCAACATTTTCATCAATTGAAATTAACTCCTGTAGCCCGTATTTCTCCTTCACAAACATGGATGCTCCCTTGTTAAAAAGCACCTTGAGAAACTAGCTCAATGGTAAAGATGCAACATCTATATACAGCCTGACTCATTTTGCCAATTAGAAGTGGTGATAATAATTTGAAATATTCATTAAGGAAACAAAATACTAATATACTCCACATTTGTTGATTAGTGTGGCCTAACACAGGATAATTTAACCCTCTAAACCTCAGTTTCCATTTCTGAAAAATGTAATGAGACTAATACCTTCTTCTATGCCTAGATTATGAGGATTTTAAAAATACGCAACTCTTCATATGATATTCAATACCTATTGTCCCAATTAATATCCAGAGCTTTAACAAAATGAGAAAAGGAGTAAGCACGAAATAAACACATCACTGATCAATTTTCCTTCAAAGGCACTAAGCAACATTTGGATAAAACAATTTTAAAACCCTTGGATTATGTGACTTCTGTGAATTTTTAGATCCTTTCAATTAATATGACTTTTTTCTTACGTGAACAAAACAGAATGCTAATTATATTTGGAGAGATGTTCTCTGAAGAAATCTCTCTGTCTAGAACAAAATAACCATGAACAACCAAACATACTTATTCCTGACTTAAAATATACCTTTATAAAAAGTTGGTAACTTCAGTTTTATGAAATATTCAATTGCAAGGGAACATAAAACAAGTGTAAAAATAAATTTAACATGGCATTATAATTGGATTTATACTTCTAACTAAAAATGGACAAGTCTACATATCAGAAAATAAATGTGCTTTGCAATTTAAGTGAATAATAAGTGTCAGTTCTAGCCATTGAAACTGAAGTGGGCGTTTTTAAAGCACCACTGCTCTCTGCTTCTGCCTCATCTCATTAATGGTTTCTAAAAATAGAAATTGTATGTTTATATTTAAATTTTTGAGCTAAAAGAATCAATAAACTAAGTAAGATCATAAAAGTTTATTTGTCCTTGGGCTGAAAATCCCAAGTGTATCTCCCTTGAGTTATGCTTTTCTTATAACTATGATGTTTATCATTTCTTTCCCATGTACAATGTGTTCTACTGCCCAAAAATTAATGGTGTCAATCCAAGAAGTGAATTCATATGTGTAGAAGTGAGTACAGGGATGTGCTGGTGGGCTTCCTGTATAGCATGGAGGATAGATTAAACATTTCTAGTCCCACCCAAAAACATGGTTCTTTAAATGGTACCTGTTACCTCTCCTTTGTTAGCCTCTCATAGAAATTCCTAATGTAATCTATTTCTCTTCTTCCCTTTATTTTCTTTAGCCTCAGTCCACAGAAATGTCTCTATTAGAGAGTGTTTCAGTAGCTATAGTAGCATATCATTGTCTTATACCTGACTACAAGCAGCTTGCTGCATAAAATAACATTGTAAACCAGATAGCATGAGGATGCTGGCACCATCCATGTGCATTTCCAGGCTTTATAATCATTACATATATATATATATATATATATATATATATATATATATATATATATATATATATCACATACAATAACATAATAGTGATATGGCAAGTAAAATGTATATTTTGAAGAAAATAAGCATTATTTTATAACCAAAGAAAGCAAGATGGCTTACTGACAAATTATCCTGTGCTACCAGCTAGCTGAAATTGAATCGTTGGTACCCAGACATTTGGCAGTTACCTTGCATATAGAATTACTGTCATCATGCACACTTGTCTTTTCATGCATTGATTTGTGTAGACCATATCTCAATTCAATCAATACCAACACATTAGAAGAAAAAATTAAATCAGAAATAGTTTTAAAGGGCTATCTCACAAATAAAAAATAATGATTATTTTATGATTCAATGTACCTTATATAATTATTCCTAAGGGTTTTTGAATGTCCTTGGAATAGAGAAAAATCCAGAATATTTGAACATACCAAATTAATTTAGTTAGCTCCCAAATTTGTACAATTTAAATTTATTATTCTCAGCATTATATATCACCAAGGAAAATTTGCATTAGGAAAAATGATAAAAAATGATGGCACATACAACTGAAAATTGCAAGTCCTAGTATCCCTTTTATAGTTAAGGAAGTAGCACAAATTTTGCATTTTAAGATATAGCTTGTTTATTAGCTATTTTGATGTCATTTTAAAAGTAAGCTAAAGGTTTAATTACATAAAATGCAGCAACTTCCTTTGAGAGAGAAACTTATTATAATTTTAACTCCCCCATGTCCCACCAAACAGTTGTAAGGGGAGTTTAATTTTGTAGTTATGTTTCTGGAAATGAAGTAATGTGAATTAAGGGGAGGGGGGAATGTTTCCAAGGTGTTTCTATCACTCTGGACTATTATATGGGGGAAGGGAGGAGGAGGAGAGGGAGGCAGGTAGAAAAGGAATACATTTTATCACGAGTCCTACTGTGAACACATTAAACATTCCAAGCAAATTAAACCTATTTTTGGTGGTAATGTCGCTTGATCAAGTTAGATACCTTCCATAATAGATAGTTTTCATTTATAGAAAATAATTTTATTTTTATTAGTTTATCTTAACATTAAAATACAATCCATGGCTGAAACCGGTTTGGCTCAGTGGATAGAGCGTCAGCCTGCGGACTGAAGGGTCCTGGGTTCGATTCCGGTCAAGGGCATGTACCTTGGTTGCGGGCACATCCTCAGTAGGGGGTTTGCAAGAGGCAGCTGGTCGATGACTCTCTCTCATCGATGTTTCTAACTCTCTATCTCTCTCCCTTCCTCTCTGTAAAAAATTAATAAAATATATTTAAAAAATACAATCCATGTATAAACTAGACTAGACAGGCATTATTTACTCTTTCTTCCCTGAAACTAGCAACTGCCCACATTCTCTAACCCCAAGTCCCCACACCACTTTGTGTGCAGAGACTTATAAAGCTCTAGGAATGAATTCCCTATCAGATTCCACAACTAAGATGAGCTGCCAGGTTTTCTAGAAAATACATAATGAGATGATAATTCTTAGAAGCAGTTTCTTTACATCAGAGCAATGCACTCGGAAAGGAAAATTAGACTCCCTTCAAGGGGACCCTCCCTTGTTCTCATTTTTTAAATGATATTTAGAACTTGCTGCTACTCTTCCTTCTGGGTACTTACACAAAAGGTTCACAATGGCTACCAAATTAGAAGGCTTATTTTCCCTCTGTAAATACCAATGCAAACAATTTACCTCTTGCCAGGCCTTAAAGTCCCGTGAGACTCTGCACTATATCTCCCAGTCTGCTTTCCTTGGTGAGCTGGGACCTTTTGGTTGGCATTTTTGTCAACCTCTGACCTAAATACATCAAGGGATGCAAGTGTGTCCTCTTTCACTAGGAAGTATTTATAAACAGCTACCAGGCCTCAGATCAGTCTTCTCATCATTATTCAGGTGAATCATGAAAACCTGGTCTTTCTTTCAACAGCACAGTGGATTCACTATACCCCTTAGCCTTAACAAATTAGTCGGTTTTTCTTTTTTTAATAGAAAGATCATATCATTTGGTTAACTCACCATCCATTAAAGTCAAATCTCTCATCTGTTGGAAGGAAATATTACTCACTTCTCATGTTTCTAAGAAGACAAAATTAAACTGTGTGTAAACAATTTCCATGGTTCCTATACATCTTAAGTAGTTGATACATACTATTTATAATCGGAGTAGGAGTAGTAAGCTGCCATTCTGATTCAGTGTCATTCTTATGTTTTCATCAAATTCAATTTCATACTGTATATGGAACCACACTGACTCCTAAAGGCAAAGTGAAAAAGGCAGCTTGCAATGTTATGGGTTGATTATGCTGTGGCAACTTAGTTAATCTGGGAACTCTGTTTCCCTGAATTCCCTCCTTTATATTGTCTATGTTAGAGTTGGGTGAAAGTTGAACTACTGTGATATTTAGAAAGCAGAAGTGAAGTGATTGGCAATGCTCCCTGACAGTGTTTCGAAAGGCAGATATGGCGACAAATAGATGCAGAGGGGCCCTGTGGGTTCGGGTAGCACACTCGTTTGCCCCGGGTACATCTCCTTTTCCTAACCCATAGCCCCTAATGACGAACTGCAGCTCCGGGTTCAGCACAGACGCTCAGCTGTGAAGTTACTGAGATGGGAGCTACACAGAGGAGCAATGGTCTCAAAAAGGAAAATTGGTCATAAAAGTGCCACATTTGGTCACACTTGAAAACAGCAATTATGCAGTTGGCTTCTCAGATTTGATCAGGGCCTTCTCCAGCACTCCTTCCAGAATTTTTCTTCCCCAACTCCTCCCCCAATTGTGTAAGGCCTAATATAATGCCAAAGACATTAGATTGTTAAAACTGTTGCTCCTAATATGCTCGTGGTTGCTATAATAGCCATTATTTGTATTTAGTATAGAAAATAGTACAGAAAGCTAATATTATCAGGTATAAAATTTATACTACTATTATAAATATATAGCATGACATAAAAGTTCAAGAACTGTGTGTAAAGCTCTCTTTAAATGAGAACCTAAAAGCTTTTGATTAAAATACATGACATGACATATTTTAAAATGTAGTTCTTCCCCAGATCTGTGATAGTCAACAATCCAATTAAGCACTTAAAGATCATTTTCCTTAACGTCTCAGTTGGAGATATCTCTCATCATGAACAATACTGCTTGTTTTTAAAAGTGTGTTGATTTATAAAAAAATGCTCAGTTAATATTGTGTCAATAATATGATTCAATGGGATAAATTTTACCTATAAATAAGCAGTTAGATGCCTTTTTACTTAGTCTTTTCTTAGGATTGAGCTTCAAATATTAGAGATTCCTAAATTAGGTCACTGTAAAATAAATTAATACAAATCTGCATCTTCAAAACTCAAAATAAGTTATTTGGTAACTGCCCTGGCCAGGTAGCTTCATCCCATATACCAAAAGGCTGTGGGCTCCATTCTTGGTCAGGGCACATATATAGGTTGTGGGTTCGATCCCAGGTTGGGAAATGTATGGGAGGCAGACAATCAATGTTTCTGTTTCGCACTGATGTTTCCTCTACTGGTTTATCTGCTTCAAACATACTGTCGTGGTGGATTTGCCTGTGTGTCACCATCTCTAACCAGTGGGATTCCTGAAGGTTAAAGGCTATATTTATTAGCCCAGAAACTGTCATCAAGCATGGCTGAATGACTTTTATCTTTATTAATTAAGGCTAGTTATGATTATTTGTTTAACTTACCAATCTTTCTAGCAGGAAACTGTACAGTCTTTGACAAAATGTGGTCCTCGGAAAACTTATATTCAAATCACACTCAACTGTTAAAAAGATAGTTGCCTGTTCACCTTGCTTATTATAGCACTATTTCTGAGGTTGCGACCAGGAACATTCATTTCAATAGGCACTGTAGGTGATTTTCATGAATAATAAAAATTGAAAAGTATTGCTTAGGGGGAAGTGTTCTTCCTGAGATGAAAGAGACCTGTCTTCTACCAGTGACAATACTAATAATTAGCTTTTACTTCATGAACAAATCCTTTAAGAAGACTAGATTTTGGATTCATTTAGTACAGGGTATTAGAATAAATTATCTACAATGTCTCTACAATCTCTAATTTTTCTGTTTTAGTTTTAATAATGGAAGAATTAGTGATATACTTGCAAATAAAATTTCTTCTAAGCTGTCTGAAATAGATATCTATCTTTTGTACCTCCTTTCAGGAATGAATAACAATAATTTCAAATCAAATGAGGATTCAAGAGATATAAGTGCAATGAATCCAAGATTGGAGTTAGAGCTATTCTCATTGTAATTAAGTAGAGAAGAATAGCAATGCATGTTCAGACTTGGTCAAATTATCCTAATTTCTTATCTTAAGTAGTTCATAAGAGTATAATCCTTTGACCACATGCACCAGATTGGTGCGGTACTCAAATTGTGACCTGGAGTGTCTTATCATAGCTTAACGTGACTGAATTTCAGAGAAGCCCACCTAGGACCATCTTGCAGACCCAATCCAAGCTAGGTACCCATGGGGGCCCATTGTGTGCAACCAGCTCCTCGCTTTGCATCAGGTGAACTTGGGTAAGTTTTCCTTAGAATTACAGACCTCCCTGTTTTAAGGTAAGAGGAGGACTTTTTAACTGCTTCTTAAAATTCTTGAGGTGGAGTTAAAGATTAAGGGTTGACATAACCTAAGGTAAATATAAGCATCAATTTCTGACTGGGTGGCTATGTTGGTTGGAGAATCACTCTGTACACACACACACACACACAAAAAAGGTTATGGGTTTGATCCCCAGTCAGAGCATATACAGGAGACAGATGATCAATGTCTTTCTCTCACATTCATGTTTCTCTCTCTCTCTCTCTCTCTCTCTCTCTCTCTCTCTCTCTCTCAAAATCAATAAAAAACTTATCCTAGGGTTAGGATTCAAAAAAACTATAACAGTCAAAATAACTGAGGACAGGAGAAAAATGCAGGGCTAGTTTTAAATTTTGGCTTTCAATTAGGATTGTTTTCTAAAGGTCTGAACAAAACCTTTTGCAGGATAAATGAGAGCCTGAACTTGCTTGGCTCTAAAGAGAAGGGGCACTTCATTCCTCTAGCTCAAACCTCAGGTATTCTTAGACAAATAAGAATCTTTGTGGAGGTGTCAGAGGTATCACTCATGATGCACAGAGCCCCATAGGGAATTCCAACTCAATTGTAATTAAATAATTGACTTATCTAAACATCTGAACAGAAAGATTGGTTGTCTAGTTCTCCAAGTGTTCATAGTTGAATTAGAAAGCCAGGGAGAGAAGCTAAGACAGGTAACAGAACTTTAGATGATTTGGAAGTTGAAAGCCTCTTGGAACTCTATTCACAAGCAGCACACTTTAACTCACTACAAAATATTCCTAGAGCCCAACTGGTGTGGCTCAATGGTTGAGTGTCAACCTAAGAACTGATAGATCCTCCCTTCCCCCAGTTGATTGACAGATGTAAACCCCACCTGTGGCCAGACATTCCTGAGCTCTGAACCACCAATCAGCACCTGCCAAATACCCTAAGCCCCAATTCCTAAGACCCTAGGTCCCTAATCACCAATCAGCATCTGCTGAGTACCCTAAGCCCCGTCCCCCATCCTCCCCTTAAAAGCAGACCCCCGGGTGTTTTACAGCCTCATCCAGTCTCTTATCTCTTTCTCTCTGGAAGCAGCCAGTGGGGGATACTCTATCTCCAATAAAAGCCTGTGTCCTGGCCTCCCAGTCTCAGCTACCTTCTTTAATTAATCTATCAAGAACCATGGGGTCACTTGTTCAATTCCAACTCAGGACACATGCCCAGGTTACAGACTCATTCCCCTAAGTAGGAACGTGCAGGAGGCAGCCAATAATGCTTCTCTACCATTGATGTTTCTATATCAGGGTCTCTCTCTCTAAAATCAATAAAAAATATATTTTTAAATATCCCTAGAAAATTATTCAGACTCCACAGAACTCAAAATAAGGCTATAATCAACATGGGAAATTATGCCTGAAAGACTTGAAATGACAAGAACCCAGCCCCCAATGATATTCCTGCAGGCATACAATTAATAGGAAACTTTTACTGACAAGTATACTATTTACAGAAATAGAACAACTTTGCTAGAAGTTATATCAACTTAAGATGGCCAAATGTAGCTCTTTTGGAAAGCTAAATTATATATATATATATATATATATATATATATATATATATATATATATATTTTTACATTCAAAATTAGAAAAAGTCAGCTTTAAAAATAAATTGAATGAATGGGAAGCTTATCTTGACTGGAAATTAAAAGCTTCTAGGAGGAGCACAGATAAGTTACATTCTGAATAGAAACTCAGGAAAGCTGGTCTCAGGAGGAGAAGAAACAGTGCTGCATTCCTTGGACTAGAACTAAAGATGTCCCTAACTTGCTCCAGAAATCTGATAAGGTCACACACACACACACACACACACACACACACACACACCACACACACACACACACACACACACACACACCACCACCACACACACACAAGTTTAATTTAACTGTTAGAACATGTGACCCTGGCCATTTTGAACTATTCCAATTGATATGCCTAGGTGTTTCTGGGAGCAAAGCAGCAGCATTATTAAGGAGGAGTCTGTGTTTACTGTAGAACGCCTGGTCACCTTGAGAAGGCCCACTGGAAACTGAAATGGGATTTAGAAAGAGAAAAGAAACAGAAACAAGCACAGGACTGTGAGAGGGCATTTCTCTTCTCCTTAGTACTAATTTAGAAGCTATTAACCTCATAAAGGGGGGAAGGAAGCTACTAAAGCTTACTCAGATCCTGGGACTACTTTATCTGTTCTTAACCACACTCACCCAAGCTGCCTTCTCTCTGAGGAGAGCTTCTGCACAAATGGCAGGAATAGCTAATCAACTAATGTCTGTTTTTAAATCAGAACCTGTTCACTTCCAAGCAGGGAATGGTACGACACACTGTCACCTTATAGGATAAGATTTTCTTGAAATCAGTGATACCACCCCACATATCCTTTTCCAAGACAATGCAATGCATTTAGAACTAAACAAACCAGATATTAAATCAATTAAAACATAATGGTTTTAAAGGAACTCCCACGAAAGGGAACTAATCTTGACACTAACAACATTTGTTATTTTTTCTTACAAATCCTATGCCCTCTCATATCCAGAAATTTATGATCTTTCTAGAATAGGCCAATAGGACTTGCCCTCATGGTTCAAGGTGCTGTCTTAGTCTGGCCCACCCAGCTAATTTGTGAAGGTTACTGGGGATATATTTTTATCCAACCCAAGTGCCCTGTCTTTTAAAACATATTTTCTGCATACTGCATATTGAAACCAGGAGGGGACGGTCCTGCATCAGAGCTCCAGAGATGACTCAGCAGGGACTTTCCCTTCCTTTTAAAGGGCAGCTGCACTCTCCCTACTAAACACAAAGTCAGGGCTGTTAGAAACATGGAACGCAGGTCACGAATCCTACTACTAAAAGCCAGAGTTACAGAATGAGTTTCCCATCTGTGGTGAGGCAGGTACTAGGTGCCACTTGTATGGAGAGGCGAGGCAGCAGGATCTTGGTAGACAGGCTACCCTGGAGGCCATCAAGGGTGGGATGCCTCTCTTGATGTATGTGCAGTTAAGGCCACTGGCCTGATAAGAGTGCCCAGCCACCACTGTGACCACTGGTAAGACTGCCCTCAGAAAATAGGGTAATACTCCACACCCCAAGTAGCTCCCAGGAGGCAGAGTACAGATTGACAACCTACTGTACTTCAGGACAAAAGGGGCATGGAGTGCTCGTGGGTGAGGCTCAGGGTGCCTTGAGGGCAGCCCCAAACAACCCAGAAGCTTGTAGGAATTTCTCTAGCCTTTGGCTTGTTATGTGACTGTCTCTCCATGGAAGGGAAACTAGTCCACTGTACCTAGAGAGACCCCTTTTGGGGGCCATGCTTGCCAACTGGGAGAAATTTGATCCTGGGTCTCTAAAGAAAAGGAGGCAAATCTCCTTTTGCCACATGGCCTGGCTCCAATGTAAAGGAGGCAGTGGAGAGGTTTGGTCAGTTTGTGGCACCATTAATTTCAATAATATCCAGCAGTGGGACCTGTTTTGTCATTCTCAAGGGAAGTAGGTGAATATTCCATACACCCAAGCCTTCAAATTAGAACAATTCTGGTATCTAAATGCAAAATATGTAGGCCTGAAACTGAAAGATAGAGATGAGAGACTGGAAATAAGGTTGTATTCCTTTCTCTTTCACTTATTAAGCAAGTGACCCTGTGATTTATTCTCCCTTGTCCTCCATTCCTTTTCCTATTAATTAGAAACAGTAACACCTACCTAAGAAGTATAATTTGATGGATCAGAATGAGGATTTTTAGGTTATAGCCCACACAGAAAAATATTTGGGCATGTAAAATAATTTAAGCTGATGAACAAGGGTAATGCTATGTATCCTACCTGCCATAGAAAAGACATTGGAGTGTTTTGTTTTTTGTTTTCTACCTTCTGTCCCAGTAAGGACCTAATGTCCTATATAATAAAGAGGTAATATGCAAATTGGCCATCACTCCAACACAGAAGATGGCCACTCCCATGTGGTCAAGATGGCTGCCCCCTTGTGGACACAAGATGGCCACCATAAGATGGTCAGCAGGAAAGGACAGTTAGGGGCAACCAGGCCTGCAGAGGAGGGCAGTTGGGGGCAATCAGGCTGGCAGGGGAGCACTTAGGCATTGATCAGGCTGGCAGGGGAGTGATTAGGGAGGTGACAGGCTGGCAGGCAGAAATGGTTAGGGGCGATCAGGCAGGCAGACAGGTGAGCAGTTAGGATCTAGCAGTCCTGGGTTGTAAGAAGGATATCCCACTGCCCATTTAGGCCCAATTCCACCAGATTGGAGTGGGTGCAGGGTAGGCTGAAGAACACCCCCTCCCCTGCACAAATTTTATGCACCCAGCCTGTAGTTTAAAATAAAATGATAAAAAGCCACAAAAATCCCTCAGTGGTCTTTCCAGAATTTTTGTATAAGTGATCAAGGCTTTACAACTTTATCCCAAATAGAAATGCATTTTACTTTTTTGTAATTATTAGACAGTACATTTGCTGAGCATCCAAACTATAACAGTTGTATCTGATAGCTGTATCCTGGAAGTATTTAACATGCACTTAGGTGTTCAGCTCTCTGAAGTGGCTTAGAAACATTTTCTAAACTGCCCCTGACACATTCCCTGCCTGGGCCCAATATCATCCTGAGTGGAAGATCCGAGTTGATTAAAGCTTTTTAAAAGTGGTTCACTAGAACTGTTCCGGTCCCAATAAATCCCAAACTGTGAAATATAAAAAACAAATTTCACCAATAAAAACCTTCAAATATTACCAAACAACAATAAAACTCAGTGTGAATGGCTAATGCATTCAAATTCATTTCTTTCATTCCTTTAAGTGGCTAGGATTAGCATAAAGAGTCTTCTCAGAGTGTAGGCAACAATAAAAACTGCAATAACTCATACTTCATAGTGGCTTTCATTTTTTAATCTAGATATTCTTTAATATTCATAATAGCCTTGGGAGGTAAATATCATTATCCTCATTTCATAGGAGATGAAATTGAGAGATCAGTAATTTGCCCACAGCTACACTGTAAGTGAAGTATATGCTGATTTCAGTCTTGGGCATTGGTACTAAGATGACTGCATTCCTAAAATTTATTTGGTTAGATGGTTAGCATTTCTAGAAAAAAAAAAAACATTCAGGTGACAGCCAAGTTAAAATCCAGAAGTCAAACACAACATAAAGTGGTAAAAGAAAGAGTGGGAAATGACTCATAGGCATGAAAAGTAACTTAAATAACTACTATTCATAGATTGCCTATCACCAGTGAGGCACTGTTCTAAATGTTTTATGTGAATTAACTATGTAATCCTTATCAAAGCCCCAAAATCCATGGTAAGAAGGCATCCTTATTTGCTTCCATTGTCCTATACTCCACATAACCCACCCACAAACATTTCGGTCTCCTACTCGAAAATATATGTAGATTTCATCACCATCCACCACCTGTCCTATCCGACCATCAGGATCACTGCAACAGCCTCACAACTCACCTGCTTGTTCCTTATTGGGCCCTCTTCAAGTTCAATAGCCAGAATTATCTTTTTTAAATTGTAAATCAGTTGGTGTCACCACTGTTCTGAAAATTTTCTAATGGTTTCTCATGTTCTTCTATAAATAGGAGTCTTTACAAAGTGCCACTCAACCATGACTCCATTGTTCTAGCCTCCTCAACCTGGAGGCTTATCCTCGATCCTTCTATGCAGTATATTCCTCACCTTGCTGAGGGGTCTTGTGCTAGCTTTGTCTTGTATGGAGAACTCTCCTTAATTTGTTTCAGCTCCCCTTTCAAATACAATCAGTGCAGACTTCTCCCATCAGCTCATATAAAATAGCAACCCTCCCCAAACCTACTACCCTGAGGCAGTTTCATTTTTTTCCGTAGAACCTGTCAACATCTGAACTTATCCTTCATTTGTTTGCCTGGGACTTGTGGAGGGGCAGGAGTGTATCTCCCACATGACAATGGAAACTCTAGAAATAGAGATGTTTGTTGGTCTTGTACCTGTTATAAGAGTGGCTATCTGTCACATATTAGGTATACTAGGTACTCAATAAAATTAAGTTAAACAAAAGAATAAATTAACAGTTAAACGAGGATGGTCCCATATTACATCCCTTTCAAAGATGAAGAGGTAAAGGCAGAGAGGTATACAGAGACAAAATAAGTCACAAAGGTAGAGCAGGCAGAGCTTAGCAAAAACTGTATAGTGTGGCCACACAGTGCATGCACCTGGTCACTAAAATCACTGCTTTCTAAATACATGCCAGTGACCTAAAAATATCTGTGCTACAGCAATAGCAGTGCTGGAGCAATGTTCTGTCTTCACTTACTTTCTACTTGTTTTTATAAGAATGCTTTAAAAAAAAAAAAGATTCCCGCCGAGGTCAGTTTGGCTCAGTGGTAGAGCGTCGGTCTGCGGACTGAAAGGTCCCGGGTTCGATTCCGGCCAAGGGCATGTACCTTGGTTGCAGGCACATCCCCAGTAGGGGATGTGCAAGAGGCAGCTGGTCGATGTTTCTCTCTCATCGACGTTTCTGGCTCTCTCTCTCTCTCTCTCCCTTCCTCTCTGTAAAATATCAATAAAAATATATTTTAAAAAATTAAAAAAAGATTCCCTTAAACCTAATGCTTGGACCTTTGTTTATAAACACAGTTCCTATTAAGAACTAGGGTTTCTAGAGACATAACTGATAACAAGACTGAGATTGGAAGAGGACAAAGTGGGCCTTCTCATGCTAGAAAGCAAGGAAATGTTGGAAAACGCATAAAGCTCTGCCCAAAGGTCATATGTACTCAGCAGCTATCATGTGCAGGGTGCTCTCTGCGCTCTCTTCACATCAACTCTGCGTGTAACAATGTGCCTGATATGCAGTGGATGCTACTAGGCTGTCTTTCCCCAAAGGATTTACAGAAAGGAACTGGGGTCACAGTAGGTATCTCACATTTAATCTGTGAGTCCACAATGCAATGGTAATCATAAAAGGATGGGAAAGAGGTACACAAAAAAAGAGAGAAGAAGGAAGAAAAGAGCAGAGGGAGAAAACAAGAGCAGGAGCAGGGAAGAAGAGGGAAAAGGAAGGAGGAATAGAAGGAGGAGGAGGAGGGGGAGGGAGAAGAGGAGGAGAAGGAAGAGGAGAAGGAGGAAGAGGAAGGGAGGGTAGTGTGTAGGGATCCAGTGACATAGGAACAATCAAAATAAAAAATAAACATTTTGCCACACACTTTTAATACTAACTTCAGGCAAGGTTCATCAATAAGATAAAAAGTTGTTAGAAAACAGGATTTTTACACATTCCTATCACCTCACTGCTAAATCATTAATGACAAAGAGGAAAATGTAGCTTTCCAATGGAGAAATCAGACACCACAGTAACTCTGAAATGACGTATGACATCACCAGTAATGGAAGAAACTAGTATCATAGTGTCCTAATGCAGTACTCTGACAAATGTCCAATTTGAATCTAATATGCGGAAATAATGAGACAAATCAAAGCTCAGAAATCATTTTTAAAACACTATCTTGAACTCTTTAAAAAAATGGGAATTCTATTTTTAAAAAGCTTAAGTGATACTGACAATTAAATGCAATGCATGATCCCTGCTCAGATCCTATATTAGATTAAAAATTAGCTCTAAAGAACATTATTAGACAATTGAAGAACTCTAAATACATATTACACTTTAGTTAAGAGTATTGTATTTGTTAAATTTTTCACATTGCAGATTGTTTTTATATAGAAGGATGTCCTAGCTATGAGGAGGAACATGCTTAAGGATTTAGAGGTCTTGTGTCATGATACCTGCAATATTTCATCTGAGTCTGAAAAATAAAAACTTATATCTATAGCTAGCTAGCTCTCCATCTATTTGAGGAAGAAAAAGGGAGAGAAAATGAATGTGACAAAATGTTAATAATCACTAATCTATGCAAAGATTTATTTGGGGTTTATTAAATTTAATCAACTTTCCTGTCAATTGTTTTCAAAAACACTTGTGGAGAAAACTTCCTCTGGGATTCCTGGACCCAATTACAACATGTATATATGGAGGCTTCTCCATAGCAACAGGCAATTCTCAGACACTGGCTGGATGTCCTACAATTCAACTCAATTATGAACCTATGAACTGAAGATAGCATCAGGTTCCACAGGTTAACTGTTCAGTCCCACAGGACTGCACCTCCCACAATTTAAAATGCCGAATACAATCCCAAGTTGTTACCTGTGCTTCTGACAAACTGGCTACAGATTGGCGTTTCCCACAACCCCCTCCTTAGACTTCAGACAAAGTCCAAGTTTTTACCTGTATTTCTGACCAACTTCCTATAAGTCTCAACCTCCCCCTGGGTTTAATTAATTTTCTAGAGCAGATCACAGAACTCAGAGAACATTTTATTTACTATATTACCAGTTAATTATAAAAGAACATAATCTATCTACATAGAAGCCTAAGTGACCATCTGGACTGTCTGACTGGTAGTTAATACATGCAAAGACCACCAGGAACAGACAATCTGACTGGTAGCTATGATGCACACTGACCACCAGGGGGCAGATACACAATGCAAGAGCAGCTGAGCTGAGGTGGCTTGGCTGCTGAGGTTCTTGAGTGACACACCTGGAACCATAGAGGAAGGAGTCTGATTCCTGAGTGTGTCACCTGAGAACCGCCCTCTCATAATCTGGGATCCCTCAGGGGAGGTTGGAAAGCTGGTTTCAGCCTGATCCCTGCAGGCCAGCCCAAGGGACCGCACGTACCAGGCCTCTAGCTGTAAAAGGACATAATTATAAAAAGGACTTCCAGATAAAAGAGATGTGTAGGGTAGGGCAGGGGAAGGACAGGCAACACTTCCTACAGCTCCGTGTGTTCATTAACCTGGAAGCTCTCCAAACCCTGTTCTCTGGGGGTTTTGTGGAGACTTCATCAAATAGCCATGATTGATCAAAGCATTGGCATTTGGAAAATGGTTCAATTTCCAGGCCCCCTCCTCTTCCCAAGAGTCAGGTGTGGGACTTAAAGTTCCAACCCAGTAATTACATGGTTGGCTCTCTTAGCAACCAGCTCCCATCCTTAGGTGGGGTCCAAAAGTCACCTCCCACCCCAACCCCCCCAAAAAAAATAAAAATAGAACTACCATATGATCCAATAATTCTACTTCAGGCTACTTATTTAAAGAAAATGAAAACATTAATTTAAAAAATACATACCACAGCATTATTAACAATAGCCAAGATATGGAAACAACTTAAGTATTCAGAGTGGGTGAATGGATAAAGATGTGGAACATGTATGCAATGAAATATTACTCAGCCACACACACACAAAAAAATGAAATCTTCCCATTTGAAACAACATTGATGGACTTAGAAGGTATTATTCTGTGGGAACCCTAATCAGTCACTTTACACTGGATGTTCAAGGTCAATCTGAGCATAGGAATCCTAATCAGGATGTTCAAAGCCAAGTTACCAAAGGAGTGACACAGCAGTTACACTGTATACACTGCACAAGTGTGTCCTTCTATAATCCAAAAGACTGAGGTCACTATTTGGCTAGAAGCTTCTTTTGTCTAAGTTAGTATAAAGTGTGTTACTGGTCAGCCCGTGAGAGGCTGTTGTTATGTGAGGCTGCTGGGTTGGGCCATTGTTTTGTATAACTCCCATGCTGAGAACTGCGTTGTGGGGAAGATGTGTTACTAACCAGCCGATGCTAGCTGTTTTTGCAAGGATGACTCATATGTTTGCTGCTGTGTTAGAAGCAGCTGCCTTTGTGAGGCTCTGTGGAAGAACTGCTTTGTCTAATGGCTCGTTGGTAGCAATGGCTACTTGGGCTGCAATACAGACTCATATGCCCACCACTTCTCATGCCTTTTCCAGCTTCTAAAATCCAAGAATGTCCAGCTCCTGACAGAGGGACTTGAACCCAACATATGCTAAGTGAAATAAGACACATAAAGACAAATCCCATGTAATTTCATTTATATGTGGAATATAAAAACAAATAAAACCAGATTTAATGATACAGAGAACAGTTTAGCGATTGCCAGAGTGAAGGATGGGGCAGGAGAAACAGATGAAGGGGATCAAGAGATATAAACTTACAGATATAAAATAAATAAATAATGGGATATAAAATGCAACATGGGGAATACAGTTAGTAATAGTGTCTGAACTTTGTATAGTGACAGATGGTAACTAGACTTATGCTGATCATTACTCAGTGAATTTAAATATGAAATCACTCTACAGTATACTTAAAATGAATATAATATTGCATGTCAATTAAACTTCAATTAAAATAGTCACCTCATTAAGATAACAAAAGACAGTTTTGTCCCTCTCATCACTGAGGCATTCCCAAGGCTTTTAGTAACTCAGTGCCAGAAATAGGGACGGATATATATTTCTTATTATAAATCACAATATCACAAGCTATGGTCTAAATACAAATGTTTAAAATGTTGTCCCAGGTCCATTTATGTTAATACATGAGTTTTATTGGCCCTCTGAAATTTTTCTATTATAATTCAAACTAGAGGCATGGCACAAGAAATCGGTGTGTGGGTGCTGTTCCTAGGCCTGGGCTGCAATCAGGCCCACCTTTCCCGCTGCCCACAGCAGCCAGCCTCGCCCCAGCCCCGCCCCTTCCACAACCCTCCCGGGGTCCCGGTTCACCATCAGGCGATCAGAGCCTGCTGGCCAGGGAAAGGAACCAAGAAGTGGTCAGTGCACATCTTGGTGACTGGTCCAGCAGTCTTTCTGCCATTAGGGTCAATTTGCATATTATGTTTTATTATATAGGATTATGTGAACTTTCTCCATCATTTACATTTATTTTTATATATAGAACCTCAATACAAAAGTACAATAACAATGGTTAAAATGAAGGTAGAATTTGTGTCAAATCCACATATTTTTATACCCACCAGTATTTTAAATATTTCAAGTTTGTGAATAGGATCACAGATATAAATTCTAAGACAGCTTACTTCCATAGAACTCTAACAATAGTTCTCTAACATCACAGCTAGTGTTCACTTTAATTTAATGACCCAAATTTAAAGTTGTAATTTCCATATGCTGTATGAAAAATATCTATTTAAGCTCAACATTCCCTCAACAGCACTAAAATCAGTGATAGCATCAGTTCATTTTGCAATCTCTATGTCAGCTTTAGTATGGGGCTAGTTATCTCTCACAAGTGTGTTTCTTTTCTTTTCCTTCATGGAGCAGAGACAACTAACTACTTGACTAGGATATTTTTCCTTCTTTTAGCAGAGAATAGCATTGTTGCTATGAGAGAAAGATATCTCAGAAATTAACAAGTGCCTATTATTCAAAGTAACATTTCTATCTACTTGAGAATAGAAAGGAGAATAGGAGAAAACAATCAATAGTTTGACGGTGATGATAATGGTAATTTGTGATTCTAGAAAAACAGTGTCTTATCAAAAGTCATTTTATAACATTTATAAACTACCCAGTAATATTTCTGACACATATGCACATGCACACATGCAAACACACACACACACACACACACACACACACACACACACACACACACTACAAATCAGCTCAAGATTACAGGGCTAACTCAGAGATGCTGCATTCAGTTCTAAACCACCACAAGAAAATTAGTTTAAACCTTTGCTGGTGGAGGGTCTTGCCTTTAATATGTACAAATCACAATATCTGTAATGAGCAATAAAGCAAAGCACAATGAAACCAGGTATGCCTGTGTCTCTCTTCTCCCAATTCAACCCAATGAATAATGCAGCTTATTTTCTAAAAGCAAAGTACATTACTTCTCATAATTGACTGGTTCTTATCTTATCTTATCTAATAATAGATAAACATGTAATTAGACCATACCTCTGCTATACCCACCAGCCAATCAGAGGGGATATGCAAATTAGGAGGACAAATATGGCAGCCGCCCAGCTTCTCCATGCCTGAAGTGGCCAGACTGGACAGGACACCTGCTATAAGAGGGAGGGTGGGGGGTGAAGGGATTTATAGGAGCGGTGGAGTCTGCAACGAAGCAGCAAAATGAAGGCGTCAGGCTCTGGCCAGAGCAAAAGCCTGGATCCTGGGTACCATGGAAAACAGGTGCTGGAAGCCAAGGGAAGGAAAGCCTATTGCACAAATATCTTCATGCAACAGGCTTCTAGTTTAAAATTATAATAAAATTCTAAGATAGAAAATCTATGATCATAGCTAATATGTTTTAACCCCAAAGCCAATACTAGATTGGGTGCCTGACTTCAGGTTGGGAAAGGGCAGCTTTCAGAGAAGGAGGTTTGGATATTTATTATAGGATATAAAATGGTTTACAAAATCACTAGGAGAAGCCGAAACCGGTTTGGCTCAGTGGATAGAGCGTCGGTCTGCGGACTGAGGGGTTCCGGGTTCGATTCCGGTCAAGGGCATGTACATTGGTTGCAGGCACATACCCCGTAGGGGGTGTGCAGGAGGCAGCTGCTCAATGATTCTCTCTCATCGATGTTTCTAACTCTCTGTCCCTCTACCTTCCTCTCTGTGAAAAATCAATAAAATATATATATATTTTTTAAAAATCACTAGGAGGGCCCAAGAACAGACTCTAGGATAGGCCTTCAAAAAGTATGCCTCACACTTGAGCGCCAAAGGCTCTGCTGCTCCTTTTACCATCAAGAAACCCACTGCTGAGGGTTAGAACTGCCAGCTCCAAAACTATTTGGTCTCTGTCACCATCTGTACCAGCAGAATGTTGATCGCCTTCTTCCCTGAACCTTTCTCCCCAAAACTCAGTTCCAAATTCAAGTTTCATCCAAACCCATCTGATTGACGGAATCTCAAACACAATCAGAAATCATGCTGAAATTTGCCTGGGTAATGTAGCTTTTAGTCTTCCGATCATTGTAGTTTAGCAAGGCTCACTAAAGAGAGGTTGCCACAGACACTGAGATAAACAATCCAGATTATTACAAACACTTTGACTAGTCTGTGTTTTACAATGATTTTAAATAACCTTCAGCTACAGAAAAACCCAGAGCCCTCCTCCTTCCACCTTCTCCTCTAAGATTCTATTCCCTCTTCAATCACCTCCTTTTCTAGACACTCATGTTCCCAAGAATATATTCAACTTCCCTAATGGTTCATTGTAAGTGACTAAATTTCACCAGTCACAGGTGACATATTTGCTTTAATAGCTTAAATAACACCCAGCCCTAAGGACCAGAAATATTACCAGTTTGCCTTACAACTACTTGTCATGCATCTCAGTCACCACCCAAACCCCAGTCTTCCAAATTAGCCATTATAAAGACACTAATTCTCATATTCAAGAACCCTTCAACCCTTCCCTCACAAACTTTGTTAATACACGCTTTAAAACTTGTTCTCTGATATTCCAAGTTTTCTAATGAAAATCACTCATCTTATTATGTCTTATATCTGGCACATAGGTCTGCTTGAAGGCATACTTATGTCACCTTCTTAAGAAGATGCTGGTTTTTTTGGTTGTTGATGTTCTTTTCCCCCTCTCACACCTCAAAGTAGAGGAAGTAAAAAAAAAGGAAACCACATACGTAGACTAAATGTCCTCTTTGCTCTTCCTGGATATTTCGGAACTCTCTTACCTCTTTGAAAACCCCAGCTCCTTTGAAATGCATGCTATCAGACTTCTCTACTCCAAACCCTTCCTAATTGTCCTCACCTTCTGACATTCTCAACATATCCCTCATTCAGTGATAATTTTGGTTCCAGTTTACTGTATCCCAATTTACAACTGATACTCTCTCATCATTCTTAGCTACAATAAATAAATAAATAAATAAATAAATAAATAAATAAATAAATGCAATCCATCTAACATTGTGGATTCTCATGCCCTTGATATCCTTTGTTCAATGACCTTTTTATCCTCCTTTCCTTGTCACTCATGCATATGGTCATATAACAGACCATGTCATCACTGACAGTTGTACCTCCTATCTAACTATTATATCTAACCCTCCTAGGTCACTTATTCTAAAATCCCAACAATTTTCTGATATCGCCTCGGCCTCCTCTCTACCACATCAGATTTTCTCTATTTGTCAGCTCCCTCTATCTTCATATCCCTTTTTCTCAGCCAAGAAATAACAAGTGTTGATGATGAGGCAAGGGAACCTTTGTTGGAATGTAAATCGATACAGCTACTATAGAAATCAGTATGAAGGTTCCTCAAAAATTTCAAAACAGCCCTAAACAGTTTGGCTCATTGGATAGAGCATCGACCTGTGGACTAAAGGATCTCAGGTTCAATTCTCATCAAGGGCATGCACCTAGGTTGTGGACACATCCCCAGTATGTGCAGGAGGAGTTTCTCACTCTATCCCCCTCCCTTCTCTCTGTAAAAAATTCAATAAAATATATTTTAATTATTTTTTCAAAACAGAATTATCACATAATCTAACAATTCCAATCCTGGGTGTTTATCCAAAGGAAACAAAATTAGTATCTAAAAAAGATATCTGACAATAGGCAAATGGAGCAACCTAAGTGATAAATGAATAAAGAAAAAATATATATACATATGCACACAAATATATATGTTGTAGGGCCAAAGTAGGTTTATAGTTACCGTATTTGCCGGCGTATAAGATGACTTTTTGGCCTTGAAAAATATGCCTCCAAGTAGGGGGTAGTCTTATACTGCGAGTATATAACAAACTCTGTATTTTTTAGTGGAAATGTTAAGGGGTCGTCTTATACGCCCAGTCTCTTATACGCCGGCAAATACGTATTTTTCAGGGCCAAAAAATCGTCTTATACGCCGGCAAATACGGTAGTTGTTCTTATAAAAAATAGTATAATAATTAATTAATAATACAAAAATAAATTCATTGTTTTTGAGTATTCACAACTATAAATCTACTTTTAATTTTTTTTTTGTGTGTGTGTATGTGCATTTGTACTTGTTTGTATACAGGGTGTCCCCCAAAAAATGTATACACACTTTACTAGTTAATAGCTCAATTTGAAAAATGAAATGTATTTCAATAAACATTGCTTTTATAAGTACTCAAATTGTGTGTATACATTTTGGGGACACCCTATATACTAGTCAGCTAAAAATCAGAGTAAAATCTTGCTATTTGTGACAGCATGGATGGACCTTAATGAAATTCTGCTAGATGAATAAGTCAGATGGAAAAAGATAAATACTGTATGATCTCACTTATAATGAGAATCTTAAAAAACAAAACAAAAAGGAAAACAAAAGAACAAACTGGCCTCACGGATATAGAGAGCAGATTGACAGTTGCCTGAGGTAGGGTGTGGGAAAAGGGGAAATGTGTAAAGGAGGGCAAAGGTACAAACTTTCTGTTATAAAATGAATAAGTCATGAGGAAGTAATGTACAGCATTATTACTATAGCTAATAACACTTCGTTGCATATTTGAATGTAGCTAGAAGAGTAGATCTTGAAAGCCCTCATCTCCAGAAAAAACAAACTGTACCTAGGCATAGTGATGGATGTTAACTGGATTAATTATGGTGATCATTTTGCATTATATAAAAATATCAAATCACTACATTATGCACCTGAAACTAATATAATTTTATGTAAGTTACCCTTCAATAATAAAAAGAAAAAGCTGAACCCAGCAGCTGAAAATTACTAGCTCACTCAGCAGTGCCATCACAAGTTTATAAAAACACAAGGAATGCTTTAACAAAGCCTGATTGCCCTACTACACTTCCCCAGTAAATTTGCATACCCCTCTTCAAGGTGACTATTTCACTGTTTCTCAAGTTCCCTACACATTTTATCTCATCCTCCCCAGCTGATGATGCCACTGATAATTCATAAAGACAATAAATGCAATCAAATAAAGATTATTTCATTTGCCCACCACTAATTCTTCCAGTTCACCCATATCTGTAACTCCATAACCTGCCTTTCATAAAGTTACCTTCGAAGAAGTGCTTCTACTCCTATCTAAGGCCAAACCCTCTATCCATGTTCTGGATCTCTCTCTCTCTCTCTCTCTCTCTCTCTCTCTCTCTCTCTCTCTCTTCTGCATTATCCAAAGACATCCACCCATAAGGATAAATTCTCTATAATTTCCAGTGGATTATCATTTTTTTACTGTAGAAAAGTCATCCAAGGTGTCTATCATGTCTGTATCTACTTCTTCACCTTACACTGTTTTTTGTTAGTGTGTGTGTGTGTGTGTGTGTGTGTGTGTGTGTGTGTGTGTGTGTTGGGGGGGTTAATCATTAAATGCACACAAATAGTACTTTAATTGCCATCAGACCAATGAGATGGCCTCCATCCCACCCCCTGTGACATGACTGAGAGCTAACAATTCCTTTCCTATAATTTAACTCATGAGTTTTGGACAAACTTTAAAATGGAGAACAGATGGACTCAGTTGTGGGACACATCTCACCGAGAAGCCCTATTTCTCAAACCATATAACTAGAAAAAAATAATTTGGCTGTGTTTTTAAGTCTAGAATCCTGAAATAACAGAGAAATGGTCATTAACCTGTACTTCTATGAGAAAAGGTAGATTTTGTTGGAAAGGACAAATAATTATATGTAATTATGTCTGAATTATAGTGAACCATGTATCCATGATACTACCATGTGATACAATACAGAAATCACAGCTACATTTCTTACTGTAGAAACTTACAAAATTTATGACTTTACAGAGGTACTTGATCAAATATACTGTGAGACTAAATTAAAACTCACAATATTATCTCTATAGGACAAAAGCCCTAAAAATTTAAAACTGATGAATGATTAGTAGTATTCTCACTCATATGTATACTTTAAAATGCAGATACCTTGCCAAAACCGGTTTGGCTCAGTGGATAGAGCAATGACAGCGGACTGAAGGATCCCAGGTTCCATTCCTGTCAAGGGCATGTACCTTGGTTGCAGGTACATCCCCAGTAGGGGGTGTGCAAGAGGCAGCTAATCGATGTTTCTCTCTCATAGATGTTTCTAACTCTCTATGCCTCTCTCTTCCTCTCTGTAAAAAATCAATAAAATGTATTTTAAAAAATAAATAAATAAAATGCAGATACCTGTTAAGTCAGGGAGACAAAAAATTTTAAAGTTAGTCCAAAATATGAGAATATTTGTGTTATTCTTTGAAAATATTATTGAATTATTCAACTGTCTATTTAAATTTATACCCATACCTTATTAATTATTAAAGATGATTGGAATTGATATTTTGATTATCTGTGTGGTTATATATGCTTTTTTTCTTTTTAATATATATATATATATATATTGATTTTTATAGAGAGAGGAAGGAACAGGGAGAGAGAAAGAGAAATATGATTGACTGCCTCCTACCTCCTAATGGGGATAGAACCCACAACTCGGGCATGTGGTCCAACCAGGAATCAAACCAGAGACCTCTCAGTACGTGGGACAATGCTCAACTAACTGAGCCACACCAGCCAGGGCATGATTATTTTTTCTCTCTCTTTACATTCATTTATCAGTAGTTACACATTTAGATCGCTTTTTACTTGGGGCTGTTTGTGATATGGATATTCTAATACAAGTTGGTATGGAAAAGTAGTTATGATCTAATGACTAATCACATCTATGTTGTTGTCTTCTTTCTATTATAATTAGACTCAAATTTGTCAGCATTTTTTGTCTTGATTAAAACAAACAAACAAAACTGCAAACCTACCCATAAAGGAATAATAATGTGATGTTGTAATCTCTAGTGTTTTAATACTTTTTTAATTTCATATGTTTTCTGTTTACCAACAGAGGATATTTTTCAGTTTGTTTTTAGAGAGAGTGAAAAGGAGGGGGAGATAGAGAGAGAGAAGCATCTATGTGAGAGAATCATTGATTGCCTGCCTCTTGCATGCCCGCTATTTGGGATCCAGCCTGAAACCCAGGCATGCGTTCTGATGAGGAATCTAACTGAGGCCTCCTGGTTCATGGGTTAATGCTCAAGCACTGAGCCACACCAGCCAGGCTTCTGTTGTTACTCTTTGACCCTCTTCTATCTATATATATTTCTTCATCTTCCATTTTTCATTAAATGTACTCAAATAGTGCTTTATAGGCATCAGTTCAATGAAATGGCTTTTAAGGAGAAGACCAAAAACATGTTGCCAGAGCAAATGATTATCTGTTCTTGTTTTATTCAACCATTCATTAGAATTTGACACAATAGATTATTCCTTCTTCCTGAAAAATGTGTCTAGATTCTCCAGACCTTTTATTTTGGAGTTCCTTTTACTTTGTGGACTACTATTTTTTTTTTTTTTTTTTTTTTACTAGGACTTCCATTTCCTCCAAACCTGAAAAATCTGTAGCACTGTCCTAGAATCCCCTTTTTCCTTTCTGTACTCAACCACTGTAACCTCATCTAGCTCCCCATGGCTTCCAATGTGCCCCAACCAGGAATCCAAGAGACTTCTCAGTGCATGGGACAATGCTCAACTAACTGAGCCACACCAGCCAGAGCATTTTTTCTGTACTCAGCTAAAGTATATACTGAAAACTTCAAAACTTATATATCTTGCCTAGAGAGAAATTTTCCCTGAAAATAAGGCTTATAACAATTATCTAACATCTTATCCATTTCAGGTTCTTCTTAACAAAAGATAACTTGTTTTTTTCTGCAAATATACTCCTTACGAAAAATTACCCAGTATATGATACCACCTTTCACACAAAACAGAAACCAAAATATTATTGAGTCATGTTGGATTATTTGTTTTTTGTTACACTATATGCAACCCCCCTGTCACTCCTATCAGCTACATCTCCAAAATATTTCCAAAATATGGTGAATTTCCCCCATTTCTACTTCTCCTGCCCTTCTCAAGTTCACCTTTCCCTTGTGCATGTACCACTGTAGCAGCGTGTACCACTGTCCCTTGGTCTCCCTTCTCCTCCTCTTGTCTCTTTTCCAAGCAAGAATGGTCTCTTTTAAGTGTTTATGAGATCAAGTTATTCTCCTGCCTCAAATCTTCAAAAGAATACAATTATAATTAAAATCTAAACTTTTTACTGCAATCTCAAATCTGTCTATAATCTGAAGGTCTCTCTCTTCACATAGTCCTTCCCTACACTTACTTTTTCACTTCATTTTAGTCACAGTCACCTACTTCTGCCCTTTAAACTCATGAAAATCATTCAGCCAAAGGGAACTTGCTCATGCTGCTCTGCTTAGAGAGCCCTTCTCGTCACAGGGTAATAACTCAAATGTCATCTCAGTAGAGGCCTTCTCTGACTATACTAGGTACCAGCTCCTGTCACTCCCTACCATATTTTCCTATTTTATTCTTTCTTGGTAGCATATAAAAACCCTAAATTTATTTTATTTATTGGCTTGCACATTTATTTACTCTCTTCCCTATTTGAGTATGAACTCTCTGAAGGCAAGGGCTCAACTTATTTTACTTATTGTTATTAAAATATACATAGAATGATGCCTGGCCACTATATAATTACTTGCTATACAAATTTGTGAATTGTTAAGTCACAGATTTAACAATAATTACATATCATAAGACCTAAGGGGTCTATTCTCTAGAATCTTTATTTACTTTTACACTTCTGCACCTCTAGGGATATCATAGAAATGGCTTAACTTTGTAAACATCCTACACTAAAATATACCGTAACATAAAAATATTTCAACCTCCCATTTTCAGAAAATTTACGTCATTTTTAATATTTTCCAGCATATTTCTTAATTGAATACATTAGCAAAGCAATTAGAACAGTACTAAAAATTTATTCATTTATTTATAGTCAGTCATTCTTTCAATTTAACTGTATTCTCCAAAAATCCTTATTTTTAAATGCTAATCTTTGTTACCTCAGAATGTGACTAAATGTGGAGATAGAGTCAGTAAAGAGGTGATTAAATTAAAATGAGACTATTAAAGAGGGCCTTAATCAAATATGACTGATGTCTTTCTAAGAGGAGATTAGGACACAAACACATGTGAAGATGTTGAAAGAAAATGTGTATCTACAAGCCAAGGAGAGAGGCCTCAGAAGAAACCAACCCTTACTTCTAGCCTCTAGAACTGTGACAAAACATATTTCTGTTGTTTATGTCACTATGACTGTGGTGCTTTGTCATGGCAGCTCTAGAAAATTAATTAACAGCTAAGAATAGCAAACAGCTAATATAGTATGCTTTGCTTGTAGTGGTTCAGTTTCATTTTTTTAAATTAACTATTTTACAACAAAAATGTTAAGCTTCACATATCTTAGTACTTGGATATCTATTTTTATTCATTCTAAAGGACACTGTATTCTAGCACTATTTCCCAGGCTGCTCAGATACATACCTTCATGGAGAAATTAAAGAATCACTAAATGAATTGACTGTATTACACCTACCTGCAGATGTGGAAGGTGAATGCATTTTTCCCCCAAGTTCTTTGTGTGAGTATAAATGTCAAAACTGAATCTTGTCCTTCCAATTATCTTTTTTTGTATTACAGCTGGATGATTGTCATTTAAAGTATCTTTTCAGCTCATGTCACAGATTTTCTCAGGGAACATCTCAAGAGCACAACTTAAGAGTGCTCTACTCTTGAGATTTAGTCTTTGAGAAAACCCCCGAGTTAGAGAATTATTATCTCAAGCCAGCTGAGTGACTCTGCATTATTGTAGCATAACCTGAACACTCATTAAAAGTTTCCACAAAGGCAGCTCAAAGTGTTTGTTGGGGATTGATGAGAGTGCTGTAATAGCAAATAATTTGCACAATTTGCTCAGTTTCCATGAGCTGAGCACACAATGCATTTGCTGTCTTCATCTATACTAAAAGAGAAAAATGGCAAATTAGCCATGACTCCACTATGCCCACCACCCAATCAGGAGAGAGTATTCAAATTAACCCAACCAAGATGGCGGCCAGCCACAGAGCTGGAGCAAGTGGGAAGCTTGGGCTGTCCCAGCAATGAAGGAAGGCAAATTTCCTGCCTACCCTGGCTGGCCCTGGTCTCTGCTCAAGGCTACAAAGATTCAACTAGAGAAGATAAATAAATCCAAGATATTTGCTTTTAGCTGGCCCTGCCCTCCACTCAAGGAGGCACAAAATAAAAAAAATAAAAAAAAAAAGAGGCCGTGGGACCTTGGGTTGCCCAAGGTGGGTGATCAGGCCAGAATGACATGGCAGGGGCCGTTGGAGTAAGCATACCAACAGGGTGAGGAGGGCATTTAGGGGTGAACATGCCATCAGTGGGGGTCAGTTGGAAGTGATCAGGACAGCAGGGTGGGCAGTTTGGAATGAGCAGGCCAGTGGGGGAAGACAGTTGGGGGTGAGCATGCCAGTGGTTGTGGGCAATTGAGGGCGAGCAGGCTGGCAGGCAGAGTGGTTAGGGGCAATCAGGCAGGCAGGCAGGCAAGCAGGTGAGCGGCAGAAGCCAGCAGTCCTGTATTGTGAGAGGGATGCCTGACTCCTGGTTTAGGCCTGAGGCTCTAAAAGCTGGCAGCAGGACATTCTTCAAGGGGTCCCAGATTGGAGAGAATGCAGGCTGGGCTGAGGACTCCCCTAAGCACACATTTTGTACACCGGGCCATTAGTATTAAATAAAGAGACAATATTTTATATATATATATATATATATATATATATATATATATATATATATATATATATATCTTTATTTTTTTCCCAAATGCAAGTTGATACATTTTTCTGTATAAAAAGTATAAAGAAAAAATGAAAAAAAATGTATAGGTCCAGTATCTTTCTGTAAGATTTTGGGATATATCCTTCCAGCCACTGCATATTAAAATTATATCTCTTTCCCTTTCTCTCTGCCTATATCTTTTTTTCTTAATGAAATTATATCATACAAATAGCCCTGTGTAAGAATCTGTGTGCCAGTAGCTCCCCAGTAGCTCCCAGCTGCCCTCCAGTTCTCTGTCCACTGCCCTACCCTCCTATAGCTCCCACCACCCCCAACCCCATGCATAATGACCATTTGCATATTACATCTTTATTATATTACTGGAGACCCAGTACATAAAATTCATGCATGGGAAGTGGAGGGTATCCCTGAGCCCAGCCCCTAATTGTCCTCCCCTGCAGGCCTGGTCCCCCCAAACTGCCCTCTCCTGCAGGCTTGATCAGCCCTATCTGTCCTCCCTTATAGGCCTGGTCCCTCCCCTGCTGGCCATCTTATGGTGGCCATCTTGTGTCCACATGGGGACAGCTATCTTGTGTGTTGTTGAGATGGTCAATTTGCATATTATTCTTTTATTATATAGGATTAGATATGATAGAGGCCTGGTGCATGGGTGGGGGTCAGCTGTTTTTATTTCTGAAGGGTATCCCAGATCAGGGAAGGGATTCTCTTGGGTTGTGGGGTGGCCTGGGTGAGGAGCCTAAGATGGTTAGCAGGCCAGCCACGCCCCCAGGAAACCCAAGCAGAGGCTCTGGTATCTGGGATTTATATATATTCTATAATAGAAACTTTGTAGCCTTGAGTGGAGCCAAGTCTCCTGCTCATTTGGTGGCCACAGCCCATTTCTGTTGGGATTTATTTTATCTTCTATAATTGAAACTTGGTAGCCTTAAGTAGAATCCTGGGCCATTCAGGGCAGGTGGAAAGCTAGGCTTTGTCCATCTTCAGGGGCAAACCAAGCCTTCTGCTCTCTCCAACTCTGTAGATGTCATCATTTTTGTTGGGATTTATTTATCTTCTATCATTTAAACTTTGTAGTATTGAGTGTAGGCCTGGGCTGACAAAGACAAGCAGAAAGCTTGGATACCTCCATTGCAGGGGAAACCCAAGCCTCCCTCCTGCTCTCTGTGGCCACAGCCATCATGGTTGGATTTATTTGCATATTTGCTCCTGATTGGCTGGTGGGCATGGCTTGTGGGCATGGCTTGTGGGTGTAGTGGAGATACTGTCAATTTTCATATTACTCTTTTATTAGATAGGATATGTGTAGCCTATAAAATTTACTTAAGAGCATATTATAGCCAAAACTGGTTTGACTCAGTGGATAGAGCATCAGCCTGTGGATTGAAGGGTCCCAGGTTTGATTCTGGTCAAGGGCATGTACAATGGTTGTGGGCGCATCCCCGGTAGGGGGTGTGCAGGAGGCAGCTTGTTGATGTCTCTCTCTCATCGATGTTTCTAGCTCTCTCTCTCCCTTCCCTCTGTAAAAAATAAATTAAATAATATAAAAAATAGCATATTATAGACACCTTGATTTAAATATTTAATGGAGGTTACATATTTGTGAGTGTCTGCATGTGTGTGTAGCAATGTATTTTACCTTAACTATATACTTAAAATGTTTTCCGGTTTTTTTTTATAAAAGTATTCTTCTATAAATTTTATATATGTAAGTTTTTTAATTATTTCCTTACGTGATATTTCTCACTGTGAATTTTATGGACTAAAATATCTGCTAATCTTCAAATTACATACTATCAGGTTGCCCTTTAAAAGTGCCCATCATTTAACTTACAACAAAGAGTTCATGGAAATTCTCACCTGCTTACAGATTTGTATCACTTTGGCACATCTTTAATTGTTAATGAATTTGTTTATATCATTACTTTAATTTGCTTTCATATTTATATTTATATATTTGGTATATTAAACTTTTGTCATTCATCTACACAGCAAATATTTTACCAGTATATCACTTATCAATATTTTTGTTTTTTTTTATTTAAAAAAAGTTTACATAGTTAATAAATTTAATAGTTCTCCTAATGATTCTTGCCTTTGAGCACCAAAAAAGTAAAAGTTATTCACCTCATTTTATTCTAGTATTTTAATAGCTAAATACTTAATACTTGGGTGTTGATTTTGATCTATGATGATGAGTAAATAGTTTAAGTATATTTTCCAAAATTATTTCCAATATTTACTAAGTAATCTATTTTTCTCAATATTGTAAAAATTCTAACCTAAAAAGTAAATTGTAATATTTGCTTTGGTTTATTTCTCTAACAAATTTTGGCCCCATTAAATTCCTTGTTGATTATTTTACCAATATTCTAAACATATGTTAGAAGTTGACAAGGAAAGTTTTATATTATTTTTATTACTAGAGGCTGGGTGCATGAAATTTGTGAATCTCTCAGCCCAGCCTGAACCATTTCCAATCTGGGACTCTTTGAGGCATGCCCTACTGCCCATTTAGGCCCAATCCCTCTAAATGGGCAGTGGGACATCCCTCCCACAATCCAGAACTGCTGGCTCCCAATTATTCTCCTGCCTGCCTTTCTGATTACCTCAAACTGCTTCTTCCTGCCAGCCTGATCACCCCCTAACCACTCCTCTGCCAGCCTGATGGCCCACAACTGCCCTCCCCTGCTGGCCATATTGTGGTGGCCATCTTGTGTTCACATGGGGGAAGGATCTTTGACCACATGGGGGCAGCCATCTTGTGTGATAGTCAATCTGCATATTACTCTTTTATTAGATAGGATTATTTATCATAATTTTTCTCCTTTATTCTTTCGATGTAAAGGTTCATTCATCAAATAAAATTGGTAATTATTTGGTCATGTCTCCCCTCAATAAGGCTGTCTTTTTATAGGGAGTAGGAGATAGATTGATTCTAATAAAAGCAGAAAATATTTGGGAATAAAGGACATTTTTACAATATCAAGGCATTTCAACCAAGAGACTTGTTAATGTCATTTATTTATCATTAACAAAATTTCTCTCATTAAATCTTATATATTCTTTAAACATAACAATTAGGATTTTCGTCACCTTTAAAAGTCTGAATTTTAAACAGATTCTTAGACTGGATTCATATCCATCAACTCATTAAACTTGAGCACGTGTCTCATCCCCAGTAGCTTTTTAAAAACTGTTACCTTCACCAGGAACCTCCATGAGTTTTCTGAACTCAAACTTGGGCTTCTCCATCATTTTGACATTTTTAATAGAGACATAGAGATAGCAAATAAATTCACAAGTCTTTTCTGTCTTGTCTAGTGCTATCTATAATCAGTTATTGACTACTCCTTTCAAGTAATTCTTTACAAATTATATATATATATATATATATATATATATATATATATATATATATTGCTGAAAGGATTACATATGTTCAGATTTTTCCCATTGACCTTTCCCAACCTGGCCCTGCCCCCACTCCAGACCTTTACACCCCTCTTATCTATGTGCATGGGTTGTGTATAGATGCATACAAGTTCATTGGTTGATCTCTTCCCACCCACCCTCCCCTGCATTTATCCCTACCTCCTGGGTCATGATTTCTACAATCTTTTTTCAAATTTGGTGGACCTATTGATGCTGAGCATAAGAGGCCTTCAAAATCTGACTGTTAAAAAAAAATCTGACTGTTACACCTATCCTACCTAATATGGAGGTAAGATGCAAATTGACCATCACTCCAACTCACAAGATGGCCACCAAAAGATGGCCAGCAGGGGAGGGCAGTTAGGGTGACCTAGTCTTGCAGGAGAAGGCAGTTGGGGGGAACCAGGCCTGCAGGAGAGAGCAGTTGGGGGGGACAAGGCCTTCAGAGGAAAGCAGTTGGGGGGGAAGGGCAAGGCCTGCGGGGGAGGACCATTGGGGGATCCAGGCCTGAAGGGAGAGCAGTTAGAGTGAACAGGCCAGTAGGGGAGGGCATTTGGGGGTGACTGGTCCAACAGGGGAAGGCAGTTGGAGATGACCAGGCCGACCGGGGAGGGCAGTCAGGGACAACTGTGCTGGCAGGGGAGCAGTTAGGCTTCGATCAGGTTGGCAGGGGAGTGGTTAGGGGGTGATCAGACTGGCAGGCAGAAGAGGATAGGGGCAAGCAGGCAGGCAGGCATGCGAGTAGTTGGGAGCCAGCAGTCGTGGATTGTAAAAGGGATGTCCGAGGTGGGATTAGGCCTAAACGGGCAGTTGGACATCCCTTCAGAGGTCCCAGATTGGAGAGGGTACAGGCTGGGCTGAGGGACACATTCCCCCATGCATGAATTTTATGTACCGGTCCTCTACTATATATATAAAAGCCTAACTGACCATTTCAACCAGGTGACCGAATAACCAGTCCACTGAACAACCAGTCAACCAACCAGTCACTATGATGTGCACTAATCACCAAGGGGGGGGGGGGGATGCTCAATGTGTGAGCTGCCCTCTGGTGGTCAGTGCACTCTCACAGCCATCCTCCTGTGGTACCTCCCTTCAGACAGCCAGGTGGTCAATGCGCTCCCACAACTAACTTTCCACAGTTCCTCCCCCTGGCCTACCGGCCCTGATCAGCCCTGGTAGGGACTGGGCGAGATGGCCCCAATGGCCCCAACTGGAGGCCAAGATCCCCCAACTCATGCGAGTTTGTGCTCTGGGATCCAATTTTTGTTTTGCTTTGTTTTTTAATAAAATCAACACAGAATAGATGAAGCAAATAACCATTTGTATTCATGATATAAATATGAGCTATAATCATACTTTGATATTTTTTGACCCTGGAGCACCTTTTGTCATGGGTCATCCATGCCATGAAAATTAACACATTTTGCTCTGGACATTCTCAATAATTAGCTTGAATTTCCTTCCTAAATGCAACTATATCATTCTGCAGATCAACTAAGTTCACTTCAAAAACAAGACCCTGAGACCATCAGATGGGATTTTGGTTTATTGAGTTCTTGCAACTAGTGCATTTCCAATATTTCTTATATTTAGCATAGCTGGTGTTTTGACATTGCATCAATCATCCTCAGTAAATGGATCAACCGCTTCTTTCTTGGCTCCCATTTTGCCACCTTTTATAAAATGCTTGTTCTTGCCAACTGCCATGGTACAGATAGGAGAGACAAAAGGCAAGGTCTTATAGTTTTATTGATAAAGTTCTTTTATGTCTTTTGACCTTATCCTTGCATATTTTATGTATTTATTACTGTTTGATAATGAATGTATTTTATTTCCAAATCCTGATTTTTAAAAGTAAGCTACTTCATTGTACATATTTATGTTCTAATGATAATAATGAAAACCCAGTATTTCTGATATATTTACCAATTTAGAACATTTTTGGATTAAGAAAATAATCTGAAAATAATAAACATAACGCTTCATTTCTTTTTTAAATATACATTATTATTGAGAGAGAGAAACATCAATGATAAGAGATAATCATTGATCGGCTTCCTACTGCATGCCCCCTACTGGGGATCTAGTCCACAACCTAGCCATGTGCCCTTGACCAGAAATGAACCCAGGACCCTTGGGTCCACAGGCCAATGCTTTAATGGCTGAACCAAACCAGATAGGATATAAATCTTCATTTCTAACATATGTGTTTTTTTTCCTGAATACTTCAAAAATATTAAGTAATAATGGTGATTTCCATTCCATAATCTTGTAAAATTATATTAATAATAACAATTATTATTGTATTGTTCAAATGTAATAATGATGGATTTGTTAACTTCCCACTAATCATGATGCTAATGTAGCTTGTATAGTACCTTCAAAAGTGTACTCAAGTTTTTAAAAGATGAAATTATATAAAACTAGAGACCCAGTGCACAAATTTGTGCATAGTTGGGGTCTGCCCAGCCTGGCCAATGGGGAGAGGACTCGGGAGACTGGATGGCAGGCCCTGTCCCCAATTTGGGTGGGGGGACCAGTTGGGAGTGGAGCTGAACATGGGGAGGGGCTGTGGGTGGTGGGCCAATCAAGGGAGGGTGCTGTGGGTTGTAGCCATAGGCCTTGCTCCTGATTGGAGTGGGGGGCACTGATGGGGGTGGAACTGGATGGGAGTGGGCATAGGCCGATAAGATTGATGGGGACTGACCGGGGGGGTGGGGCTGACCATGGGGAAGGGCTGTGGATGGTAGGCCAGCCAGCTCTACCACGAATGGGGTGGGGGGTCAATCAGGGACCAGCAGCCATGGGAAGGAGCCATGGATGGTTGGATGGCAGGCCCCACCACTGAGTGGTGTGGGAGGCCCAATTGGGAACAGGGCCAGCCAGGAGGAGGGACTGCATGCCAATTAGGATGGTGGAGATTCATCAGGGATGGGGCCGGCTGGAGGTCGGGGCCATGAGCTAAATGGGTACGGAGGCTGATTGGGGTTGAGGCCAGCCATGTGGAGGAGCCACAGGCAGTTGGCCTGCCAACCCTGCCCCTAATTGGGATGGGGAGACATTCTGGGGTGGGGTTGGGTGGGTGAGGGGCTATAGGGGGATAGCCTGGCCTCCCCACTCTTAATCAGGGTGGAAGAGGCCAAATGGGAGTGGGGTCTGCCCCACCCATGACCGGGGTGGTTTGCTTGCTACAGTGGGTGTCAAAGCAACTGATCATTCCAGTCGTTACAGTGTTCCTGTCACTGGCCTTTCATATATATAGATGTATAAAGATACAGATGTAGATTTTAATATGAACTTACATAAAGACATATTATCTCACATTACCAAACTGCACAATTCTTTTTAGTAATTATTCTCATTAGTTATTATTATATTCACTTTATTTGTCTATATAATTTTTACTCTTCTTAAATTACCTGAATCCAGATAATGCTACTCCTGTTACTTAAAATTTATTATTACTCTTCCTACAACCTCCATCCACTCCTCTTAGTTTGTTCCCAATTGATAATCTCATCCATCCAATCATTGTAAAAATGTATCTGTATAAGTCCAAATGTCTTGGACCAGCTTTGACCTATTTTATTACTTCTGTTTTAAATTTTGAATCCCTAGGTACACCCTACTTCCTAGTTGCAATTCAAAATCAACATGGCCGCCGAAACCGGTTTGGCTCAGTGGTAGAGCATCGGTCTATGGACTGAAAGGTCCCGGGTTCAATTCCAGTCAAGGGCATGTACATTGGTTGTGGGCACATCCCCGATAGGGGGTGTGCAAGAGGCAGCTGGTCAATGTTTCTCTCTCATCGACATTTCTAGCTCTTTGTCTCTCTCCCTTCCTCTCTGTAAAATATCAATAAAAATATATTTTTTTAAAAATCAACATGGCCAAACCTATTGGAGAAACTCACTCCTCCTCTTGACAAGCTACATCCTCCAGACTTTCTTACCCTTATTAAAGTCATAATTCTTCCGTTATTTAATCAAAACCCATAGTATCATCTCCAACTAATCCCTCCCTCATTTTCTCTGTCCACTTCATTGCCAATGCTTGTAGATTGTGCTTCTATATGACTTCTTCAACTTCTGCTCATGCTTACTGCAAATGTCTCCTGATGTAGTTACAGGGGGAGTGGTCTTAACAAATGGGATATAAAGAGGAAGTTTGTGTCCCCTGAGATTTCTGCCTTGTCTTTGTGCACCATTTCTTCTTCCCCTTTAAATACCTTCACCAGGTAAACTGAAGCATCTAGTCCAGCAATAGACAAGATGATCTTGGGGGTTAACAATATTTTTATAGGCATAAAGAGAAATCTCTTTGCTAAGATATCAAATAAAATGAAGACAAATATACATGATGAAGAAAACATGGCAAAATCATCCAAACAAAAAGATAGGGGATAAAATCATTCCAGATTCTGAGTTGACTGCTAACTTGATTTTAACGATGCCTCCCAAAATGTGTAACTGCCCTGATATAACTAGAAAATAGCTTTTTCAAAATGAAATATGCACTGCCTCAAAAGAGTGAGAAAAACAAAGCTATCAGCAGCATAAGCAGAGGAGACAGGAAATGAGAGATGATGATTCCACTGGATTCTGCCTCACCAATCCACCCAGGGTACTGCACTCACTGTCCAGAAAAACACTGCACACCTGCTCAATACCCAGAGAACGGCCTGAATGATGTGCCATAACATATGAGGAGATGGAGTAACTTAGGAAGCCTCCAAAATAAAAGATTTAAGATATAAGTTATCTGTACTTAAATTATTCTAATGTTAAAGAGATTAGGCACAAACTATTCTAACACATAGAAGTAGAAAGATTGTTATTTTGAGGGAACTTAAAATATGAGAAAACATTTAACAAGCTCTTCATTGATCATATAAAATTAATCATATAAAAATGACTGCTAGTAGTCATTGAGAGTTTTCTTTCAGGCATTATGCTATACTCTACTTGTATAGTATCTTTTTTTAAAAATATTTTTATTGCATTTTTACAGAGAGGAAGAGAGAGGGATAGATAGCCAGAAACATCGATGAGAGAGAATCATCGATCAGCTGACTACTGCACACCCCCCACTGAGGATGTGCCCGCAACCAAGGTACATGCCCCTGACCAGAATCGAACCCGGGACCCTTCAGTCCACAGGCCAACGCTCTATCCACTGAGCCAAACCAGTTTTGGCTGCATGGTATCTTTTAATCTCCTCAACCACTCTGTGAGATAAGTATTATTACTTACTTCCCATCTCATTTTAAGATTATCTGATCTTAATGTCTTTGTGAAACATAAGCATGCACCTATAGCCAAGATTCTCTTGGAATTTCAACATCCATCTGTTCTGGTCCTCAATGTTTGTGAATTAAACTCTCAAATAGTAGAGTGACTGAAAGTTGGAAGTAGTGGAAGAACTGAAAGCACATGTTGATGGAAACACACTTATATTTTTGCTTAGGTTGAGTCTTCTTCTTCTTTTCATAACAGGTTCACAGATATCCTGGATTTTAACCTCAACCAACACAAACACACCCTGATGACCACAGCTAGCTATAGTGTGTGGTATATGGCTCATCCTATATAATAATGAGGTAATATGCAAATTGACTCTCACACCCTCTCAAGATGGCTGTCTACCACCAGACCTACAAGGGTGTTAGTGAGGGTCAGCCAAATGACAGAACAAGCAGGCTGCATGAGGTGATAAGGCCAGTGGGGTGGCCATGAGGGGTGACCAGGCTGGCAGGAGGGGGCAGTGGGGGAGATCAGGCTGGCAGGGGGCAATTAGGGACCATCAGGCCAGCATGCAGAGGCAGTGAGGAGCAATCAGACCAGTAGGGGAGGGGGGCAGTTAGGAAGACCAGGAAGGCAGACAGGTGAGCAATTAGAAGCCAGCGGTCCAGGATTGTGAAAGGGATGTCCCAGATTAGGGAGGGGACAGGGTGGGCTGAGGGGACCCCCCACTTGTGCACTAATTTCATGCACCAGACCTCTAGTGACATATAATAAAATTGAGGGCATCTGGTGTATAATGGGATATATATATATATATATATATATATATATATATATATATATATATATATTTTACTGGTTATAAAATATAATCTATTGAATTATGTCTGGCACAGCCAGAGGTGAACCTAAGGAGGGATGGTGAAGGATTAAAGAAGTCAGTTGGGGCTAGTGGGCCACTTTTGCCTGAATTAGGACACAGAGAGACCCAGCCTGTAAGCCAAAGCTTTATTTTATAGTCAGAGCACACAAAGCACAACAAGGGAAGTCGTCATGTTTATAATATTCTTGCAAGTTTCACCTTGTTTTGGCAGCACTTGCTGCACCTCCCACAGCCCATTAGCTACCCAGGAACAAGGGAGGACTGTAAAGTCAATATTTAAAAAATATATATATATATATATATATATTTTTTACAGAGAGGAAGGGAGAGGAATAGAGAGTCAGAAACATCAGCGAGAGAGAAACATTGATCAGTTACCTCCTGCACACCTCCCACTGGGGATGTCCCTGCAACCAAGGTACATGCCCTTGATTGGAATAAAACCTGGGACCCTTCAGTCTGTAGGCTGATTGCTCTATCCACTAAGCCAAACTGGCTAGGGCTATAAGGTCAATCTTAATTATCCTAGGAGGGCTCTGCCCTCCAAGCTGGGACTTCTTTGTGGCCCTACCACAGTTCAGTCCAAGGCTTAACCTTAGAGCAACTCCCTACAATCTGTATTTTGTAAATTATCCTATATAATAAAAGCCCAGTGACTGAAATGGCAGAATGACCAGAACGACCAGAGACCAGAACAACAATGGCCCCTCACGTTGGCAGGCCACCCCACAGGTGGTTAGAGATGATCAGGGAGGCAGGTGAATGTTAGGGACAATCAGGCAAGCAGGCAGAATGGTTTGGGAGGATCAGGCAGGCAGGGGTGGTTAGGGTCAATCAGGCAGGCAGGCAAAGTGGTTAGGGGTAATCAGGCAAGCAGGTGAGCAGTTAGGGGCCAGCAGTCCCAGATTTCAAGAGGGTGCAGGCTGGCCTGAGTGACCCCTTTTTCCCCTCCCCATGTGCATGCATTTCATGCACTGGGCCTCTAGTTATTCTATAAAAGCATTAAAAAGAAAATTCAAAGAAACTATATACCTTATTACATGACAGATTCAAACAGTTGTTAAAAGTAGCATAAATGATTTTCTAACTCTCTATATGCTCTAAGGTAATAGCACATTACTTAAGAGATTTAACACTTGGAATCTGTCTGCATGTATGTTGTAAATACAAATGATTGTAAGTGTGCTATAAATATGAAATGCACATGTGAAGTACATGAACTACCAAACAGGTTGCACTCATGTTATAGTACTTTTAGGATCTCAGAACATCTGTTAATTCTAAAACCCTCAGAGGTTTGCAAAATAAAACAGCCAACTAAATAGTATCATGAACAAAACATTACTTTTAACAGTGACTTCAAATAGAAAGAGTGTTCTAATTACATTAGTAATTTATTTTTATACCAGAGGCCCAGTGCATGAATTCATGCACCAGTGGGGTACCTCAGCCTGACCTGCAGGATCAGGCCAAAACTGGCTCTCCAACATCCTCAGAGGGTCCCAGATTGTGAGTGGGTGCAGGCTAGGCTGAGTGCACAATTAGGGCCAAGGAGGTATGTGGGAGGTTGGCAAGGCACAGGGGGAGAGGCTGGGGAGGGCTCCAGAGCTTGTCCATCCCATCTCATTCATTCCTGATCCACTGGACCCCGCAGCAAGCTAATCTACTGGTCAGAGCATCTGCCCTCTGGTTGTCAGTGCACATCATAACAAGCAGTGGAGCAGCATTAGCATATCATCAGCATATTATGCTTTGATTGGTTGAACGGCTGGCTGGTCAACCAGACACTTAGCATATTAGGCTTTTATTATTGAGGATCACCACATTAAATAGGGCAATTTGCTAAACTGTGATTTGCAACAGTGGTTCCAAGGAGAAAAATGTTAGTTTTGGTGTATTCATGGAAGAATTCACTTTGAGACTGACAGAGATTAGGAGGGGAGTGTTACATACTAGGGAAAACCTGAGCTCAGGCACTGTGAGGGAATAAGGTTTCCTGTGTATGGGAAATATGGGAAATGAAACACTAGAGCATCTAAATCAGAGGATTAAAGGATAAATGGAAGTAACAATAAATCAGCTTATGCAGAAAAATGTGAGAGAGAGAGAGAGAGACCCCTAAAAGGGAGGCAGAAATTGTGCCTAGGGAAGAAAAAAAAAAGCAAAAAACATGAACTGAATTTGTCATTTTTAGATACAGTGAAGAGTTACTGAAGATGGACCCAGAACTTTGAATCAACCCCGTGATGCAAAGAAGTCAAATTTCAAATACACTAGAATATTTGGAAACTAACATATATAGATGGTTTGGGGGAGAGCAGTTAAATGGGTTGGGGGAGGTATTTTAGTTTGAAAAATATCCCTGACAGAAATTATAAAATTCTAAAATATTTTTTCTATTTCAATATTCTCACAAGATATTGTATCTATCTATCTTTAATTGCACTAATGTATACTAAATAGTCCATTGGCTTCAATTGTTTACTTTCTGTTTGGTCAACATAATTTATTGAAAAATACAACAAATTAAGAATTTTTAAAAATGCATATAGATATCACTTTCTCTTGCTTTATTTTAAGAATAAATTACAAAACCCATAACCATGTAATCCTAAATTAGCTTACCAACAAAACATCTGGGATGTCAAAAATAATTATAATTTCCCTAAGCATTAGAGTTTTGGCTTGAATTATAAATTATTTAAGTTGTATTTTTAATATTGCATTTAGTGTGACCGCCTCATACTGATTACATAAAGCTCTTAATTCATATTTATTACTCTCACTAAAAGATCTTTTATAAATTGTGAAAAAGTCATTGCATAGAGGTATAACAAATCATTTGCATTTAAATGACTGGCAATTTAATCCAACTAATTATGTTTCTCTAATATTCAAACACCTGCATTATATTATGCACAATACTGTACTATAAAATAGAACATCTTCATCAGCCTTTAAACCCAGAGTTTAAGATATTAAAGATAAAAGAGAAATAAAGAAAAGACAGTTTATAAGTAGCCAGTGGGGAAGAGTGGGCTATGAATCATGCAGCAAATGATCTTTCTATCAATTCATCGTGGCAGACAGTCATTATTTAATCCTAATCATCGAGAATGCAGAAAATGGGCGGCATAGCTAGATTCCTGCAATAGATGTCAGTTCTTCATGGTACTCCATGTCTTTTGGCAGACAGCCTGCTTTTACCTTAGAATAGAAGAAACTAAATATCAATGAAGCCAGTAACTTTGCCGTACAATTTACCTGAATCTGCATAGCATCTTTCTTTCAGAGCTCTGTGAGCTATTTGTACATGCTGCCTCAGCTAGTTCTCTGACATCCATTGAGCTACATGAAGGCTAATGTTATCACCATTTTCCAAATGGAAAAAATGTGCAGTGCAAAGAAATGATATGGTAAGTCTGAGAAAAACTAGAATTCAGGTTATAACACAAATAGCCTTCCTCTCTAGAATCTATTTTCCCTACATGTTCTCTAGCCAAGTGTACTTTGTGGTAATGCAGATGATTCAGCACACATATCTATTTCAGCACATTGTTGGAGGACAAAAGTGTTGTAAAAGCTTTGGTGAGTAATCTGTGAACTCTTATTCTGAGTATAATGCTTGTGATGTTTTCCTAATGCTACAAACAAATTCAAATAGTAAGACATGGTCTTACATGTGTTTTTTGCAATAAAAATTATTTTTTCACCTCTATTAAACTATAAATCAATAAATAGCAACACATGAAAAGATTATATTGTCAGAAATAAAGCATGGTTTAGGGTCAACTTCAATAACTTCAGGGTATTACAGAAATGCACTTACAGTGATCAATATACATTTTTCTTGTTCAAGAGGCTTTTATGCTGATGCACTTGTTTCCAACAAGGGAAAATACCTTGCACTACAAAAACAAAGGGACATTGCTTGATTTATAGGACTACAGTAATGTTTCAAATTTTCAACTTCTGATATTTCAGAGTAATACAGTTATCCCACACCTTTCAAAAATCTTTTAAATCTAAATTATAAAGCCATTATCAAACCACAAAAACCATATGAATATCTGGCTTGGGACACCACAGATCTGGTAATTACCATTCTGCCATTATAGTTGTGGAATTTAAAGAGGAATTGGATGTTGAGTTTCATGTTTTCTTCCAGAGCAAAGTAAAAATATTTGTATAAAAATTCACAGAAAATCCATTCCATGCCAAAAGTGTTGATATTTACATGAAAAGAAAAACACAAAACAAAACAAAAAACAGTAATCTTAATTACTGTGGTATATTATTTTGGAACATTGAAAAATATATTTTCACAAAAGCTAAAATTTGTGATTAAAATTAAACAAAATATCCACTCTTTTCAACCAATCACCAAGAAATAAAAAATGGTATAAGTTATATTTCTCAAGAACAGTGAAAATATGAATTTACTTCTTTCATCCATTTACTGAAATCCACAATCAAATGCATTCCTATTTCTCTAGAGTGTTCTTATATCATACTTGAATGTATAGTTAATATCTCGTATGACCCATTCAATGTTCTTTTTGAATAATGTTTTTAAATGCCCTCCAAAGAAGTCATCCTATCTCCAGGAACAATCAAATACGTCTCGATTTACTGTGCTGAGGTTTTACATTAAGAGGGGAATATCTGCTCATTGTTCATGTAATTTGCACTTGAGAGAGAGTGTTGTTTTTTTAGTCTTTCTATGCAGCCATCCTATTCATTTGAAAAACATAAGGTTCTCTGTGCCATTTCTTAAAATACCCATCCTTGAAATTCTAACAGCAGGGGATTCAGATACAGTTCCTAAGGCAATGCCCTGAGTATTCTACTTAGACCTGAGATTTTTCATCTTTTGCTGACATAGCAACCAAAGATAAAAACAGGTCATTTAGTTAGAGAATCCTAGATGTATGCAAGACAGAGCTGTGAAATATGTGATAAAGGACAATGAAATCTGAGGAAGAAACTTCTTGGAAGATCTTTTAACTTGATACTATTTGTCTGTTACATGTGGTAGATGCTATACAAGAGCTTTGATGAAAAATTCAGATTCATCTAATTATAATACTCAAATACAGGTTAATCAGTGACTGTGATATATAAATTTAATAAAGCATCAACTGGCCTACTTTGGAGAATGCCAACGGCATTGAATTTTCATGAGTGCTCCACATGACTCTGTCGCCAGTGTCCTCATCCTTCCTTCATGTCGCTCCTTCACAGATGCAATCATAAGTAAAATATGATATAATACAGGACATGATGGAAACAATCAGAGAGTGGAAATACATTCTCAATTTGCTTATCAAAAACATTGCCTTTCCTTTAGTGTATAATGGAATGCAAATATAGTGCTTTGATGTCTTTTACTGTCTTGAAACGTTGGATTTATCATCCATTTCTAACAAAAACTTATTCCCACTTGGTTTGGTTTTACAATAAGTGAGCCTTTATATTAAGAGTTTAAGGTAGCCCTGGGCGAGCTGTGTGCCCCAAGAGGGCTAGGTGTCCTGGGAGAGCCGTGTTCCCCTGGGGGAGACATGTGCCCCAGGATAGCCTTGTTCCCTGGGGAAGCAGTGGAAGGGGGGGGGGGGTTGTGTGAACCAGAGGAGGAGCGGATTCTATTCGTGTGGTCCTGAGATAGTCACCATAAAACAAGCAGATTGTCAAATGACAGCGGGGAGGTAAGAGAACAACCAAAGGACTGGTATGCATGCATATAAGTACAACCAATGAACACAGAACTCTGGGGAGGGAGGGCATGAATGGGAGAATGGGAGGGGGGGGAAATGGTAAGCTATGTACACATATAATACCTTAATAAATTAAAAAAAGAAAAAAAATGAAAAGATTATTCAGCCCTAAAAAAAAAAAAAAAGAGTTTAAGGTAAAGGGAAAATGGTATTCCAATCTTCTTCAGCCTGTAAGACTATAATGACAAAGCTTACTTAGACTGTCAGGGTCTTCAGAGTGACAATTACATGTTTTTTCCTCTGAGCTTCCATTAGCTAGGTTTACTTCCCCCTCTGTACGCAGTGGCTATAGTACTAACTGGTTATGGTCAGTGTGGTAGTTTTTTATTATGACTGCAGTTATCTGCTAGTAATTTCTTCATATAGTAACCAGAATTAGACATTATTACCCTGTATTTGTTCAGTCTTCTTACATTTTTTAATTTCAATTTTACATATGAAGGACTATATTTTTCCTCACGTCAGACCTATAAATTAGGTAGGCCATTTTTTTAATGATTATCTTACAAATGAAGAAAAAAAAAACAGGATTGGGAAGTTAAATTATATATATTTTTTAAATTGTAAAACAAGTTAGTATGAGATGCAAAGAAAGAATATGGGTTCCCAGTTCTTTGGAGAATACCCTTTCTACACAGGGCAACCAGCTAATTACACAGAATAATACAAGTGGGTCAGGATTCATGAGCTCCTCCTTGCTCAATCAATAACATTGTAGGAGGAAATATAAGACTGCAAAATGTTTGTTAAAGGAACAGAGCCTATTTATTTGTGTCTGTGATATCCAGATTGGTTATAGAATAGTCTATAAAAAGTATTTACCAGAATATCCATCCTTTGAGGGCCAAGGCTGTCTGATTTACTTTGCATTCCTGGTGCCTACCAAAATAGTCCTCAGAGGAACATAATGGATTCTATCTATTGAACGGATAGTTCATGTGCTTTGTCTTTAGAAGAAAAATATTATCTTATTATTTCAACAGAGGCAAAATAATGTGAGGAGTCAGAAGGCTCTAGATCCATTTCTGTCACTTTTCAGGTATGTTTTATTGAAGAAATACCTTATCTGTAGTGTAAAGACAATGATACCTTCCTTTCTACCCTGAAAGCATTTCTGTAAACAGAAAGAAAAAGCTTTCTAAGAAACAACAAAGAGATATACAAATATAAATTAATATTTTCTCTATATTTAAAATACTGTATCTATTTTATTCCTGAGGATATAGTTTCAGAAGTATGATTCAAAGGTTTTAATAAAAATATATATGTTAACATATTTAAATATCATTACTTCTAAGCTTCATAAATTTTATATTTATATTTGTTTATATAACATCATATAATTGAGCTTGTTATAAGACTTTGGTTATCTTAATTTTAAAAATAACTGCAAAAAAACTGAGGTTAGTTGAAATTTATTTTTAAGAACTAGGATCTTCCTTGTGTAGAATATAAATTTTCATGCAGAGAATTCATTTAGAATGCTATAAGAATAAAAAACTTGAAGTTGGGTAAGCCATGTATTTTTAAATGTCTTTTTCTCATTTAGCAAGAGACAGCAATTATAATATATGAAATGTTGCCCAAAGTATATAATTCTTCACTAAATATCTCTCATCATTGAATCCATAAAAATATATTTAAGCAACAATGTAGGGGATTTCTTTTAGCAATTTCTGGGGATAGAGACCTCCTGCCAAGTGTAGAGTTGGCTATTAATACTCCACAGATGCCCCTTCTGCCTTCTAAGAAGAATCTGACAGTTCTTGGTAGGGCCAACCTTGGTTTGTAACTCCTAACCATGCTAATTATGAGGAACACGTTGTATCTAGTATAAAAAAGATATATATTAGCACCTAAAAGCTTTCACTAGTAACAGCAAAAGTTCCAAAGGTTTAAAATCCTCAGGTCACCCCATTTCTATGGGCTAAGAAAATAAATCAGGGACTTGCTACTCACAAGAATAGGTTGTTCTCATATTTGAGCATATATTAAGGGTGTCAGAGTTGCCTTGTGGATGGAACGGGTTTAGAGACAAAGTGCCACAGCACAGAGTCTGGTGTTGATGTCATAGGTAAGCATAAGTCTGGAGATAAGGTAACAATTTATCTTAAATTCAGATATGTAAATAGAAAATAGAACTTGAATTTGAAGCAAAACCTTAAAAAATTCCCTAAGGAGAATTTAAATTTGAGAAAGAACCATTTTTGGTACACAGTGAAGTCTATGGACAGAGAGAAACTGTGTGAAGTGCTGAACTGACCTGACCATTTGATCCTGCCACAAAGTTCCTAAAGACTCCCATAGTTCTAACTGGTTTGACTCGGTGGATAGAGTGTCTGCCTGCAGACTGAAGGGTCTCAGGTTCAATTCCTATCAAGGGCACATGCCTGGGCTGTGGGCATGATCCCCCAGTAGGGGGCATTCAGGAGCTAGCCATTCAACGATGCTCTCTCATCATTGGTATTTCTCTCTCTCTCCCTCTCCCGTCCTCTCTGAAGTATATATATATATATATACACACACACCGTATTTGCCGGCGTATAAGACGACTTTTTGGCCCTGAAAAATATGCCTCCAAGTGGGGGGTAGTCTTATACGGCGAGTATATAACAAACTCTGTATTTTTAGTGGAAATGTTAGGGGGTTGTCTTATACGCCCCCTAACGCCGGCAAATACGGTATTTTCAGGGCCAAAAAATCATCTTATACGCCGGCAAATACGGTATGTGTATATATATATATATATATATATATATATATATAGAGAGAGAGAGAGAGAGAGAGAGAGAGAGAGACTCCCTTAAAGTTGTGGAGAATGGGATCAAGTCCCTGGATCCTTAAAAAAAAAAAAATTAAATCCAACAGTTCCTGTGCTTTTTGAGCTCAGCCCTTAGACACAGGCTGCAATTTTCCCTTATCCCTAAACAACCCAATTTATATTAAAAACAAAACAAAACAAAAAAAAAACACAAACAAAAACAGATCTTTAAATGAAGGACATAGGACTCAGAGCAAAAGAATAGCATGCAATTCATTTGGAGTACTAGATATACAAAATACAGCATATGGATTAGGAAGATGGGGGTCTATGTCATTACTTTAAGGGGGCACACATCTACTTTTTATATTTTTTATTTTATGACTTTTTAAAATTTATTAAATATAAAGGGAAACACTGAAAAAATTGAAGAGAATATTTTTGCCTGCTGTTTTTAAAAATGTAAGTAAAAAAAAAGGAATATCTTAACTGACATTCATAATAGTACTACATATAATGTTATAATTGCAACTAGAGGCCTGGTGCACGAAATTCATGCATGGGGTGGGGGGTTGTCCCTCAGCCCAGCCTGCGCCCTCTCCAATCTGGGACCCCTAGAGCACCTGACTGCCCATTTAGGCCCTATCCCATTGGACATCCCTCTCACATCCCAGGACTGCTGACTCCCAACTGCTAGCCTGCCTGCCTGCCTGCCTGTCTGCCTGATTGCCCCTAACTGCTTCTACCTGCCAACCTGATCACTCCCTAACAACTCCCCTGCTGGCCCAATTGCTCCTAACTGGCCGCCCCTGCCATCCTGGTCCCCCCACTGCCCTCCCCTGTAGGCCTGATTGCCTCCAACTGCCCTCCGCTGCCAGCCATCTTGTGTCCACGTGGAGGTGGCCATCTTTGACCACATGGGGGTGGCCATCTTGTGTTGGAGTGACAGTCAATTTCCATATTACCTCCTTATTAGATAGGATAATTTTGATGGAATTGGACCTGATCCTGAAATTTGAATGGAGAAGAACTAACATGGGCATCAAACATGTTTGCAACTAACATCAGTATAATTTTTCACTAAACAATTTTGGCCCATGTTCAGCCAGTATCTAAAGTGATCCTTAACTAATTATTTGTAATTATTGAAACCTATTTAAAAACACTCACCTCAGGCATTGTGCCTATGACCGTCATTTTGTTATTCACTACATTCTGACAAGCCTGAAACCTTGGGATTATTAGCTTTCATTTACAGATTAGACACATTATTTGCCCAAAGTGATAAAATTTGAAACCAAGCCTGAACTGAAATTGCATATTTTATCAACTAGAAAATAAGAAAAGCCCAGTAAATTGGGTTAAATTTCATAATTTTCACATTTAATGTTTATCAGATTATAAAAGCAATACTCTTAGAATTATAAGAATTTTAAAATAAGCAAAAGAAAACAAGCATCTATTCTTTAAAAAGAGGGAGATAAGTATAAATACAAAATTATCATACTATTAACATTCTACACCACTATTAACATTCTTATGTATTTATCCCTGACCATTTTTTTTTACCTTCTCTAAGAATACAGGAAGATAGGCACATATTTCCTTATAATTCAATTTCTCCATTTTCCAAGTGCTACATGTTATAAAATGTAACAATAATAATACCTATACTTTACAGAGTTGTTTTGAAGTTTAAATATGGATAATGGAAGCAAAGAGCTTAGTAAATAACCTGGAACATATTACTGTTTAAAAAAAATAATGGTTACTTTGAAGTTGAAGATTCTTCAAAGTGCTTCTGATCTTTTTTCTTTGTGATTTCTAGTCACTCCCTACCCCAAATCCATGGTTCAAGCCACCATCAAATCTTGATCAAAATAGCTATTGTGTTCCCCTGTGTCCTTACTGTCTATTCAAGGGCAGTGGCCAGAGTGGACACATCCCTGCTCAAAACTCTCCTTGGCTTTCATGTGCCTTACATACTGAAAGTCGAAGCCCTTCGGCTGCCCCACGGGGCTTACTTCTTTCTAATCTCTTTTAGTGACAACCTCCCCCCTCACTCCCCTTTAGCCTCTTGGCTATTGTGTAAATATGCCAGGCTTGCTGCTGCCCCAGAAGTCTTGAAGTCACTCTTCCCATGGTTTCTATCCTTCTAGGAATCTTCATGACTTATTCCTCTAGGTGTCCTTTAAAAATGTCCCTCATCTGAAAAAACATATTTCTGATCACCCTCAATAACTAAATCCGCCCTCTCTCTGTAACTCTACTCCATATGGAAACTTCAATATTTTCCTTCATAGCCATTTCACTTAATATGTATACACTTATTTGTTTACTTATTCATGATCTGTTACACCTGCCTAAAAATAACCCCTTAATAACAAGAATTTTAACTTTTTCATTCACTTGCCCTTAACTAATACCTGGCAGAATAAGTACATCAGGAGAGACTTCTTAAAACATGGCTTTCTGAAATGGGTTCAGAAGAACCAATAGAATTTGAAGAATCAGAAAGGATACAAGCCCAGGAAAATACACAGAGTGAGAGAAAAAAAAAAGAGTAGAATCTGTGCAAGCTAATACTTCTGTTTTAATGTTGTAAGCAAGTGTGAGCAGAGGAATAGTCATAGTTCAGAGAAGAGAATCTTATTGGGGTTTGGAGGGCCATGAATGTCAGAGAGCAGGCTTGAATTTAATTTAGTAAGCAATGGTGCACCTCTGGAGGAATTGAGTAGGGAAATAACGTTCCTAGAGCACTTTAGGAAGATTTTTCTTGCAGGAATATACAATATGGATTAAAGATGGAAGTCTATAAATAAAGAGGCCAGAGTTTTCTATAAGCCATTCCAACTGTATGTATTCACTCTAACATTTGATAAATCAGAAAAGACTTTCAGATTTTAATTTGTAAGTTTTTCTTTCTTTCTTTTTGTAAGTTTCTCATGAAAGGTCACTAAATTAAAAATAAAGATCTTTATTTTAGAATATATAGAAGCAAAATGGTAAAGAATTAACACAAATATAGAAAAATTCCAAGAAAATAAAAATATACATAATTGATAGAAAATATTTTACTAAATGACCAAAATCCTGAGTAGAAAAAAAAATATATGACCAATGATTGAAATGGGTTACTGTCTGATAAGATTAAGATATCCTATTACAAAAGAAAAGCATCTTTTTTCTGTTTAAGTCATCTCAAATGTATATGATGTAAAATAGTAATGCTGTCAAAAATGAGAATATTCCCTCTGTCTTATTACTGTACATCTGAACTGGCAGAAAATAAGTGGAAACTATAACTATCTATAATGTACAACATAGAATTAGAATTTCTGGGTCTTGAGAAAATAAAATGGACTTATTAAATAAATGGAAGCCTATAACAAAGCAATACATCCTCAAAGCCATGGTTTTCTCAGAAAGCGCCTTCAGAAATCCCAGGAAAAAATCAAGAAGTCAAATGATAATTTTGAAATTTTAAACATTTGCAGTATTTACCAAATTTACATGACCTAACAACCAATTCAGAAATTTAATTGTATATTTGAAAAAAAGTCATTGCTTTAAGCCAGGGGTGGGCAAACTTTTTGACTCCAGGGCCACAATGGGTTCTTAAACTGGACCGGAGGGCGGGAACAAAAGCAACCTGACCATGCTGGCACTCTCATCTTGGGCTGCTGGTGAAGGAGCGGAGGGGGGAGCAAGAGAATCCTCCGCTCTTTCGGCTCTGCAGGCAGATAGAACAGCCGAACGGGCCGGATCCGGCCAGCGGGCTGTAGTTTGCCCACGGCTGTTTTAAACTGATTTAACTCAAAGAGGAAATTCTTAATTTTATGTATGTAGATCATTCCTAGTTCTTCCCAGTATTTCTTTATTGAGAAAAAGTTTTCAAGTTTATTCTACAGAGATGATATATCATAGAATTATACTATTGAACAATATAATTTCAAGTGAAACATATAATTTTAACCAATGTGTCCCAATAAATTTAATTACATTAAATGGTTTAAAATAAATGATTTACTAAGTTAAAAAATAAATGGTTTCACAAAAAACCTTCATGAGGAAAAAGAAAAAGTGAGAATTTGTTAAGGAGAAAATCTTTAGCTTAATATCAAAACAAGCTCAAGGAAAATCTCTGAGAAAACCATGGCCTATCTTTTATTTCACCAATATTGCTAATACACATGTGTGCTTCCTTTCCATAATTTGGTAGCTCATTTCAATAATTTCAAACACTATTCCAGTCACTCAGATTAAGAAATATTAAAAATAGAATAACTATGTCATGCCCTCAAAGATATTAGAATCTAATATCTATGGAGAGTGGAGAGAAAGATAAGCAAATTAATTACAAGGTGTAAGTGGTGTGATGAAAGAATGCTCAGTTCAGAACGGCCACTAGGTAAAACTGCAAATTTCTTAGAAAAATGTCTGCCCAAAGATCTTGGACCAAATCTGCACCTCATGCAGCTTCTTCGCACAGAAACATAGAAATGGCCCCACCCCAACCCCCAGAACCCATCTAGGGTCTGTATGATGTAAGGGTAGTATAGGGTGTGTGACAATCACCTCAACTTCAGGGTATTAGAGAAGCCTTCCTCAAAAGGAGATTTTGGAAATCGTCTTAAATAAATAATTTAGGAAGAAGGAAGAACAGAATCTAAGACACAGAAACATGACATAAATCAGTTAGTATGTCTAAAGAACTACCAACATCTTAGTCATGCTTGGACAAAATTTTGTTACTGCTGTACAGACTACCCAATTAGGAAATTCCATTCAGAGAAAAATAATGGTATTTGTCTAACCTTCAGAAAGTACACAAAGCTTTGAATATGTGGGTGTGTTGTAAAAAGAGAGATGAAGTAAAACAATAGAATTATTTTACAAATAAGTAACAGGAAACTATTTCAAGGCCATAAAAACAGCGAGGAAGCGTAGCATACAAATAAGTGAACGCACAAAGCTGACTGAACAATAAATTCAGGCTCCTCATGTTGAATAAATTATCTGATGGTGTAATACAAGAAACCATTCGGCAATACATTTTTTATTAACAGGAAATGTTCTTCAAGTAAATTTTCAATCCAGCACTTAAGCCAGAACAGTCTATATTATCCAAAATGGATAGAAATGTAGAAAAATCCTCAGACCTCATGAATAACTGCAAAGGTATTTTTTGCAAACACAGAAATAATGACACTTTACACATCTTTATGTAATACATACATGCACATGTATGTATACACTTGCAGCCCTGTGCACGAATCTGTGTGCAAGTAGCTCGCTGCCACTTGCCTCAGCTGGCCACCTGCTCACCACCTCTGCTAGCTCTCCGCCCACTGCCCCATCCTCCTGTAGCTCTCCACCATTTGTAAGTTGGTTGTGACATTAAGGTGTAATGGATAATTAGCACAGTCCTCTCTTATTATATAGGATATAGGATACATATACACATATATATATGTATCTTTTTAAAAAACTATCTAGTGATGAATCTACCTTAACATTTAAGTTTAATAGTTTACAGACTAAATGATAATGTATAAGAATCAGAACAGCAGCCCAGATATAACAAACTAGTCCAGCATGCACCACCATTCATCCATGGAGCATGGGATGACAGGAAAAAATGAGCCTGATGGACGGCACCCAGAGCACAGGGGGTCTCCTCTGCTAGAACAGTCCTCAGATATGTAATGGGACTCTATTTACTGCTCATACCAATGCCAGACACATAATTGGCCACAACAAATTGAATCCATAAATTCCTAAGTGTCTATCTCCCTGTTACTTTATACATTCAGCAAGGACAACAATCATATCTCATTTGCTACTGATTCTTTAGATACTATCACACTATTTCTGGCCACTATTACTATTCATGAAGAATCTTATCAATAAATATTTGTTGAGTGAATGAATCAGCTAAAAATGCAGAACTTGACAAAAGAAAAAGAGGACCCGCTTAGAGAGAATTTTTTTTTAATCCACACTGATAAATGGTTTCACTGACACCGCAATGAGGGGAAAAAATGAGAAATTGTTAAGAAGAAATAAGGGATAAAAAGGAACTTAAAATTATAGTTAAAATTCTGGAACTCACAGTTGAGAGACCAGATAGTTTCACCTTGACAGAATGGTCTTCACAGTACAAAGACCTCTGTGCAACAACCAAATATTAACTCAGCAACTTTGATATGCTATCAGTTAAGTAAAGCCTAGAATGGCAAATATTGACAAAATACTAATTTTCTTATCAGCAATAAGTAAAACTAATTTCTATTATACAATATTCACAATTATCAATTGCATAAATGGGAAAAAAGTATTTTTCAAGAGGTAAAAATGTATAAAATCTCGTGTAATATACAAAGGGGTTTTAACCTAGTATTTTCACTCAAGTCTCTGAAATTATAAGACTGTTTAAAAAGCAGCAGAAATGGGCACTACAAATAGTCACTAATGAACCTATAATTAACTGCATTCAAATATCTCTTTCTACTTAATATCAGTACAGGTGATCAGATATATCAATCTAGAGATACCTTTGATCATCACTTTTGCATTACAAATCATTGCATATCTAAGTGAAGTAGAACTTCTATTTCATTTATAAAAAATTGGGATTTCACAAAGTCAATGAAAATTATGTCCAGTAACTGCTAGAATTTAATGCATAGCTACTAACAAATGAGAATTTGGCAGAATGAAACCACCTTATAAATGAAAATAAATCTGCAAGAATGCATCAAAATATATTGGTTCACTTACCTAAAAGTTAAAGAAAAGCCCTGGGAAAAATTATGTCTTGAAAAAATACTCCAATTTGTGTGTGTGTGTGTGTGTGTGTGTGTGTGTGTGTGTGTGTATTTTACTTTTCTTTTCCTTGGTTCCTTCTCTTCTCCCCCCACTCCCTCACCCCCGCAAAAAAAAAAAAAAAAAAAAAAAAAAAAAAAAAAAAAAAATTAACCCCCTGAGAAGGAGATATAGAGAGTGGTGGCAAATGGATATGGGATTTCTTTTGGGGAAGATGAAAAAGTTCTGGAATTAGATACTGGTCAATATATTAAAAACAACAAATTGTACCCTTAAAAGGGTGATTTATATATGAAGGAAATTTTTTCTCAATAAAAAGTGGGAAATACATTTTAAAAATTGATTTCCTTAGAGTTTTGCTACAAAAATTAAAATGTGAATTGAAAAGTATACTTTTATGATATTGATCAATATTATTTGAAAATGTGCAAAGGAATTGTAAGATCTGAGTGTTTATCTTGCTCTATATACATACATAGTTGTATTTTGTTAAATATTAAATTGGTTTTCAAAAGTTTAGCTTCATTCTTCTGTACAAAATCCAAATGAGACTCATATTTTTTAATGTAGAATTTTTTCCCACTATTAATTTTCTAAACTTGTCTCAGAGCAGAGCCTCTTGTATCCTTGTGTTCCATTTTGATTTTTTTGCTTGTTTAATACATTTAAGGAAATAAAAAGATAGTATCATTTTCAAATTAAATTAAGATTTTTTAAAAAGGAATCTATTATTATTGTATTTTGTTATTAATTCTTACCTGTGGATATTTTCCCATTGATTTTCAGAAAGGGAGAGGAAGAGAGGAGGGGAGGGAGGGAGAGAGAGAAATCAATATTGATTGGTTGCTTCCTGCTAACACCCTGAACAGGTGGGAATCAAACCTGCAACCCAGGTACATGCCGTTGACTTGAAACTGAACTTGAGGACTTTAAGTGGACACTCTAACAACTGAGCAACATGGGCCAAGGCAAGAATTAATTTTTAATTTTTATTTAATGGCCAAATTATTCATCTGCATGGCAAATATTGTGCTGGTGTCTGCTGCAAAAAAGCACAAAACACTCAAAATTTCTATTGAGGGACAGCAGAAATGGCCACCCCAAAATATGCTTTTGGGATTTTGATTAAGTTGATTAATTCCAATAAATCAGACTTAGAGGAAAAATCTTTGTCCTTCACCCTTATTGCCTAAAAAACAGATAGGAGGACCTCTCTAGAAAAAAAGCTATCACAGATAACTATATTTCAATATAAACTATTTGTGATAGACAGGAAAGAGCAAGGCCCATCTGATCGAAGTTCTGTCTGTGTCCTGTTGTTTTAAATTGGCCCAACAAACATTTGTTTACTGAGTATTAACTGTTTTCATCTCCTTGTGAACTGCTTTCGGGCCCTTGGAACTCCCAAACAATAAGCTGCCAACGCCCCTTTCTCCTTACCTCAGGATGGCACAGAAGCGTCAACTGCCTAACTCGTCCCCACACCCATACTCTTCGGGAGCCCCTGGATATACATATGTAATAAACTTGGCTATTTTCTCCTTTTAATTTGTTTCATGTCAATTATTAGAGGAGCCAGAAGAACTATGAGGGAGAAGAGGGGAACTTTCCCTCTCTCCTATACTATTTCTAGGAGCATAAGATGGTGGACTTATAAATCCCAGAATGAAAGTCCAAGTTTCTTTTTTTTTTAATAAGTCAAATGTTCAGGTTTTAGAAATATTTTCCAAGAGAACTTCAATAAAAGGCAGAGCAGAAACTCCCAAGCAATTAAGCAATGCCTTTTTGATATTTCACACTAAGATTGAAATCCCCAGTAGGAGTCAGAAATATAATTTGTTTTATACAATGTAAACAACACTCCAAATAAACTTGGTTGCTAAATTTCTATAATTCATATAAAGTAAATTTGTAAATATCATTGATGTTTTTGTTGACATATAAACATTCAATAATGTATGTACAACAAATAATAATCTGTCCTTATTTAGAAATATTCATTTTTCAAAATGTACTTTTATTGTTGAAAGTATTACAGATGTCCCATCCCCCCATTGACCTCCTCCTCCCCACTCCACCGGCTTTCCAGGCCTTCACTGCACTATTTATTGTCTTTGTCCATGGGATATGCATATATGCCTATAAGTTCTTTGGTTAATAATGGCTATTCAAACCTTATATTTGAGCTCTTACTATTATGAATTATTATGAGTACAAGTTAGAAAATTTCAAATTTTATAGAAGGGTAAACTTAAAATCATTTGACCCTCCCATTATAAACACAACTTACTTTTTTTGTGGGTATCTTTCCAAAGAATGTTAATCCATAAATATACATTTTTATGTATACTAGAGGCTTGGTGCATGAAATTTGTGCACTGGGGGTGGAGGGTGCTTAACAGCCCAGCCTGCACCCTCTCTAATCTGGGACCTCTCCGGAAATTCCAGTTGAGACCCAATCCCAGGAATAGGGCCTAAACCAGCAGTCGGACATCCCTCTCACAATCTGGGACCACTGGCTCCTAACTGCTCATCTGCCTGCCAGCCTGATCACCCCTAACCCCCTCCCCCCTCCCAGCCTGGTCATCCCATGTAGCCTGCTCTTCCGTCATCTGTCTGGTTGTTTCAGCCATGATGGCCTCTGGCTTTTTATATATTAGGATGCATTTACACAAATAGGATAAAATTACAGTCATCATAATGTCCATTCTTATCAACCAAATATTTTGGACTGCTTTCTTTATAAAAAAAATAGATCTTATTTCATTTATTTAAACAGTACAGAATAATCTGTTAAGAAAGTTGATCACCATTAATAAGTATCTTGGTTTTATGGTATGTTGTAAAATATGTTTTTGCTATTACAAATCATACTGCAATAAACTTTCTTAGAATATACATTTACTCTGTGTAATTATGAGATGAATTTCAAAGCCATTCCTTGATCCTACTAACCTTTAACATGTTGGAGTACAATACAGAGTAGTACACACAGAAAAGCACTCTGCTGTTATCCTGTCCTCTCTGGCTCATTAATGCATCTCTAAATGTTGAACTTTAATCATGATGAAGTTAATAAAGCAACTGTATCTCATAAAAATATGAATGAAAATACTTGCAAAAGGTATAACCTTAGAATTACTTCATTAAAAAGTAAACTGGCAAGTGATTAACCTGTATTTAAGATATTTTATCATGAATTAGTCAATTTCTTTTTTAGAATGAAGACAAAGAAGAAGAAAAAATCAGGAGTAGAATTATTTACTGATTTAAAGAAAAGGACACAAGAAGGTGTGTGTGAACTGTGAGAATTGACATGAAAAGAGATCATAATTCAGCTGTTTCTTTGTTTTGTGCTTTGTTGTTGTTTCTTTAGTAATACAGAGTAACAGTATTTTACAGCACAACTGCAGCTTAATCAAAATGTCACCTTAGTCTGCCGAAACCGGTTTGGCTCAGTGGTAGAGCGTCGGTCTGTGGACCGAAAGGTCCCGGGTTCGATTCCGGTCAAGGGCACGTACATTGGTTGCGGGCACATCCCCGGTAAGGGGGTGTGCAAGAGGCAGCTGGTTGATGTTTCTCTCTCATCGACATTTCTAGCTCTCTATCTCTCTCCCTTCCTCTCTGTGAAATATCAATAAAATATTTAAAAAAAAAAAAAAAAATGTCACCTTAGTCTATCACAGGTTACATTTCAAAAAACTTAGGGTTACCTCAATTTAAAGTGAATCTTTAGCCCTGCAGGTTTTGCTTGGTGGGTAGAGCATTGGCCAGAGGACCTGGGAGTCACAGGTTTCATTCCCAGGCAAGGGGCTTATGCCTCTGTTGCAGGTTCCATCAGGAAGCAACCAATCTGTCTCTCATGTAGATCTCTCTCTCTCTCTCTCTCTCTCTCTCTCTCTCTCTCTCTCTCTCTCCTTCTCTCTCTTTCTCTCCCTCCCTTCCTCCCTTCCATTCTCAAAAAAAAAGAAAGAAGAAAGAAAGAAAAGAAAAGAAAAGAAAAGAACAGAACAGAACAGAACAGAACAGAACAGTAAAGAAAAGAAAAGAAAAGAAAAGAAAAGAAAAGAAAAGAAAAGAAAAGAAAAGAAAAGAAAAGAAAAGAAAAGAAAAGAAAAGAAAAGAAAAAATATCCTCGGGTAAGGGTTAAAAAAAAGTGAGTCTTTATTCTACTTGAAAAAGACAGGGAAAAGTGTGCTACTTTTATATTCTTTAATATATTCTATTTCGTTGATAACCTTCCAATACAATGTTTTTGCTTTCTGAAAAATCATCCAAAGAGGTTGCAAATGATATTACATTACAGTATATCTTCCTTGTTCACAATTATGAACAATTTATTATTTATTTTAATTAAATAATAGCGATCACATTTCCACACAAGGACTAACTGCATGAAAACTAACCAGTCATTAAAATTTCAGTCCAGCGCTAGCCAGTTTGACTCAGTGCATAAAGTGTCAGCCTGTGGACCAAAGGTTTAACTCTGGTTAAGGCCAGGGGCCTGGGTTGCAGGCTCCTCCCTGCCCCGGCCCTAGTCAACCAATCGATGTGTTTCTTTCACATTAATATTTCTATTTGTTTTCTCTCTTCCACTCTCTCTATTGCATGACTCTCTCTATATATAGTACAAGGTCTTGGACTATATGTAAAATGTTAAATATTCCAAAGTATTTAATTTGGAATATTTTGGAATTTTCAGTGTAAACAACATTCCAAATAAACTTGGTTGCTAAATTTCTATAATTCATATAAAGTAAATTTGTATCCCCTCCCACTCTCTCTTTCCTCCTTCCCTCTTTTCTTGTCTTACTTCCTCTGCCTTTGTCTTTAGTGGTGTGATAATGTGAGGCCAATGATCCATCCTTCCAAGTCTGAGAAAACAAATTAGCAAAGAGAAATAAAGCTGAAAGTTGAGTTCAATTTTTCAATTATTTCAACCCTGACTCCAACTATACCTAAAGATAACTGCTTTCATGCTATTGATTGTGTGAATCAAGAAATTCCTTTTGTTTGAGCCAATTTGGCTTGGGTTTTCCAATTACAGATAAATGAGCCCTAAGTAACACAACCCTGTTTTCTAGTCTTAAGTTGTTGAAATCAAAAATATTATGCTACAGAATGCTGATTATAAAACCTGAACTCTAATAAGCTTACGACCCCCACATCACTCCAATTGTCTGACTCTTTGAAATAGTATTCAACTGTAGGTCTCAACTCCTCCTTTGACTGCTGTATACTCAATATATGATTTTAACTTACACTGGTAAATCATATATTTAAATTGTTAATGACAGTACCAAACTCAGCAATAATGAATACTAATTTCATTTAAACTTAGTGAACTAGATTCTTTTCATCTAAGAAGCACTGAATCCCAGAAAACCTATTACCCATCCAGTAATATTTTGTAATATGTACTTTGAATCAGTTCGAAGGAGTTGATACTTGCCATTCTGAATATGGATTTTATTTTATAGAGGGAATATGTGGGGAGACAGGATAAGGGAAATCTTCATAATAATATTAAAACATGACACTGTTTTCCAAGGATATATATATATATATATATATATATATATAGATAGATAGATAGAGAGAGAGAGAGAGAGAGAATTTTTATTCAAAACTGATTTTTTTCATGGATCCCCAAATGTTCAAATATTAAAATTATTATGTAAACAGCAAAATATAGGAAATAACTATTAAAAAATGAAACTGTTTTCTTTCTATTTATAAACATAGATTTAGTGCTCAACTCCAAAACCAGTATTTATTAATGAATATACATATAAATATTCAACAATACCTCCTGAGTGTACACACATGATTTCATTGAAATTCCCTATTTTTCTTTAAAATCACCCTTGAATTTAACATAGATATTTTAGAGACAACATTTATTCCATGTTTTTCATTGTAATGTTACAGATATAACCTAAAATTAAAGAAATTATTTCCCCCACATTCATTGGAAAAACTGGCCATTAATTATACAAATTGATTCATCCATTTATTTTGATCCCAATAAAATAATAAGTGATAGTGATATACTTATTATATAGATACTTAGATAAATATTTTAAATTCCAATTTAGTAAAAATACTCAAAGATGTATTAGAACTATTAAAGGGATTACTATAAATTTAAAAACACAAATTAATCTTAAAAAGTATAAAATCAATTTTTCTGACAGAGAAAAAGAAAATTACTCATTTTCTCCAGAATTTGATGAACATGTACATAATATAAAAGGCAAATTTGCCAAGCTAATGTTGCACACACAGGCCCCTTCTTTTGTGTTTCTAATTTGATACTGTCTTTCCTCAAAAGCTCCAGCAAATTGTATAATTTTTAAAACTGAAAAACCTGGACTGGTCTTACCTATTAGATAATTTTTAAATAATCATTAGCTTCAGTTTTTCTAATCATGTTCCAAAGGTCATACTTTATTTGAGATAGTTCTTTTAAAATTTCATCCTGGCTAATTTAACGATATTGAGTTATTCCAGATCTGGATGAAAGTTTATTGTTATTAATTTCTTTATTGTTATTAATTTCTGCAATCACTGGAAAATAAAAGTATTTTCCCGATTTTGTCTTAGAAGATTTCTTCAATCCCAGGGCTTGCACAGAGTAAAGAAGAATGAAATTAACAAGCTGATAATCTACTCAGACTCTGATATATAAAATATAAAGATATATTTTTTTGCTAGTGCTGCTCAACATTCTATTATTTTTCAGTCACTATGTGAAGTCCTGAGAAGCATTATTTTACTTACTCCTCATAACAGGCCACTGAGACACGAACATTAGCCCCATTTTTTAGATGAGGAAACTGATATATTTCATATTCAGAAAATTAATTTTAATGTATATTGTGTAAGCAATAAATATGTGCTTGGTTAATTTTGAATTCACTAGTAAAAATTTCAAATGATTAACACAATATGCATTTCCTTATTTATATTAAACTCTAAATTCACATTATGAAAAAACAGAAAAAATGTAAATAAAATATTTCATTTTCAATAATTTCAGGGAGATTTTTCATATCCATGACAAAAGACCTTTGAGGAAAATATTTAGGTGAATGTGATATGCATTCCCAAGTACCCCCTCACAAATGTATTTCTTTACTAAAAGTAAAAACACTGAATTTGATTGTATTTACTTTGTAATTATGTCATTTTTGCAAACAAATAGTAATCAGCAAGTTGGCAAACCATAATTGTACTGTTCCATGGCCTACATCCCGCACCTTATTATACCTGTAACAGTATGCCAAATTCCCATAGAGTAATGTGATGCATAAGTGAGAACATTATAAATAAAACAAGGTGTGTTGAAGTCCCAGAATAAAGTAATTGTGCTATCTAGATTTAATTTGCAGAATAAACAAATAGTAAATGTGAACTACTGAAATATAATTAGAAAGTAAAATGAAATCTTGAGAAATGACAAAATGTCACTCTGAACTAAACCAAGGCCAAATGCAACTTAGAGAAACAAGCACAGATTTTTCCTTGGGCTTTAGGTGAGTGGTATGGCCCCTTCCATAAGAGAATAACCCTTTGGGGGAAGCTTTTCTAATGCAGTAATAATTGCGTGAAGAAGAAAACACAAATCAAAATTACATTTAGCCATGTTAGGAAGCATCTCAGGAAAAAGCATTTTGAGGACATTTGATGCATTTGAGGAATCAGCAAATACTCCCAAAGGTTTAAGAAAATAATATATTCTTCAAAAATCCATGTTTATGTGGATGGACGGGCAGCAGGACTGAATATTATAAATAGTTAACATATATTTGATGAAAGTATTTAAAAAATTGAGGTAAGATTGCCTTCCAAAATAGGCAGGATGGGTGGCTATGTCCTATGACTCAAACGTGCAGGGGGTTAGGGAGCAGGAAGTCTCGGTTATTTTATAAGCCACCTTATAAATTAGTGGCTTAAAGTAATAACCATTTTATTTCTTCATGACCTGTGGGTCATCAATATGAGCTGGTTCTTGTGCTGGTCTAACCTGGGTCACTGTGACTATAGTTACTAGAAGCTCAGCTGTGTCTGAATGATATAAGGTGGCCCCATTCACATGCTTGCCATTGCTGCACAGTCAGCTGGGCCACTGTCTGAGCAGGAAACCTGGGCTTCTTCACATGATAACATTGTTCCGGGATGGCAAGAATGAAGGGTACATGGTCTCCAAGAGGGCTCAGCTTGGTAGTTATACCATATTACTTCTGCCACACTTACCCTCCAAAGCAAGTCGAATGCCAGTCTATATTCAAGGAGAAAGGTAACATATCTACTCTTGATGGGAAAACATACAATAAGTTTGTGGCCATTTTAAATTTTCCAAAGGAGGTCAGAAAGTAAATAACAGAGGCTAACACACCACATGAATTAAACTAGAAATGGTCTGTTCTTTCAAAGATATAGCTAAAATTAAACATCAGATTCTGGCTGTAAGGTCTCTCTGTCGTTAAAATAACAGCACAGAAATTTGTAATAAAGGTGACAAAATGAGTTTGGCATTTGACTTTTTCTCTGGCCTTGTCCCAATGGACAGAGGTTGCTGGGGGGGTCGGATGGGGGGGGGCGTGGCAGGGGGAGCCTGAAACTCTCATTAAGGACTGCAACATCAGTCTGCACAGATCTCATGGCAATAGGTAGGAAAAGGGGGAAATCTCCTCTAAGGATAGCACATATAACATCTTCGTTAGGATCAGAAGAATTTGGACTTGAATTCTAGCCCTATCATCTATTAGTCATATAAAGTTACTGCGCTCAGTTTCAACTTATTCCTCTAAAAATGTGTATCATCATGCCTGAGATGTATGACCATTCCACGGAGTAGAGGAAAGTGAAAATCAACAGTGATTGCCTAGCACAGAGTCCATACTCAAAAACTGGTGAAGATGCCGCTGTTGATGATCAACATCTATTATATATTATCCAAGTTATACTTGTTAGCATCATCCAGTTCTTCCCACATAGAGTACTTGGAGGAAAACTTGTGTGTTTCCCTCAGTGGAGGAGATCTTAGAATTGTATTCATCCTCAGGCTCTTACTTTCCAAAGATATCTAACGATCTTGTTATTTTATTAATAAGTTCCTTTCCATGATTTAAGAAGGAAGACGGGCTCACTAAGAAAAAAAAAAGTTAACTATAGGAGAACAAGGATAAATCAAAGAAAGATCATACATAGAAGAAAGATAGAAGAGAAAAAATGTTGGGGAAATTTAGCTTCAGTACAAACTGCCTTAAACATATCACAGATTGGTTCCTGAGACTGTTTTGCAATCACTAACATATACAGTGAAGACCTAAAGACATTAAGAGCCGAAACTGGTTTGGCTCAGTGGTAGAGCGTCGGTCTGCGGACTGAAAAGTCTGGGGTTCGATTCTGGTCAAGGGCATGTACATTGGTTGCGGGCACATCCCCAGTAGGGGGTGTGCAAGAGGCAGCTGGTCGATGTTTCTCTCTCATTGATGTTTCTAGCTCTCTATCTCTCTTCCTTTCTCTCTGTAAAATATCAATAAAATACTTTTTAAAAAAATAAAGACATTAAGAGAAGTAAACTACATTTAGAATTAGTGTGTCAATTTTAACACTATAGCGTTTATGCTAAAAGTAAAGCATTTAAATGACTTTTTTAAACAAATAACATTCAAGATTATGAGGAATGTTGATAACCTAGAGAGTCATTCTACAAGTATACCAGATAAAATGGAATTTTGCTGTAATTTCCTTTGGTATTCAAATTATTTTCCCTTTATTAAAAATTAGGTATCCTTATATGAAGGCTGGAGAAACTGCTAGGAGTATCATTGTCAAATTTATTCAAAAATAGAGGAGGTAGCACAAATTAACTGAACATAGAAATCAGTTTCATCTAGGTTTAAGAGGAAATTAAAAGGCTAATATGTGAGAATGTCATCAACACTGACTCTGTCCTAGGGCTGCCCTTCTCAAGAAATATTTGTTCCTTCTGGGCTGCAGCTTCCTTATTAGGCATTTGGGTCTCAAAGGAACAATGCTGAGCAGAGTATCTCAGCATGCACTAAAAGATGAGTAAATGTTTGCTAAAGGAATCAGATGATGGGATTGAGTCATTCTTATCCAGATCAGAGCTCAAGATGCAGCCACCCATCCCCTTAGTATCAGGTAAAATCTATTAATCTTAGCTTGCTCTATTTCATTTTCATATTTATTATGAACAATACCATTACAATGTATAAGTTACTTTTCTTTCAATATTTAGTGAAAAGATTTAAGTTAACTTTTGCATTATAAGCAAATCATAGTGTCAACATTGAGAAAGTGGGCTCAGGTATGGACCTAGAGAAGATTCATTTGATGTGAACCCCAAGAAGAAATATGTCTGCTGAGACATGCTCTCCATGGTCAACTAAAGGCCCCAAATGCATACACAGTAAGAGCCCAGTGCTCATGGGCTGACAGGTGCTCCTCCCATACACCAGGAAGAACCTCTGACTGAACTCTCAGCCTCCCAAAAAATGCCTCACTCGTTTACAACGTCTGAAAACTGCAGGAAAACCCTGATTTAATCTTTCTACCAACAGACTGAGAGCTGCCCTGTCCAATCAGAACTGCATAATTTGGAAAACATTTACATAAAATGAATTTAATTAAGAACCCGGACAGAAAACTTCTATTATAAAAGATGTCCTCCCTAGTTCAGGTTGTTACCTGCATCTGTGTCTCCTGGACTGCAGCTCCTTTTATGCTCAAATCAATGTATTTTATTCCTTATTATACTCTGAAATTAATTTTGGTTTACACAGCTATATTTACTAGTGTCTAGACCAGGAGTGGGCAAACTTTTTGACTCGAGAGCTACAATGGGTTCTTAAACTGGACCAGAGGGCCGGAACAAAAGCAACCTGACCATGCTGCACTCTCATCTTGGGCTGCTGGTGAAGGAGCAGAGAGGAGAGTAAGAGAACCCTCCGCTCTTTCGGCTCCACGGGCCAGAGAGAACTCCACGGGCCGTAGTTTGCCCATGGCTGGTCTAGACTCAGAATGGCAAATACTCTTAAAGTTGTGACCAAACTTGGAATGGCAAGTTGTAGCATCTCAGAGGTATGTTAATTTTTTTCATTGAATTTATTGGAGTGACATTGGTTAATAAAATTATGTAAGTTTTATGAGTAAAATTCTATAAGACATCATCTGTATATTGTGTTATGTGTTTCCTACCCCAAGCCAAGTTGCCTTCCATCACCATGTATCTATCCCTCCCCATTTTTCCCTTTTCTACCTCCCCCTAAATCCTCTTTCCTCTGGCAATAACTATAGGACTCCAGGCCTTGTCCAGGCTCAAAGGAAATGTAGTAATTTACCAAATAGCAATATTTGACATGAATGCAGATGGAGAGTTAAGCCATGTATACCTACTTTCTCTGTTCCAAAAGCAAAGAAATAATGGCCCTGCTCAACTCTGTGCTAGTCATCACATGTGTTTTGTTGGCCCTGGTACCGTGATTAATTAGAATCGAGGCAAAAAAACCCTGAAGTCCATCTAGAAGAGAGTGATGATGAAGACAACCATAGCTAACATTATTGAGCATAAAAGATAATATGGCTTGAAATCATGATCAGTTTGGGTCCAGAGTTAGATTTTATCAAAAGCAGACTAAGCATGGGTTGGGGATCTCAAATAAGTCAGTTTAAATATTTGAGGTACTGTCATTGGGAATTAGGCTTACTGTGTACCCATCCTTCTATTAAAATTAAGTACAAGCCACAGGATGCCAGATTTTTGGCTTAATGACAGAAATAAATTATGTAATGTGCCTATTAAAATGGAATATTCTACTTCAGGTGGAGTGATTTTAGACTCACTGAAGGTACTCAAGCTTAGTCAAGAGGACCAATTTAGCTTTAGAGAAAATTTTATGGTGAATACATGTAAGACTAACAGAAATTTCACAATAACAGACCTAGCAAAGGTTAAAATAAATTTAAATGTTTTGGGGTAAGTCTTACACTCTACAGTGTAAAAGAGACTGTGCAGCCTATAAGTTTAAACCTAGTCAATTTTTCAGCTTTACATTTTCTGCTTAGTGTCTGAAGACATTGGATTTTATGACCCCTGGTTTGGCTTTAGCATTCCTCGGAATTCTGAGGGTCTATAACCCTCCAGAAGATAAGCCTTTAACCTATCCAATTAATTTAATTTAACACATTCTTTAATTTCTCTTGTATGCTCATAACTAGAGGTCTGGTGCATGGATTCATGCACTGGTGGGGTTCCTCCCTGGCTGGCCCCGATTGGGACTGGACAAAATGGGCCGGACACACCCTGGAGTACTCTCCTGTTCCCTCCCCACCCCAGTCTTGGGCCAGTGGGGTCTTTTGGCCTAGCCTATAGGGATTGGGCTAAAACCACTTGGTGCACAGATTTGTCCAGGGTGTGTCCGGCCCTTCTTGCTCAGTCCCCATCAGCAGGACATCAACAGGAAGCTAAACTATCAGTCGGAACGTCTGTTCCCTGGTGGTCAGTGTGCATCATAGCTACCAGTCCAACAGTTGAACGGTTACTTAGGCTTAGGCTTTTATATATATATATATAGATTGCTAATGATAAGATGATAGCAACTAAATGTGTCTTTTATTATTAGCTTCATTTTAGAATTGAGAAAACCAAGGCTCAGAGAGGTTATAAGACTTGCTTAAAATTACACAGGCCTAAGACACAGGTTTGTGAAATCCCCAAGTTCATGCTTCTAACGGCTGCATATGCCATACTCCAGAAAACACAGTTATAAATTCTTGACTTCTTCTCTCTCCTACTGCAAACTCAAAATATCAAAATACAATTGAAAATATCAGTTCCTTTCAAGCATATGTATTTGTTTATATGTTTCATGTTATAAAGAAATACATTCCTGTTTTTAAAGTGCCTAACATTTGAACAACCAAAACATGGCAAGCACTCTCCACAATTTTTATGAATAATCCTAAATTCTCAATGTCAAGGTAAGCACATTTCTATTAAATGAGGCATTTCAAACTAAAATATCTGTGAATATTAGTGATATAATTATCTCTCTCCATGTAGAATAAAGCATGCATACTAATCCATGCTATGTTCAATGTTGCCATATAAATTATATGAATTTTAATGTTCCTATACAAGTGCCTTAGCACTAATGAGACAAGTGTACATAAATCATTTCATAACCTAATTTTACACCATGAGGGAAAAAACAAGAAAACAAAAAAGTGTTAGTTACTGAGAAATAGACACCACAGGCTGTTCTTCCAAAGGAAATAAAGAAAGTTAATTTTCATAGTTACAGAATTGATATGTTCTCCCTACTAAATCACTTTAATGCAAGCATCTTATAACTTTGGAAGTGACACTACTAACATTAATAAAAACCTACTTCTAGACAGGAAATGAGAAGTCTACATGGAGAATAGAATCCAGAGAGAAACTGTTGTGTGCCCTGGGCTCTTCAGCATTTCCTCAAAGGAACTGTGCATACAAAGTGAAAACACAGTAACTTAAACAACACTGTTTTGGCTTCTATCCTAGATAAATCATAGTGGTTCTAATTGAGAATATATTGATCTAATTAGTGTCTTATTTCATTCTTTTTCTAAGAATTAAGGAACTGCTCCTGGAGTTGGGAAAAATGATCCTGTAGCTTTATGTATCTTATTACTTCTTTTAGAGCCTTTTTTTGTTAAAGCTAAAATTGAATTGTTGAATGGAAATTCTGCAATTATTCTTCACAAGAATTATAATAACACCAATTTCAAAATATTTCATTGGAAGTTTTTTAAAACAATGAATTGCATATATTCAACCACAAAGAAAAGAAGAGAATAAAATTTATTGAAATATTTCTTCCATAGAAAATATTTTTTAGGAAGATCCAAATTAATCAATTAACATTTTCCTTTCAATTTGACCAAGTTTGTAACTTAAATAATCAAAGCAAATTTCCTAAAAATCTTACAAAAATAGTTTGTAGTTTTAATAATAAAGCTTTTTTCATATGATTTAGTTGACATCAGTAAAATGATAGTTCATTTATACAACTATGTAATTCCACTATAATATTCTATCACTTATTAACCATCTTAGTAATTAGTATTAAATTATGTCATAGTTCAGTTAGTAGCACTCTATCAGAACAGTATCTATTAGGACACTCTGATATAAAAGTTTCAATATAGCACTATCTCTGCATTAAATCATTATATTTCTATCTCTCTCTTTTTATACTTATATGAATTTGGGGTTTTCATAATTACATACAATTTTTGTTGATAGAGCATAACAAAAATGGTTTGTCTCTAACTGGAATAGCTTCAATACTTATAAACACAATACTTCCTAATTTCACCATACACACACCATGTAATGGACAAATTATTCTGCCTTAGGTTTTAAATAGTCCTCAATGCTTAAAGAATGCCACAGGAATAAAAATGTGGACTGTGGAAATATAATGTGTAGTCTCACTCTCTAGATGTACTGAAGAAGGCAAAATTACACACGTGTGTCAATCGAATGATTTAGCAAAATACCTTGTTAGTTGTTTGTCCTAGCAGGTCACAATCACATCTGTTTAAAAGCCTAAATTTATATCTTTATACTTCAATGAAACGTGGAATTTAGAGCAGATTATATCATACACAAAACTCTGAAAATATTGGCAATATTTCTGAGTAAAGATGAAATTAAAACCACTGGAATTGGTGAATAGATTAGCCAGTTAAGCCTTTAGAAAATTTCAAGTAGCCTATTTCCTCCAGTCCCAAAATTGGCGCGCGTGCGCGCGCACACACACACACACACACACACACACACACACACACGGTATTAGCAATATTTATTGTAAATGTCTCCTAACATAACTGAATACTTGTGAGCTATTATGTTGTAGTTTCATGGAGAAGCAGGAACCTTGGTAACCTTGGTTGATATGTATAAGCATCTCATCCCAACCACAGCAATAGTATCGGCAGAAAGCAAGATCCTAATTTCACCAGCTAGAAAACTCAGCAAAACTATGAAGCCAAAAGTGCTTCAAGCAGCAAGAGGACACAGAGCACTGGTCTAAGTGGACCAAGAAACTGATGATCATTAATGAAAAGATAAAAGACAGATATAACATATGATGGTCATTTACATAGGATGCCATAACAAGATACTGCTTTACACTAAGAATACGTTTACTGACAGAGGAGACAAAAATAATAAAAGAGGGGGAAGGGTGGGGCACTTTTCCCTCAAATGATCACAGCTGTTGCCATCCCTCGTGGGGGGGGAAAAAAAGGAAAAGAAAGAAAATCACCTCTGTCTGGTATCTGTCAGATATACCTTGATGAACCCATCCCAAAACACATAAAGCACAGAAATCTCACATTTCAAAAATGAGGTTTCTGTGTTCATATATGTATATATCACATGCCTGTGGGAGAAAAAGACATGTGTGACACACAGAAGACTGGTGTTGCTCAAGGTCATTCCCTTTCTGTGGGCTGGGGGACAGAAGTCAAATGACAACTTCTTTCCACCTGCCTATGTGCTCACATAGGTTCCCAGGGGTATCCTGGCTTTCTTATCCCTCTGCCCCTCTTAATAGGCACCGTAAGAGGGCTTACAAGGAAGGCAGATTTTGCTGAGAAATTTCTCTTCAATACCTGTCAGTCTTCACCTGTTAATGAGCCAGGTCGGCTCTAAGTACAAATGCTTCACAAGTACATTGGACTCAGACCTCCAAATTGGTTTGCACAGTTCTGTCTCTCCAGACACAGGAAAATGAAAGAGAGGCAGGAATGTCCATTTTTAAAGGAACTTCTATACATGAAACTGCGCTAGCAGGTGCTTCTGGTTATGACATTTCACCCAAATCCCTGAGGATGAGGGTAGAAGGACAAGACTTGACCTACAACAGATTAAATCATTTGCTCCTTCCTGAGAAAAGGCAAAAAAAACAACAACAGTGAAATGAGGAGGGAAAAGATTATTTCATGATTTTCCCAAGGACTTATATTCTCCACCTGCATTCCTTCTTTCATGGGCACACTCTAAACAAGTATGCCTCATTTGTTAACAAATATTACAAAGGATATAGTTTCTGTTATAATAATATTCTGGAGAAATTTGGGGGTTAAAGAGGTGTCCTTGTCAGATTTTTAGTATACAGAAGTCAGTTTTCTGTCTAGGATTTTCTGAGTGACAGGAGAAATACCAATAAATTCACTAAAAGAGAAAAAATTTTCACTTATTTTTTTCCCAAATTCCTAAACATTTTTAGTTTTATGCAGGCAGTACCTTGAGTCTTCAGAATACAGAATGGGGGCCTGCTTTTCTGTTAAGTCTGAGTTACCCTCTATATCCTTTCTTGGTTCTCCCAGGGCTTGAAGGTAAGAGCAAATCTCTCTGTAAAGTGGCCCTGTCTCCTTCATCTGTACTGGGCCTGGGGTAAAGGGGATGGTGTAGTTAGTAGTCTTTCCCTTGGAATTCCAACTGAGGGTAAAGCAGCTATAAAAATGAGCTGATTCCATCCAGAAGATGAAGAGGGGATAGAAGTAGGAAACAAATGGAACACAGGAAAAAGCACTTAGTTTCAGGTTTTGAATTCTGAGAAATCCTATTTGAATATCAAGGCATTTTTGCAGCAAGTGTTTATTCTATGGTCTTGAATATTCATTCACAAGGGGATGAGGGTTGCAGGCACAGGACATCAATGCCCTCCATGCCTCTCTTTGCCTCCTTCTCATATCCAGGGAGCCACCTCAGCAAAGACGCGCCAGCGGTCTGCCCGGGGACCCGCTGAGCTCTCCTGCCCCGCCCCAAGGAAGTGTCAAGGAGGGCCTGGCAGCTGCAGTGGAGGAGCCCAGCCCCCAAGCCGGCTGCATGCATGGCTTTGTAGCACCACCAGCCTGCGAGGGCTGCAGCAGCAGCCGCCCAGACTCCAGAGGAGTCCAGGACATCAAGTGAGAGGAGCAAGCTAGTGGCCAGCTTGTAGTCTGCAAATGCCATCATATGGATATCTATCAAAATGCAGCTGGAAGAGGAATAGCAGGCAGCGCCCCTACACTCTTCTAAGCAGCTCAGCAAAGAGAAAGCCTGGTAGCCCTCCCAGTCCCAGTGGCTGTCTCCTGGAGCGGGGCGCCAGGTGCTGGGCCTGACCAAACCCTCTGCTGGGCGCAGCCATCAGGCAGCGCTGGAAGGCTGGAGACAACAAGCACTCCCCGGCTGAATTATTCAGACCACCTTCACTACGGAATAAAATATTGATGAGACTACTTTGGAAGTGCTCAGTCTTGCTAATCCTAATGCCCTCGAGAAGAGAGTGATTTTTTTTTTTGTAGGGGACAAGGAGGTGATGGAGAAAAGGAATGAGAAATAAGGTGCTTTGGAAGTTCACCGAATTTGCTCTACCTCAGCTGGCCATGGGAATCTCCATTTTAACAGTCAGACCCAATATGTTAATTAGGCAGTCACAAATACACCCTACTCCTTGTAAATCAAGAATTTTCAAAATTACATACTATACAGACTCTCTCAGACACACACACACACACACACACACGCACACACACACACACACACACACGCACAAACTATTACACACAAGCCCCTCTCCACAACTGAGACAATACAGCTGGGATGGTGTCGAGGTGGTGGTTATGGCTTTAGCCTGGCTCCTCTAGACATACAAATGACTTCTTTCGTGGATCTATTTTTGCTACATTAAAAGCAACCCTCACAATTAAAAACCATATGTCCACAAACACACACACACACACACAGACACACACAGACACACACAACAATGAATTTCCTTCCACGCAAAGACAAAGCAAGTTCCAAAAAAACTCCATTTGGGATTAAAGTCTCCAGATGTGTAATTTACAACTACTAAAGGATCCGGCAAGCTCCGCCACAATAAGGAAAGAAAACCTACCAGGCACCAGGAGTGGGGAAGGGTAAAAATTATCCTTGCCTGAAATAATGGGTGGAAACCAAACACCCTCTTCCACTCCACAATCTAGGAAGGGTTGAATACCAAATGGTCCATGACAACCATAACCTGAAGGAAACACTGGGTTTTAATCTCTGGCATTTTCAGATAGGTTCAACATGCCCAGGGTTCCAAAAACATCTGTTACCGTGGATTATACCCTTATTCCCTTAGCTCTCACTGCTAGATTAAGTGCTCAGGTATAGATTTATAGCCCGCCTGCTAGAATTATATTGCAACAACAGGGAACGCCCTTGGATACCCAGCTGTTAATAATTTTCAAAACATTAATAAGTAAAGTAGCCTGCAATGCAGATAAGACACTAGAAACAAGATCATAAGGAAACGGGGTGAGGCAAGTAGTCTTTTGCTTGTTACCTGAAGCCTCTAGAGGAAAAGACGGTGGGGGGAGGACTTTCTGCCCGCAGGTACGATTCCGGCAAGGTGGCTCCAGGTGGCTTTCACAGTCCCCCGCGGGTCTCTCTCCTCACTTCGGCTGCCCTTTGCCATAGCTCAGCACCTGCATCCTAGGGAGTCCAAGAGATGGCTTCTGCCACCGATGCCGCTGCCTGCAGGTCGCGCTGGGTGGGGAATCCGCTGCGATCGCCCCATGAAACCCACGTTCCTGCGCCCAGGGAGCGGGCAGAGACAGGGCGGCCGCTCACGCACACTCAGACACACACACACACACTCAAAAGCACACGCACACGCTCACCGAGGCGCGCGCGCACTCGCATTCACACTTGCACACGCACACCCAGCACCGCACGGGGAGGGGGCGACAAGGAGGGGACAGGCCCTTCTCACGATCGGCTTGGATGCCCACCGGACCAAGGGCAGCAAAGAGAGCGGTCTGACACAGCCATCGCCGGGAGATCATGTTTCCTTCAAGTTCTCCTCCAACCCAAATCCACATAATTCAGGAGCTGGTGACATTTTGACGGGGAGGAGGGAGCCGAGGAAGGGTTGAGGAAGAGTCGAGGGGTTTGTTTAGCAGTTTTAAAAGCTATCCTTGTTACCTTGTTTGTACAGAAATCAGAACGAGCAAGAAGGGCTGAACTTTTGGCTTCCAAGGATGTGGTCCAAAACGCAAATATCCTTCTGGCCAAGACAGGAAGGGCTGAATGCTCAGAAACAAGAGGGCTGCGGGACCCTCTGTTGACCTTGTGATGTACCCGAAAGCAGATTAATGCCGGCGCTTTCCAAGCATCTGGGTAAAAAGGTCCACGCACATAGGTCCCCAGCCAGGTAGCCGCCGGAATCCAGCAGGAAAATGGGTCTGAGAGTCCTCCGCCCTCTCAGAGAACCTGAGCCCGGAGGGCAAGCCGAGTTAACACGTTTGCTTCTGGGCGGCTGGATAAAAGACAGTCAAATGCATCGGATAGGCGCGCACACACACACACACACACACACACACACACACACGTAGCTGGAGGGCAGCTCACAAAAAAAAAAATAAATGCCAAGATGACTTCGAAAGGCAGGGAAAAAATCCAGAATCCTCAGGAAGAAAATGGAAGGACCCGCTGTAAGGTTATGAGAATCTTCCCAGCTCGTTCATTGTTTCTTTCGGGGATGAGTGCGTGCGTATTTCCAGGCTCCGTGTGTCTGCCCCACCCCCGTCCGGTTGCGCTTTTTGGCTCCCGATGCAAACCGATCTCACAAACCGGATTTCGTGGGTGGGTTGTGCTCCTTGGCCCGGAGCTCCGGAGAGTCCAGAATCCTAAGAGAACCGCGAGCGAGCCGCCGAGCCCTTCACATCCTCCGGGGAGAAGGGAAAACACGCACGAACACGGGCACCCGCGCGCGCGCGCGGCGTGCGGATTCCGGCCGCTCGGCACTCGCCCACCGCCGCCTCCCCGCGCGCCCGCCGCTGCCCACGGCGCCCGCACGCCGCGCGGGGCAGCCAGGCGCGTCCGCGGCTCCGGAGCCGGCGGCAGCCCGGTCCCCGGCTGCAGCCTCGGCGGAGGCGGCCCGGTCCCCGGCTCCCCGCGGCGGCGAGTTCCGGCTGCAGCTGCCGCCCAGCCCGCAGCGAGGAGGCGGTGCGGGCGCGCGGCCGCGGCCCGGCCTGCGCCGCCGTGACGGAGCCGCCGCGCCGCCCGGACCCGCCCGGAGTCCGGGGAGACCCCCGCGGGGCCGCCCTCGCCCCGCTGAGCCCGGAAGGTCCAGGGCGATCGCCCTCGCCGGCTGCCGAGGGCCGGCCTCGCACCCTCAAACCCCGGGCTGGGGAGCGCGGGGGCGTTGCGGGCGGGAGGGTGCGGGGAGATGAAGCGGAAACCTGGAGCCAGGAGGCAAACTTCCAGAGGGTTCCCAACTCCTCCCGAGACGGGGACTGGCTGGCCGCCCACCGCCCCGCCTGCTGGTGTACGGGGCCTGTCGGCGGGTTAGCCGACGCCCGACCGGGGTGGGGGGGAAAGCCCTTCGTTACCACCCGGCGGGCCGACCCGAGACCCGGGACCCGCCCTGGGACCCAGCGCCCTGCGCCCAGCTCCCCCAGTGGCACGGCGGGCGGTAGATGCTCTTGGAAGTGGAAGGTGAAAAGAACATGTGTACTTGAAAATCAGCCGGGTCCACTGTTGTCCACATGTTAGCATATCAAGGGTAGAGAGCAAGCCCAATAGTCTCCCGACCACCAAGGCCCGGCACCGGGTACCAGCCTGGACCAGGAGAGGAGGGGGTGGGGGGTGGCTAGGCGCCAGGCCGGCCCCACGGGGAGGGCTCGGCTTCTCTCCCGTCTCAGCCACCGCTCTCCGGAGCTCCTCTCCACGGTGCTCTACCCTCACTCCCTCCTGCCGGGAGAGGGCCCCCCCCCCCCCCGGAACCCCCGATGGAAGCACGCCATTGCTTCCAGAGCCAGCCAGGGAACCCTTTCTCCCCGCACGTGGCCCGGCTCCCAGCGGAGCGCCTCCCCCGCCCCCGCCCCCGCCCCGCCGGCGCGGACGCCCGCGGAACCTAAGAGGAGGGAAGGGCTGGAGCTGCAGAGGGGAGCGGGCTCTCAGGGCCTCTGCCCGCCGCCCCGAGGCCACGGGCTGGAGTCTCCCGGGAAAGGCGTCGGGCGTTCCGCGGCCCGGAGAGCCCCCGCCTAGCGGTGCTCCGCCGACGCCCAGAGGCTCCCACTCACCGACGGCTCCCCGGCGCCTGCGGGCAGCCTCCTTCGGCGGGACCCACACGGCACACCTTCGGGAAGACACCGCGGTGGCACTCCTATCTCCTCCTTCCTCTTCTCTGTCCCCCTCTCTCCCCGCCAGGCCCCGCGCTGGGAAATCCGCAACCTTTCGGGCCGGTTTGCTCCCCAAAAGCGCGGCCCTGGCGCCGCTGTGGCCGCGGCGCCTCCTCTCCCCGAGCCGGCGGCGGGCGCCGCGCCCCGGGTGCTGGGGGGGGGGGGGCTTTGCGGAGCCCCAAGGCGCCGGCTGACCCCAGTTCCAGAGCCTGAGGACCACACTCTCCCGGGAGCAGGACCGTGCGGCGGTGCCTCACCGAAAACAAGCCGTCGGACCCGCGGACACCGGACCCCCGGACTCCGCTGCCGACCGGGAGCGTCCGCGCTGCCCCCGCGGGGCTGCCCCCGCGGCTGTGAGTCTCCCGAAGCGCCCGCAGGGAGGGTCCGACCAGTCCCAGGTAAGAACCTGCAGGGGCCTGAGCCCCAGAGCCCCCGAGGAACGGGGGGGGAGAGTGCTGCCATCCTCCTTTCACTTTGAACTTGGCGGCTCTGGGACTTCTGGAGGGCGCCGAGCTGCACCCGCGCGGACTAGCAGCGGCCAGGGAGCACTTGCAAGTACTGGAGCTGCTGGGGGGCTCCTTTTTCCGTCAGGGGGTCCCTCTGGCTTGCTCCTCTTCCAGCTGAGCCCATTGGAACCGCTAAGGACTGGGAGATGAAGCTTTGCAGTTCCCCTAGGACCAAAGTGTATATACAGAGAGATGTTGAATGAGAAAGCCAAAGACCTCGCCTTGCTATACTGAATAACTTTTCTTCTTCGTTCGGTTTTTTTTTCTTTTTTTTTTAATGCCCTCCCCCACTTGTCTATTTTGTCCTCACTCATCCCACCCCCGTGCCCGGACCGAGGTGAAAAGGGGGCTCAGGGATGGAGTTGTGTTAGTCCGGAGTTGGGAACAGGATAAAGTTCCACCGTCTTCCTCGGGGCGCACGTGCGTGTGTGTGTGAGTGTGTGTGTGTGTGTGTGTGTGTGTGTGTGTGTGTGTGTGTTTGCCTGAGAAGGTGAAACCCACCTATCCTTAATGTGCGGAGAAATACATAATGTATTCCTTTTCAGTGTGCTTTTAAGTTGCAATCTCCAGGGAGCCTTCCTGGTCATTGGAAAAGTGCTTTCCTCTGCTTTCACATTTCTTCTCAGCTCTAGGAAGCACTCTGGTGAAACCCAGAACCCTCACTTCCCAGGTACAGTGTGTATTTGTTCCCTTCCCTCCCATAAGGGCCCATTAGAGCTTGCCGGTAGATGAAGAAGAAAGCTGTGTTTTATATGCCTTTCAGTGGAAAGTGGCAAGACTTTCAAGAAAAGGCCAGGGCACTCTTCCCAATGGATCCTTCATAGAGTTAAAGGGTGATTTTTTACTTTTATTTCCTCCAGGGGGGGGGGGGGCTCTGAAAACAAGAGAGATGGGAATTTTTAGTGTGTCTATATGATTACTACAATTAACCAACTCTGAAACTAGTATACCTTTAAGAGTTCAAACTAATTTCTTGTAGAATAGGGTCCCTTAACACATTAGCATCTGCAGTAAGGTGAACTAAATTTTATTTCACTAATTCATTTTTTTTTTTGTTTTTCTCGATATATTTGCCTAGACTGTCTTAATTTATCCCCAATCCAAAGTTTGTACTAAATCACCTTTAAAAGTATGTCAAGTTTCTTTCTCCCTTGCAGATTGTTTAAGGCAATAAATGTTGGCTTGTTTTCCCATAATAATCCAGAAATTGAAGAAAAAGTTGAGTGTTTTGCTGATTTCAGACAATTAATGGAAATATGAATGTTTTGCAGCTAAGTTAATGGATACCAAAGGTAACCTGGGTTTCTGATATTATTATTTAGCATTTAAGTTTCTTCTAAGGCAGTGAAAAAGGCATGATATGCTGTATTTTAAAATTGTAATTAACAATTTGTTTGCTTACCCCATGAATTTTCTTAAATCTGTGGATTGAAGTGTGTGATAATTACTTTAGTTCTTTTTTTTTTTGGTTGGTGCATAGTTTATGAAATTTATTTACAATGGAATTACCTCCAAATTTCCTGAATTACTAATAACTATTGTAAAGAGCTCTTGATTCCTTTTACAAATATAAAGCCCTCTATTAATTTAAGACTAGAATAGGATATGAATGGAATGTGATATGAATGAAGAACCTACAGGTAAATATATAGGTTTCTGAATTGAAGGAACAACATTTAAAAAAAAAAACTATTGAAATAGGCTAAATGAAATCCAATCATCAATATTTTTTTAAATTACTACCAAGACGTATCCTACATAGTTTTAAAATATGAAAAGAGATCTGCTTACCTTAGAAACATGTTCTGGTGTGAACCTGACTACAGAGCCCTCGGGTACAGATCTTTGGCGATCAGACCTGGAGACCTAGCATGTTTCAACCATGAATAAGCAGAGTTCTCACTTATCTATTCTGGACACCCCCACTGACATCAAACTCATTTACTGTGCAGCGTTCTCCTGAGATATGGAAGGTATTTTTATCTTTATTTTATTTTCAAATAAAAATCTTTGGTTTTTTGGATTGATTGATTGATTGATTGATTGGTTAAGAATGCTTTTACTTGCTCTTGTGTAAAGTATACATTTGCTTTCCTTTCTTCCTATGTTTTTTGTGATATATTTTAACCTTTATGGATCCTGATGATGGGATATTACATGATTTAAGGTCTACGTTATGAACACTGAACTAGCAATAAGAACCTAATAAATTACTACACCAAAGTGGTCATTTCCTTTACTAATAAAAGTGGTTTTTTGAACCTTTATTTTTAAGCATAAGTGTAATTATTTTTAAAGATAATGTCCTAGGAAGAACTTTGAGAGAGCACAAAGAGAAGGAGTTATTTCAGAGAGAAACATTGCTGGACATAAAAGGCAATTCTAAGACAATATTGCAAGTAAGAAATGAATTTTATCTTTAATATCCATCCACCTTTTTTCCCTTGCTTATTTGCTTACACCGTGGTATCAACTCCCTGTATTTGTCTGGTGCTTCCATTTTGTTACCCCAAACACCCAAAGTGCAACATCCTATCTAGGAATATCTAACCCAGAAAACAATGATACAATATTGTGATCTATTTTCCTCTTTTAATCAAAACCTCCAGTAAGACATGTTAGATAGACCTAAATAAATTCTTAAGAAGAAAACAATCATATCACACTAATTCCAACTAAAGTGTCATTGACTACCAGTTTGCCTAATTCATGAAATATGAAACCAACTTAACTTCTGAAAAAGCAGAATTTCTGGCAGTGTGATACATATATGGGAAGCAGTCACCTCAGTCATCCTTAAATTTTCATACAAGATTGAACATTAACAACTATGGTATTGTTTTTTTATAATTTACTTTTTGTGTTTTTGATAGTGCCCTGAAACAATTACTAAACCTACATTTTAACCTTGAAAGGAACATTTAGAAAGTTTTATATTTGTATATCCATATAGCTTTTTAGTAACATTTCCACTGGATCTTGAAACTCTATTCTAAAATGGAGCCAGTCTTCACATAATTGTCTTACAAACAAAAGTCTCCATTACTGTTCTTAATGACTTGATTTATGATTACTGGTAAGCATACCCAATTATATTAGATGGAAGTAATAAGCTTTTGAAAGTCTATGGACTTAACTTTTCTAAAAATCCTGATGATAAACTTCATAAAAAAAAGTATTTGCTTTTAAGCTTTAGTTTTACAGATTTCTTTTTTTCATGTTTATCTTTCTCCAAAATCTGCCCCTGAATTTTAGCCAAGTGGCCACAAGTCGGCAATAATGTGTCACACTCACGTGGTTGAGATAACAGTTTGCCTTTCTCGTAGTCACCATAGATTTAGAACTGAGAATTTCTATTTTTATATTGAAACAATTTTTGGACTGAGACCTGAATTCTTTGTCTGCCAGTCAAAGAACGACTCCACTGACAGAGGGTAGTAAAGCAAAGGTGGAAATTACTGAAGAACAAACACAGATTCCTACGTGGAAAGAGGGAGAGTCCCACAGAATGCACTCCCACGTGGGGAGGGGAAAGGGTCCCACTGAGTTCCTTTTCCCTGTGGCTTATAAAGGCTGCAGATCCTAGTGCCTTGATATCCCTTCTGATTGGTCACTATTCACTTAGACTGGTTACTATAGTAACTCCTGGGCTCAAAGGTCCAACCTCACATGGGACACGTGAGGTTCACACACCGCCCCACCTCCTTCTTTATTGTTTTTCTATTCCATTTGGGCTTTCTTCTTCTTCAGGTTCAAGGGTTTCCTTCCTTTTATTTTGTAAATATAGACCTTTTGCTGTTCCCAGCTCCCAGATTCTATGGAAATGTACCTGTTCAGCTTCCCCATTCTATAGAAATAGGCCTTCTGCTGCTCTGCAGCCCTGTACTTCCTCCATGGTTTCCTTAATTTCTAAAATTTCCTAAACCTGTCCTATTTTACTCCTAAAATTCCTGTTTCACTATGAAAAAAAAAAAAGCATTTTCATTGAAACACATATTGTTGAGTAAGCGTTATCTACATGAAAGCAGATCATTTCTTTAGAACAATTATTTCTTAATATAAACTAATGGGTAACATTGGTTAATTTTCTCCTAATCTCTCCATTAGTTCTCTTTTCCTTTAATTAGGGTCTCTTTGGGACACTGGGTTACTTCTCATTCATGTTTTACGTTTTACGCCCTGTTTGTCCTTGTCTCTTGACTGACCCCCAATTTCTCTGTCAGCATGGCATTAAAGTTCCTTTTGCATTTATTTTTTAGCAGTAGAGGCAGTTACTTCTGTAATGCACACAGATCCTCTCTGTGATCGTTTCCTCCATGCTTCTTTCTCCATACAATGGCCTTTCTTTTACTGCTTGTAATTTTGTTCTTTGGTGGAAGTGTATCCAATGTCTTGTCTTAGTCACTGCCCTTCCCTAGGCACTGGGGAGAAAAGGGTAAACATAATTCTCCTGTTCTGTGGCCCCACAATAGAGTTTCCCATCTAATGACGATTATAGACCAATAAGCAAATCACTGCAAAATGATCTTACTTTCATTGCACCAGTTACACTGTGCTATTAAACCCAAGTCTTCTTTTGTTAGACCTCGGGAACCCACTCCACGATTGGCTCCAGTAATAGCTTTTCTATTGCTCTTTGTTTCTGGGTTGTTGGTCTCACGTTCATTCAAACTGTCCTGAGAGATGGCCTGTAGAATACCCAGATGCAGGCCTCTGTCCAGGACAGGCTGCAGCGCAGCATATTCTGTGAAGTGCTGGAATACAACACACCTGGGTTTGAATCTTGGTTCTGCAATGTACTGCATACTCGTGGAAATCATTTCACTCTAGTCTGAATCTTTAATTCTCTTGTGTGTAAATGAAAAATTTTTTTAAATATATTTTATTGATATTTTACAGAGAGGAAGGGAGAGAGATAGAGAGCTAGAAACATCGATGAGAGAGAAACATCGACCAGCTGCCTCTTGCACAACCCCTACTGGGGATGTGCCCGCAACCAATGTACATGCCCTTGACCGGAATCGAACCTGGGACCCTTCAGTCCGCAGACCGACGCTCTACCACTGAGCCAAACCGGTTTTGACTGTAAATGAAAATTCAAGACTTAAAAATTTGGGCTTGGTTGAGAGGTTTTATTTATTTTGCCTGTGCAAACTACACACTACAAGAAGGTACTTCATACATGTGATTTTTATTCCTTGCCATTAGACTCTTTCAAACTATGAAGTGAATAACTAATTTCACTAAAAGTGTATTAAAAATAATCCAATTGCTCAAAATAATGTATTTTAACCAAGAAAAATCGCTCAGAAAATGAGGTAAAAAATATCTCAGGAAGATGCATAACACATTGTACTTTTTTATTCCCCTTCATAATAAATATTCTGTAATTTCAGTGATATGATTTATCAAAATTTTGAAATACTTAACTTGACCTTTGTATACTACTTACCCTCAAAATGTATTTATAAGTTTAGTACCAATTATTTAAATACCCTCCCCTTTAAGAAAGCTACCCTTGTAAGAATATGATAAAAACAGCTTTCTTAAATTTTGTCTGGCTTAATCCTGGCTTTCAGACTAGTTATAATATATATAATGCATCTTGATCATTATTGAATTATCTATAACTCATCAGAGGAAGAAAATGTATTCTATTAGTTATAAAAATTAAGAAATACATTGAGAATAAAAGGTGAGCAATATTAAATAAAGATAAAACATTATTAAGTACATATTTTAAATTATTTGGCCTCCAATTTATTAATATCCTCATTAAAATTTATGTTTGTAGAAAATATTATTTTAACCTATTTTTATTACATTATATTGCAATGATATTTTCTCAGTTTCTCTAAAGTGAATTTGTATATTGGGAACATTAATTTAAATAGCATTATTTGTTGTATCTTTTGTTTATACATATTTACCAAAACAAAAAATAATGTTTTATTTTGTGTTCGTTTGGCATGTTTTAACCTTTTAGTAATATGGTAAACCAAAAAACTCATTGTTGAACAGTTAATATAATTTACTCATTGTGGGAGTAAGTTATGTTAATATTAGCTATTTTGTCTTGGCTTTATTAACAATAGAATTTAAGAACTAACAAAAAAGTAGATGGTAAGTGATTGTGAAAAATTAGGTGAGATTGCAGTCTTTTTATATGGTTTTCAAATATGGTCAGCTTTGATTATAGTTAGCTTTCATAGTGGTACAAATTTGAGGATTTGGTATATTTACTGTGGAGATCTTTTAACACTATCTTGGTTTCCAGTGTACTAATGAATGTAGCCAATAGTATAAAAATATTGACTTTGAATTTACTATTCATTCATTCATTTCCTCACTCATTCTCATATACATTATAAGAGGCTTCATGCACTACTGGGATCCCTCGCCTGGCCTGCAGAATTGAGCCAAACTTGCTCTCCAACATCCTCCAAGGGGTCCCAGATTGCGAGAGGATGCAGACTAGGCCAAGGGACCTCACCAATGCTTGATTGAGGCTAAGGAGGGACACTGGAAGTTGACCATCTGGGGAGGGACTGAGGGAGAACTCCAGGGCATGTATGGTCCATCTCACTCAGTCCCAATTGGCCAGACTTCAGCAGCAAGCTAACCTACTGGTCAGAGCATCTTTGCCCTAGTAGTCAGTGCACATCATTGCCAGTGGTTGAGTGGCCTTAGCATATCATTAGCATATTATGCTTTGATTGGTTGAACTGATAACAGGACACTTAGCATATTAGGCTTTTATTATATACCAGAAGCCTGCATAAAATTTATGCATGGGGTGGCAGGGGGTGTCCCTCAGCCCAGGCTGCACCCTCTCCAATCTGGGATCCTTCTCACAATCCAGGGCTGCTGACTCCCAAATGCTCACCTGCCTGCCTTGCTGATTGCCCCTGACCATTTCTTCCTGCCAGCCTGATCAATCCCTAACCACTGCCCTGCCAGCCTGATTGATGTCTAACTGCCCCCTGCCAGCCCATTTGCCCCCAACTTCCCTCCTCTGTCAGCCTGGTCACCCCTAACTGCCCTTCCCTGCAGGCTTGATTGCCCACAACTGCCCTCCCTTGCAGGTCTGGTCCCCCACAACTGCCCTCTCCTGCTGGCCATCTTGTGGTGGGCATCTTGTGTCCACAAGGGGGCAGGATCTTTGACCACATGGGGGGCAGCTATCTTGATCTTGTGTGTTGGAGTGATGGTCAATCTGCATATTACTCTTTTATTAGATAGGATAGAGGCCTGGTGCATGGGTGGGGGCCAGCTAGTTTGCCCTAAAGGGTGTCCTGGAGCAGGGTGGGGGTTCCCTTGGGGATTGGGGTGGCTAGGCAAGGGGCCTGTGATGGTTTGCAGGCAACCCAAGTGGAGGCCCTGGTATCTGGGATATATTTATCTTCTACAATTGAAATTTTGTAACCTGGAGCAAAGCCAAACCTTCTGCTCGCTCTGTGGTGGCAATCATTTCTGTTGGGGTTTATTCACCTTTTATAACTGAAACTTTGTAGCTTGGAGTGGAGGCCTAGGCTGGCCAGGGCAGGTGGAAAGCTTGGCTGCTTTCTATTGTCAGGGACACCCAAGCCTCCCTCCTGCTCTCTGTTGTGGTAGTCATCTTGGTTGGGGTTAATTTGCATATTCACTCTGATTGGCTGATGGGCGTGGCTTATGGGCATGGCTTGTGGGTGTAGCTGATGGTTAATTTGTATATTTCTCTTTTATTAGGTAGGATGATGATGCTTCAAGATTAGACCCTTAACAGCATTTACTAAGATGGTAATATTCTCCAATTTCAGCAATATAACTTAAAAGGAAAAAAAAGAAGAAAGAAACAAAGAATGAGGGCAAAATGTAAAGTTAATAATTATTTAGAACTACAAAAGCAATTCTCTACATCTTGTCTAGGAATACTTTTTTTTTTTTTTTTTTATAAATGTTGATTCTCTATTTCCAAAAGTATTTTCTTACTATTCCTTGGAATTTATTTTATATACTTTTAATAAGATGAGGATAAATGGAAGATTTACAAGAAAGATAAGTAGAATTGCATACAAGATGAACATATCCCTAATCACATATAATGAGACACGTAAAAAGGTCTTAATTTTCAATTTAGTGAATGGCAAAAAGTTCAAAATGTAGTTTTAAATCTTAACTTTTTTAAATATTAAAATGCTCATAATACAAAAAATAAAAATTGTACTAATTTTATTTAATTTTATTTTTTAAATATATTTTATTGATTTTTTTACAGAGAGGAAGGGAGAGAGATAGAGAGGTAGAAATATCGATGAGAGAGAGTCATCGATCAGCTGTCTCCTGCACACCTCCCACCAGGGATATGCCCGCAACCAAGGTACATGCCCTTGACCAGAATCGAAACCGGGACCCTTCAGTCCACAGGCCGATGCTCTTGTTTTAGGCAGTGAACTAGAATAAGGCAGTTTCTTTTTCTAGTGACCTCATCTTTGAGGCCTTGATTGGAGCCAGCAGTACTATACTTACTCATTCATTTAGAAAATTGCCAGTGAGCTATGAGATGGATTCCTGGACCTCCTGAACTCATTTCTGCCTATTGTGACTGTCTTTGCAGTATGCAACTAGCTTCTCTATCTTGCCTTTGTTATTTAATCACTTCTTATTTATCTTTGGGAAGAAAATACCATTTTATAAGTGAAATGTATGCCAGTTTTCCAACACAAAACAACACAGGAATTATTCTGCTTGCAATTGGAGAATTAGAAGAGTGCTTCTTTGAATAGTTATGAAAGAGACTTCTGAAAAATATTGCAGAAAATGCCCCAATTGGAACTTATGTAAAACTTAAAATATTACAGAAGAAAAAGAATATATGTACAATGGCCTTACCTAGGTCACTTTCTATAAATATGAACTTATTAATTGTTATAAATATGCAAGGCAATTTTGCAACAATAGAGTTCCTGTGGCAACTATTCTTTGAAGCTTACTTGACTTTCATTTGAAGCATGTTTTGTTTTTTAAATATATTTTTTATTGATTTTTACAGAAAAGATGGGGGAGGTATAGAGTATTAGAAACATCAATGAGAGAGAAACATCAATCAGCTGCCTCCTTCATACCCCCTACTAGGGATGTGCCAGCAAACAAGGTACATGCTCTTGATCAGAATCAAACCTGGGACCCTTGAGCCCACAAACTGAAACTATCCACTGAGCCAAACCAGCCAGGGTGAAACATGTTTTTTGAAATGTATAAACACATGGTTACTCTTTTTACTAGAGGCCTGGTGCATAAAACTGGTGGTGCACAGAGGGCAGGATGTGTCCGTCAGCCCAACCTGCACCCTTTCCAATCTGGGAACCCTCTAGAGATGTTTGACTACCCGTTTAGGCTTGATCCTGCCTAAACAGGCAGTCAGACATCCCTCTCACAATACAGGACTGCTGGCTCTTAATCACTTGCCTGCCTGCCTGATTGCCCCTAACTGCTTCTGCCTGCCAGCCTAATTACCTGCTAATCACATCCCTGCCAGCCTGATCAACACCTAACTGCTCCCCTGCCAGCCCGATTGCCCCTAACTGCCCTCCTTTGCCAACCTGGGTACCCCTAACTGCCCTCCCCTGCCAGCTTGGTTCCCCCCAAATGCTCTCCCCGGCATGCCTGGTCATCCTCAACTGCCCTTTCCTACAGGCCTAATTGCCCCCAACTGCCTTCCTCTGCCCGCCCAGTCACCCATAACTGACCTCCCTGCAGGTCTGATCACCCACAACTGCGTTCCCCTGCTGGCTATCTTGTGGTGGCCATCTTTGACCACATGGGGGTGGCCACCTTGTGTGTTGGAGTGATGGTCAATTTGTATATCACTACTTTATTATATAGGATTATACTTTGCTTTGACTTTAGGTACAAAATCTCACCAACTGGGGTTCACTTGGTAACTATTGCTTTAGTGCAATGTATCTGTGCCATGGTTTGCCCTAAGAAGCAAGTCCTGGGACTGATAAGCAACAGTAATGAGTAGCCCCAGAGAATAAACCCTGGTTTTGAACAAAGTTGTTAAATTTTGGAAGCGGAAGTGACTGAACATCCTCCACAATGTACCCAAGTGTGTCTGTAGTTTCAGCTATAGTCAGCAAATCCAGTTCCTATTTCTGTGTAGATCACATTTACACAAAGCAATAACTACATTTAAAAAAATGTCTTTTGTATTTTTAAATCTGATCATAAGGGTTGCAGAAGATAATTTGCATATGTGTTATGCTTTATAAAAACCATTTGTTGTGTGATTTCAAGCAGCTCAACTTATCCTTTTTATTTAAAAATATCCATGTACATAAAATTTACATAAACTAGACTGTTCAATTGAGGTATTACATTTATTTTTAAATGTGTTTTTATTTTACTTTTCTAAGCTATTAACTCTGTAATGGATGAAACAAAATACCAAACTTAAACTGCTGTCCATGAAAATGAGAAGTCACTAATACTTAGCATTCTTGAAAAAATAAAAATAAGTATTTGGACCTGGCTCAGTAAATTGAGCTTCGAACCATGCATCAAGAAGTCATCATTTCAATTTCTGGTCAGGGCATATGTCTGCATTGCTGGCATGGTCCCCAGTAGGGTGTGCAGGACCAGCCAATATTGGGGTGTTGTCTGTCATAGATGCTTCTATCACTCCCTCCCTCTCCCTTCCTCTCTCCGTAAAAAACATCAATAAAAACATTAAAATGTCACTTGACACTTAGTTTCATTTTCTGTTTTAGGTTTTAACAGCATGAACTTGAGGCAGGATAGTAAGAAGTTAGGAACGTTCCTTGGCAATTGGAATGAAGAAACTGAGACAGCTGATTTAAACTTGCCTCATCCAGGAACCTGACTTGCCTGCTCCTTTCTCCCTTGAATGGCCACTCCCTTAAGCACTGAGCCCTCAGGACAATGAGGTACTGACCATCATCAAATAGTCTTAGGAATAAAGTGTCAGGTCTGTTGACTACAGGGACAGGGTTGTGGTTAAACTAGAGATAACATCTACAGTAGGATTCAGTTGTGTTTCAGCTCTAGGCATAGAAGAGCAGCAAAACCAGAACATCTGGACCAGCTTCAATGACTAATGACCCTCTGGCCTAGCATTGGCCAATCAGTAGAGATCACAACCCTGAAAGGACACACACTATTCAATGGATCTATTGAGATCCTCTCCAGAGACCTCCCCTAAAATCCCTGCCTTTAGAAAACATAAAAACCTAAGGCAAAGAACCTAGTGTGTGCTCATGCGCTCGCTCTCTCTCTCTCTCTCTCTCTCTCTCTCTCTCTCTCTCTCTCTTTCTTCCCCCAGCACATTGTCACAGTGTACCTCTGCTTTCCTTAGAAGGTATCCTTTGCTTTCTTTCTTTTAAGGGCCCTTCTTTTGCCTTTAGAACTTGTTTCCTGAGTCCATGAAGCCCAGCTGGCTCACAGCTTCTGCCTCTGTGACTTTCTTTCTAAAAGGCTAAATAAACGTGCACTGGAGTTCTTGGCTCTCATTCTTTCTTTGCCAAACTCAAGAACCAAAATCTAACTGCTAACAAAATGATAATGAAACATTCTTGGAACACAATCTGTTAGAGGTTACCACCAAATGAATAAGCACTTCCTGTATGTAACCTGACATTTTGTTCCACTGTATCTCTGATTTACTAAAAATTAAAACCAATATATAGCCCTTTTACTTTTATATGCATGTTACTATAATCAAGATGTTTTGTGATATGTGTACCTAGGAAGGGGAAATTCATTAATATATTTAAATTTATGCTTATAAAAGTAGTAATATTTGCCTTTGAATATTAAAATAAGTATGTATGCTGGCCACTACAAACTATTCTATTGATTAATATTTATAATTGCTTTGATTTTCTAAAAGCAGAAACTTAGAAGGAAATTTATAGGTCAACTATTTCAACATCTAATTTTTCCATGCTTCCTGTGGAGAAGTAGAGGCAGGATTAGAATTAACTAGGTCACACTGCCTCCTTCTCCCACTCTGTAATCCTATTAGTAAACCCCATTGTTAAAAGGAGAAAATCATATAGGTCTTGTTTGTTTATTTATTTATTTATTTATTTATTTTTAAAATATAGTTTTATTCATTTCAGATTGGAAAGCAGAGGGAGAGGGAGAGAGAGAAAGAGAGAGAGAGAGAGAGAGAGAGAGAGAGATCAATTATAAGAGAGAATCATTGATTGTTTGCCTCATGCATGTCCTACACGGGATAGAGTCCCCAACCTGGGCCTGTGCTCTGACCAGGAATCAAACTGGTGACTTCTTGGTTCATAAGTTGGTGTTCAATCACTGAGCCACACTGGCTGCTCTAGGTCATATTGAGGTAAAATAAATTCATTTTAAATATACATGTGGAATTTGAGTAGGAAAAAGTAAATTTTGATTCCAAGAAATCTTACCGATATGTGTCACAATTTTAAATGCTATAAAGAGAACCATTAATTTAAACATAAGATGGGATTTATGAATGTCAATGTACTTAAACAAGGATGGCACTAGACTAAGGTGGTTCAAATGTCTTGGTAGCCAATACAAGCAAGCCAAAAGCTAAACCAGAGTCAATGTACTCAAATCCAAGAAAATGAAACAAGAACAACCAATCACAAACAGTCAGCATGGTTTCCATAAATAAGATAACTGCTGAAGCCATACCCAGTCAAATAATTTTCTTGCTTTGCTTCCAGGTCTTTTCTATAAAAATCTCTCCCCTTGCTTCTGTTGGTGGAGTGCTACTGCCACCTTTGGTTTGGTGCTGCCAGGTTGATATCAATGTGTGCTTAAATAAATTCTGGAACATTTTAATGTGCTCCACTTTAGCTTTAACATTAGCTCCTTCACATTTAAAAGAGGTGCTGTGTAAATTATAATAATTCTAAAGTCATCCTTTCTTGAGGAGAAAGTAGACTATGGATTGATACCACTAGATGAGTAGTCTATGATAAGGATTTCAAAAATCCACATCTATTTGGATTATATCCAAAATAGTAACTGCTTGCGTTTAGTCAGATCATAATAAATAAATAAATAAATAGATAGATAGATAGATAGATAGATAGATAAATAAATAAATGGTATGTAAATAATAAAACATTGTTTTCCATCAACAATGAGCTCATGTTCTGGAATGAAGGTAAGCATTTACATAAGCAAGTGAAATAGAGTAGGTAAATGTGTATGGGTATATATTCCAAAGAAGGGAATAATCAGTTCCACTTGGTAGGTCAGGGAAGGCTTGCAAATGTAGACACTGTAGCTGAGTCTGAAAAGATCTGTAGGAACGATCAAGGCAATAGGAATAGAAGGGTATTTCAGACAGCAAGATTGACATGGGCCAAACAAAACGGTACAAGACAGTAAACGCTCAGAATAATGTAAGGTAGACCAGATTCTGGACATAAACAGTCTGTGTGCTCTGATAAAGGATTTCATCTGCTAGTTAGGAAGCCATTGAATGATTTTATCAGAAGAAGAATTATATATTCTTATTTTAGACAGATTAGTCCTGCAATAGTCTGGGAGATAGAGTGATGGCTGAGAGTGATTATAAAAAAAATAACACCATAAAAGAAAATTATGGTAGCTTAGTTGAGAAATAAAGTGGGCATGGCTATGGATTGGGGAAAGGTTTGGATTCCAGAGTTGGTAATAAGTTAGTATCCATATGGTCCAATAACTACTTCAATAACTATTAAAAAATAGACTATGTTGACCCATAGATTACTCAGAACTTACTTGATCTATATGAAATTATTATATCTCTAGCCAGTTTGGCTCAGTGAATAGACCTTTGGCCTTTGGACTGAAGGGTCCCAAGTTTTATTCCAGTCAAAGGCATGGGCCTTGGTTGCAGGCTCCATCCCTGGCCTTAGTTGGGCCTCATGCTGGAGGTGACCAATCCTGTGTGCCTCTCATGTGAATATTTCTCTTGCTATGACTTCCCCTCACTTCCGCTCCTCTCAAAAAAAAAAAATCAAAGAGAAAATATCTTCAGATGAGGATTAACGACAATAAAGAATATTAGGTATCCCAGGAAAAGCATGTACAGAAGGGTTACGACAAAGCAGGGCAGCTAGCTAATCTTTCCATCTTTTTCACTTATAGGGTTACATATTTTCTCATTTTTACCCTCTCTTTACTTGTGGTTTTTATGATCCTTTCTCTTCAGACCAGCTTTTTTGTTTCCTTTCATCATGAGAAAGAATATGGCCCTGATATGGTGATCTTAAATACTAGTAATTTCGCATTCTGTATTCAACCCTCAAAGAAGAGATCAGACCAGACCAGCTGTACTCAGGGTGTTGGGTAATGTGACCTTCTACCTACTCAGCAAATGGCCATGGGAAACATACTCTAAAAAGAGATTCCGATAAGTTTTCTGAGACGTGGATCTGTAGCCAAGAAAGAATATATTGGGATCATATGGACGTAGAAAGAAAGCCAGTTTTGGTGAGAAGAATTAATTCAGTTTTATAAGCTCAAGAGGGTTGGAAGAACATTCTCATGAGGTATTTGGATATACAGGTTGAGTTTAAAGAGGAACAATCTGAGATGGAGATACATTGAGAAGTCATGAATTTATAGATGAAATTTAAGCCATAGGTTTAAATGAAAAGGTATGAATGAGAACATCTGACTAAACATTGACTGCAGAAATATAGAAAGAGCCAGGAAATTGATGAAAAGAAAAAGAGATAGAAATAAGTTGAAAAGAACATCTATAATAATAAAGAGCTAATATTGTAATGGTTGGGATGCCCTCATGTGTAACGACCCATCAGTAGGCTGCGTGGGCAGCAGGCACCAGTGGGCATACACTTGCAGCTTTGGAGACTTGTGTGAGGCTGCTACCATCCCCTGCCAGCACCCCAAATCTCTCCCTGACCACTGTGACTCTGAGCCATCGAGGGCCGCCTTCAGGTTGCAGCCCCAGGTCCCTTACCCCCACCCCAGGCCCAAGAGCATGGCGTGGGGCAAGGGTGCCCAGGCGGCCGGGAAAGCATTGCAAGAGGCTAGTGCGACCCCAAAAGGGGTGGCATGGGGGGTCATATTTACATCGCCAAGTTCCCCGCTTTTGCCGTGGCCCATGCATCCCTCCTCCCTCCCCTCAGCAGCCTGGCTCCTGCCTACCTGCATGCCAGGCAGGCCTGACTCACCAGGGAGTGAGCTATGGCGATTGGGATGGGACTGAGGGGCCACAGCGATTCACAAGGGTGATGAGGCCAACATGGACGGCGGCTCCATGCACAGTTCTCAGGTGCAACTGAGAGGGCGCGGGGCCTCATTGCAAGCTGCTGCACCTCCACTGCCGCTGCTGCTGTAAGGGAGCCAGGCGGCCTGGAGCAGGAGTGGGTGCACACAGACAGGGGGCTGAGCCCACAAGCACCATGCGCCCTGCCCTGCCCTGCCCCGCCCCAGCCTGGCCCCTACACCTGCCTCCATGGCCAGGCCAGGGACCCAGTGCCACCCTTCAGGGAGGTGGAGGAGGCTCGCAGACATCAGCACCCTAGGCCACACCGCCTGTACTGCTGCCTGCTGGGCTGGCAGGGACCAGAGCATTGCAGGCAAGCTGCTCCCACCCCCAGTGGTGAAATAGGGAGGAGGGTGCTGGGTGCCAGGAGGGGACCTCAGCCGGGGTCCTCCCAGCATGGGGAAGGGGCCTGGCCTGGGCCAGGTGGGGAGCTTAAGAAGTTTAGCTGAGCAGGCGCTGGTTCATACCAACTCTTTTTAAAAATATATATATATTTTTTATTGATTTTTTACAAAGAGGAAGGGAGAGGGATAGTTAAAAATATTTATGAGAGAGAAACACCGATCAGCTGCCTCCTGCACACTCCCCACTGGGGATGTGTCTGCAACCAAGGTACTTGCCCTTGACTGGAATTGAACCTGGGACTCTTCAGTCCGCAGGCCGAAGCTCTATCCACTGAGCCAAACCTGCCAGGGCCAACCAACTCTTATTCTGCCATCTTCCTCCAGCTCTCCAAGCTAGCACGTTACCCCACCTGCCTAGGGGAATATGCTCCAGGCGACCTCCCTGAGAGCACACTATGGACCCAGAGACTGGAGGAAGAGTGCCAGGTGGGGCTGGGCAGGGGCCTGTGCAGAACCACAGGGCAGAGCTGCTTCAGTGTCTCCATGAAGTTTGCAACAGACTCAAGGAGAAAACCAAGAGGGAAGAGGCCAAGAGCCATGAATTCCCAGCACTTAAGATGCTTAAAAACAGCCCCAGTTGGATTGGAGACAGCTGTATATTCAGCTGAGAAGTGAGGGGGCTGAACTCCACCTTCGCTGGGCTCAGGTCAGAACAAGGCCCAAGCATCCACCACGAGAAGGAAAAAACAGGGGGAGGGGCTCGAAGGAAGGGAGGACAATGGAAGGAAACATGTCTAGACTTCCCCAGCCCACTCCCTCTTTCTGCGGTCTACAAAAGCCCCAGGCCCCACCACAGTTCTGTCCCTCCCCCAACCCCCCGCCCTTTAGTCCCCTGTTCTCCAACCACAGAGGAGAGAAATAAGGAAAGTGTGCTGCCTCCAGAAAGAATCTGATTGGCCGCTCACCTCCCACAGAGGGAGGCCAGACTGCAGCCAGCCATTAGTAGGACATTCCAGGCTGTGAGAGGGGGCAGGCCGAGCTTAGGGACCCCCCCTCCCAGTGCACAAATTTTTGTGCACCAGGCCTCTAGTATTTTAATATGGAATTGGAGAGAATTATATCGGGGAAAGCAAGCACATAATTTCAAGAAATAGATTACAGAAAAGTATAAAATGTTGCAGAGATTAATAATATAAATAATGAAATGAGGAAAGAAGACTTACAGGCTATCACTGGTGGTATTAGCAAGAACAATTTTATTGGAGTGATGAGAATTTTTATCAGTGGGTCAAGGAGAAAATGGTAGATGAGAAATTCGAGACAGATCTGGGTCATCCCTTCAAATGAAAGACAGGTACAGACAGTGTTTAAAGGTCTATTAAGTTAGTTCCCAATAACAAACAAAGCATGTAAATACATGGAAAAGCATTAATAAATTGCTGAAGCAAGGTATCCAGGGATTAGTTGAATGTCCCATCTACAGGGGATTAGCTACAAGAAGAAAAAGAGATTTCTTTCTAAAAATATGTCAGAGGCTGGTACATTTTGCCTTATCTAAGCTCTTCCATAAATATTTACTTTTTAGTTGCATAACTTTTTGTACAGATATTTAAAAAAATAAACTATGATGGCTGAAACTGGTTTGGCTCAAGTGATAGAGCGTCAGTCTGCGGACTGAAAGGTCCCGGGTTCGATTCCATGTACCTTGGTTGCGGGCATATCCCCAGTAGGGGGTGTGCAGGAGGCAGCTGGTCGGTGTTTCTCTCTCATTGACATTTCTAGCTCTCTATCTCTCTCCCTTCCTCTCTGTAAAATATCAATAAAATATATTTTAGAAATAAATAAATAAACTATGATGGCATATAGTAAACTATTTTATTTTTAATTAAATTTATTGGAGTGACATTGATTAATGAGATTATGTAGGTTTCTATGATACATGATCTATATATTGCATGTGTACCCACTACCCAAAGTCAAATCGTCTTCTATCACCATGTAACTGGCCTCCTTTACCATTTACTACCGCTCCCTCCATTCCTCTCCCCTCTGGTAACCATCATGCTGCTGTCTGTGTAAAAATTTTTAATTTGTTATTTTTAAAAATAGGTTTCCATTGATTTCAGAAAGAGATGGAGTGAGAGATAGAAACATCAGTGATGACAAAGAATAATTGATTGGATGCCTCCTGTACGTTGTCTATTAGGGATCAAGCCCACAATTTGGACATATGCCCTGTCTGGAAAAATTGGGACCTCCTGGTTCATAGATGGATGTTCAGCCACTGAACCACACCGGCCAGGCAGCATCTCAGAAATTTGGATATGTCATATTGTCATTCTCATTTGTCCCTATATATCTTTTGTTCTCACCTTTTATTTCATCTGTGACCCAGTCATTTTTTAGTAGTATGTTGCTTAGTCTCCATGTATTTGGGGGTTTGGTTGTTGTTGTTTTATCACTTTTCAAAAAAAAATTCTAATTTCAAAGCATTGTGGTCAGAGAATAAGCTTGGTATGGTTTCAGTATTCTAAAATATGAGGCTAGTTTTGTGACCCATGTGCACTGGAGAAAAATGTATAATCTGATATTCTGGGATGAAAAGCTCTGTGAGTGTCAATTATGTACATTTGTTCTAATATGTCATTTAAGGCCAGTATTTCTTTTTTATTTAATTGTATTTTTATTGATTTCAGAGAGGAAATGAGAGAGAAAGATAGAAACATCAATGATGACAGAGAATCACTGATCAGCTGCCTCCTACATGTCCCCTACTAGGGATCCAGCCTGCAATGGAGACATGTGCCCTAACTGGGAATAGAACCATGACCTCCTGATTCATAGGTTGACGCTAAACCACTGAACCACACCAGCTTGGCAAGGCTAGTACTTATTTATTAACTAGAGGCCTGATGGATGAATGAAGATTTCATTCCCCTGGCTGCTGGCACCAACTTCACTCTGGCCAGAGCAGCCTTTCCACTCTGGTCTGGAGCCGTCTTTCTGCCTTCCCATGCTGCTCAGAGACCCCAAGTGGATGGAGTGGTGTGGAATGCCTGTGTCATTGCCACGGTGGCGAAGCAAGCATTCTGTCCTGTCCCCAGATGCTTGGCACCTGAATATGCAAATTAACCCATCATCTTTGTTGGGTTAATTTGCATACTTAACCCTGATTGGCTGGTGGGTGCCAGGAAGGTACAGTCAATTAGCATGTTGCTCTTTTATTAGATAGATTATCGGTTTTAGTGACTTATCTGGAGTATTTATATCCCAAACTATGATTGTGTTTTTGTCATTTTCTCCCTTTATTTCTGTTAGTAGTTGCTTTATATATTTTGGTGCTCCTTAATTTGGTATACATATATTGAGAAGTGTTATGTCTTTTTGAGGTAGTATCTCCTTTAGCATAATAAAATATTGATCTTTGCCCTTTGCTACCTTTGCTATCTTGAAATCTGTTTTGTCTAACAGAAGTATGGCTGCAGCTGCTTTTCTGTGGATGTTATTTGCTTGGGAAATCACTTTTCATTCTTTAACTTTGAGCCTATACTTGTCTTTGCAGTTTAGATGTGTCCCCTGAAAGCAATATACAGTTGCATTTTTTAAATCTAATTTGTTACTCTGTGCCCTTTTCTTAGTGAATTGAGTCCATTTATTTTAAGGTAATTATTGATGTATGAGGATTTCTTATAACCATTTTATCTGTATGGTATGTGTGTTTTTTTGTTTGTTTTGTTTTGGTTTTTTTTCCTGGTTGCTCTGCACCTCCATTGGTTCTTTTCCTTTGTGTTTTTGTCTGTTGTTTTTGTTTGATGGTATCTCATACTTTATTACTCTGTTTCCTTTTTTTTAAAGTTAGGTTTTTTTTCTCTTTCATTTGTGTGTGTGTGTGTGTGTGTTTACCATTAGACTTATGGGGGAAAAAAAGTTGTATGTATACACTAGTCCCTTTTTCTTTTGAACACATAAGTATCTTCCTTTACAAATTCAGACCTTTATCCCCTCCTTTTTTATGTTTTTGTTGTAAAAACATATTCCTGTTTATGCTATAAGTTTGTTGGTGGTTTGTTGTGACCCTTTGTTCTTTGTTTTAGTTAGAATAACCCCCTTAAGTATTTTCTGAAATGAACATCTTCTAGTAATAAAGTGCCTCAGCTCTGTATGTCTGACAAAGTCTTTATTTCTCTTTCATATCAAAAGGATAACTTTACTGGATATACTATTCTTGACTGGTAATTTCTCTCTTTCAGTAGTTGGAATACTTGTTTCTACTCTCTTCTGGTTTGTCGTTTCTGCTAAGTCTGATGATAACCATATATGGGCTTTCTTTTATAGGTTACTCTCTTTTTATTGCTGGCTGCCTTGATAATTCTTTATTTTTCTTTTTTTTTTCTCATTCAACTTTGTTTCAATGAATCTCAAAATTCTGTGACATATTTTTGTCAAGTTGTTTCCATTAACATATACTGATTTTTACAACTAATAACTTAAAAGCTGCCATACGCACATACAAAACAAAACAAAACAAAACAAAACAAAACAAAAAACTCCCACACACAAAATTGTCCACAAAACATTATCCTTTCCTTCTGAAGATTTTACAATGCATTATAATCATTAACTAGTCTTTTAATATTAAACTTAAAGAACACTTGAGACAAACAGTTATGAGACCATTCTTCCACCACTGATTAAGACTGGGGTGGAAGATATTAGAGGTAGAGGTGATATTGATACCTGGCATGGTGGTCACTTTTACTCAAGTCATCATCACAACTGAAGTAAAGTCTGTTAAAATACAACATGAACCTTTGTCATTAATTTTTGACAGTTTAAATAAAATTATAGAGATGGCCTTACTCTATTGAGGTAATTGGGTGTTCTTTTTGCTTCTTGTAACTAAGGACCTATATTTTCCCAGAAGTTTTGGAAGTTCTTGTCAACTATTTGTTTAAATAGACTCTTTGTTCCTTTCTCCTTTACTTCTTCTGGTATGTCTATTATTCTTATATTTATCTTTCTGATTGGTGATTTAGATAATTCTTGTAGAGATCTTTCTTTTTTAATGATCAAGTCTTACCTCTACATCATTTCTAGATTTCTATCTTGAATATCACTATTTTTTCCTTCACATGATCAGATCTATTTTCAATGCCCCATTAATTCATCTTGATCTCTTTTATTAAGATCTTCATCTCCAGAATTTTTATTTGTTTTCCCACATTTTTATTAAATTTATTGGGGTGATATTTGTTGATAAAATTATATAGGTTAAAACTGTACAATTCTATAAGACATCATATGTATAATTTATTGTGTTCACCACCCAAAGTCAAGTCTCCTTACATCACCATTTGTGTTCACTATACCCTCTTATATCTCCCCTCAACACTCTTTCCTCTAGTAATCATCATACTGTTGTCTGTGTTTATGAGTTCTTTTTTGTTGTTGTTGTTTTTGCTTAACCCCTTCACTTTTTTTATCCAGTTCCCTAATCCTCCTCTCTTCTGACAGATATTATATATATTTGTTTTTATTTTGTTCATTGTATTCCACATAAAAGTAAAATCATATGATACTTGTTTTTCCCTGAATGGTTTATCTCTCCAGGTTATTAATATGATACTTGTGGGTTTTTTTTTCCCCTCCCTGGCTTATTCCAGTAGCATAAAACCTTCTAGATCAATACATGATGTTGAAAATGATGAGAGTCCCTTCTCTTTTATGACTGAGAAATAGTTCATCATGTAAATGTATGACAGCTTTTTTCCAATGATGGACACTTGGGCTGTTTCTAAATCTAGGCTATTATAAATAACACTGCAATGAACATACGGGTGTATATATTCTTTTGATCCAGTGTTTCCAGTTTCTTTAGATATATATTTTAGAAGTGGGATTGCTGGGTAATAAGAAAATTCTATTTTTAATTTTTGTTGTAACTCCATACTATTTCCATAGTGGCAGCACCAATCTACATTCCCACCAACATTGCACAAGAGTTCCCTTTTCTCTACATTGTCACCAAAACTAGTTATTTGTTGAATTATTGATAATAGTCATTCTGACAGGTGTGAGTGAGGTGATATCTTATTGTGGTTTAAATTTTCATGTCTCTAATAATTAGTGATATTGAGCATCTTTTCATATGACTATTGGCCATCTATATCTCCTTTTTGGAGAAGTATCTATTCAGGTCTTTTGACTATTATTTGTTTATTTTATTGGATTGTTTGTTTATATTTTTTTGGTGTTGAGTTGTATAAGTTCATTATGAATTCTGAATATATCATTGTCAAGTATAATCTCCGATTAAGTGGATTGTTTTTTTTCCTTCATTTTTTTGATGAGTTCCTTTGCTGTGAAAAAACATTAATTTGGGGCTGTCTCATTAGTTTTTTTTAGTTATTTTGTTTTCCTTATTTGAGGAGATATATTTACTACAATTTTACAATTTTTTTCTTCAAAACTTTCTGTTTTAATTATTTAAATCTTTAATTTCTTTTGGGTTAATTCCCTTGTATGGTGTAAGAAGGTGATACAGTTTAATTCTTGTGCATGTATCTGTTCAATTTCCCCAACACTATTTATTGAATAAGCTATCTTTACCTCATTGCATGTTTTTTCCTCATTTGTCAAGTATTAATTAACTGTGAAGTTGTGGGTTTTTCTTTATTTTGTTCCATTGATCTATATGTTTGTTTTTTATGCCAATGCTATGCTGTTTGATTACTAACTATACTGGAGCCTTAAAGTATAGTTTGATATCAGGTAGCCTGATTCTTCCAACTGTGTTCTTTCTCAAAATTGCTGTGGCTATTTGAGTCTATTGTTCATATAAATTTTTGGAATATCTGTTCCTGTTCTGTGAGGTATACTGTTAGTATAATGATAGGAACTTCATTAAATGTATAGATTGCTTTGGGTAGTATGGACATTTTAATGATGCTAATTTTTCCTATCCATGAACATGCTATACGCTTTAATTTATTTGTATATTCTTCAATTTCTTTCTTCAGTGTATTATATTTTTTTTTAGCACATGCCTTTTATATCCTTGGTTACATTTATCTCTAGGTATTTTATTATTTTTGAAGCAATTTCAAATGGGATTATTTTATTATTTCTCTTTTTGATAGTTAATCATTGGTGTATAAAATGCAACTGATTTCTAGATATTTATTTTTTATCCTGCTACTTTACTGAATGCATCAGCTCTAATAGTGTTTTGGTGGATTCTTTAGTGTTCTATATATACACAGTCATGCCATTTGCAAATAATGATAGTATTACTTCTTTCTTTCCTAATTGCATGCTTTTTATTTCATCTTCTTTTCTAATTGCTGTGGCTAAGACTTATAGTACCAAGTTGAATAAGAGTGATGAAAGCAGGCGTACTTGTCTTTTTTTACAATCATGATGGACATTTTTTAAAATTTTGTCCATTGAATTTGATGTTGGATGTGGGTTTGTCGTATATGGCCTTTATTACATTGTGGTATGTTCCTGTATTCCCACTTTGCTTAGTGTTTTTATCATAATGCCTTCTGGAATTGTAAAATGCCCTATTCTGCATCTATTGATATGATCATGTAATTTTTATCTTTAATTTTGTTTCTGTGCAGTATAGTGTATGTTGATTTGCAGATATTGTACCAACCTTACATTCTGGAATGAATCCCATTTCATCATGGTATATGATCTATTTAATGTATTGTTGCATATATAATGTACTAAAACTTTATTGAGCACCTTTTCATCTATATTTATCAGAATATTGGCCTATACTTTTATTTTTTTATAGTGTCATTATCTGGTTTTGGAATTGGAATAATACTGGCCATGTAAAATGAGCTTGGGAATCTTATATCTTCTTGATTTTATAGAACCATTTGAGGAGAATAGAGGTTAGTTCTTTATTGAATTTTTGGTAAAATTCACCTGTGAAGCCATGTGGTCCAGGTTTTTTGTTGTTGTTTGTTTGTTTGTTGTGTGTGTATATGTGTGTATGTATGTGTTTATTACTGTTTCAGTTTCTTTATTTGTAATCTGTTTATTCAGATTCCTGATTCTTCCTGATTCAGTATTGGAAAATTGTATGTTTCTAGGAATTAATCTTTTTTTTCCATATTATCAATTTTGTTGGCTAACAGTTATTCATAATAGTATCTTATAATCCTTTGCATTTCTTTGGTGTCAGTTATTACTTCTCCTCTTTCATTTTTTATTTAATTTCTTTGAGGCCTTTTACTTTTATTCTTGGTGATTCTGGTAAAGAGTTTGTCAATTTCCTTGATTTTTTTTTCTCAAAGAACCAGTTCTTGATGCTTTGTATATTTTCCTTAAACTTTATTTCTGTGGTGTGGAGTTTCTTCCCTTTCCGAGTCCTGCACGGAAAGCAACAGGTTCCTGAGTGGAGGAGCTGGGGATTAAGAAATTAGAGAAAGAGACAAGGGACAGAAATAGACTCAAGCTGGGTGCCGGGTGGCTTCCTGTCCTCTAATAGAGAGACAGTGACACTCACCTCAGACAACACGGCATATTTATTGGTTTCCAAAAGGGATTTTGTGATCAAAAGGATTTTCAGGTGTACCCAAATCCTATTCACCAGGATCTGGGTAAGCTCCTTATTTTTTGGTACAAGTTTTAGCATATCAAGATCTGGGTGGGTCAAGGTCCTTTTTTTTTCTTCATTCCAAGCACATGGATAAAGATAAGAAATCAGTACTGATAACATGATTCTGCCAGTGGCCTTGGGCTCAGCTGATTAAAAGAGTATCCATGTGCCTTCCCAGACGGCTCTCTACATATTTCATTTATTTTTGTTCTGATATTTAGTATTTTCTTTTTCCTACTCACTTTGGGATTTCTGTGTTGTTATTTTTTAAGTTTATTTAAGTGTAAAGCTAGATTGTTAATTGAGTGTTTTTCTTATTTCTTGAGATAGGTCTATAATGCTATGAATTTTCCTTTTAGTATGGCTTTCACTGTGTCCATACATTTTGGGTTGTTATGTTTTTATTTTCATTTTTTTAGAGGTAAATTTTGTTTTCCTTAACTCATTGTTAACCCATTCATTGTTTAGTTACATGTTTTTAGCCCCCATGTCTTTATGTGCATTTTTTAGTTTTTTTTGTTGTGATTGATTTCTAGTTGTATATTATTATGTTCAGAGAAAATGCTTGATGTGATTTTAATCTATTTGATCTGGAACTGAATTTTTTAAGATGCAAGATTTTTGAAAACTGAAGTTTGATTTATGTTCCTCTTTTTTCCCTCCTCTTCTTTAAGTAGGCTCTTTAACATTTCTTTTAATGCTGGTTTGGTGGTAACAGACTCCTTTAGCTTTTTCTTTCTGGGAAGGTCTTTATTTTCTTTTAATTTTAAATGATAGCCTTGTTGATAATGTAATCTTGGTTGTAGACCCTTGCTTTTTATACTTTGAATATCCCATGCTTATCTCTTCTGACCTGACATGTTTCTGTTGAGTTCATGAGAGCTGCCTCTTAGGTTACTATTTTTTTCTTGCTGCTTTTAAACTTTCCTTTTTTTTCTTTAACCTTTAATGTTTTAATTATAATGTGTCTTTATGTAGGCCTCGGGGTTCTTGTTTGTAACCCTGCACTTTCTGGATTTGTGCATTGTTTACCAGATAAGGGGACTTTTCAGTTATTATTCCTTCAAATAGGTTCCCTTTCTTATTCAATTCTAGTTCTAATATCCCTTTGATGCAGATATTAGTACACTTCATGTAGTCCCAAAGGACACTTAATCAATACTCATTAATTTATTTTTCTTATTGTTGCTCTATTTGGGTGTGTTCTGCTATATTGTCTTCCAAATTGCTGATTCGATTGTTTGCTTCATCTAATCTATGGTTTAGTCGTTCCCGTGTATTCTTTATTTCAGATATCATATTCTTTATTTCTGATTGGTCATATTTTTGTGGTTTCTATTTGGTTATTTTTTAAAGTTTCAGTCTTTTTGATAAAGTACTTGCTTTGTTTATTGACTTTCTTGACTTCATTAAAGTGCCTATCTTTGTTTTCTTGTGCCTCCTTCAGTTTTTTCTGAACTGCAATCTTGAATTCTCTGATATTTATATCACATATTCCCACATCTTTAAATTTATTTTGTGGGTATTTTAAAATTTTCTGAGCTTCCTTGTTACATGGGTTATTTTCGGTACTTGATGGGTCATTCTCTGTCCAAGCATCTATGTCTGACTGGAACTTCTGTAATTTATTGCTAACAAGAACTTTTTAAATTATATTCCAATAGGTGTGATGAATCACAAGTTTCTAGCTCTCTTGCCCTTCTCTGGCTTTTCAGATCTCTGTGGCGTGGTGGACAATGGCCTGTGTGCTCTGGAAGGTGACACCTTCTATGTGATCCAGGTTTTTCAGTTTCAGAGGACCAACTGAGCAGAGGAATGTGGTGAGTGATGGTGTTCCAAATTCATGAAATATCAGTGCTGTCCTCCACACCCAGACTCTGCTGGCAGTACAACCTCAATCTGTGGGGGTGGGGTGAGCTGAAAGAACCTTCTTTGTTGCTTTGCCCTCCAAGAAATTGTGACCAGCAGACCTCCACAGCATTCCCCTGCACCTCCACTTGACCCTAGGATTAGCCACAGAGTGTGCCCTCCACTCGGATTAAAAGAGTTTCTGTAGTACAGTTTTCAGGTCTATAGATAAAGTGCTCTACAATCTGATGCAAAGGATGAGGGTAGGTGAGCTCTGGGAAGGTAAGGAAAGGCAGCCAGGCTCTGCTGCTTTGTTTCTCTGTTTGGAATGCTGATTGTCAGGCTACTGTGGTCACAACTCCCTGTTTAATTCCTGCCCAAGTCATTGGATTCAGCTTTTCAGACCTCTGGAGTGGTGAATAATGGCCTATGTGCTCTGGAAGGTGGTACCTTCCATGTGATTCAGTTGTTTCAGTTTCAGGGGCAGTAACAAAAACTTATACTGTCCATTTTTGCAGTAACGCTCACTAAATCTCTTTTGCTCTTTTTGGCTATAGGAAATGCCACCCACAACCTAATCCTCTCCTCTCTGAGCTGAGTTCTGCAGTCAGCTTTGGGCTGCAGGGCTGTGTATATGGCTCTTTTGAGTTCTCCCTTCTCACCTCTTCAGTTCACTCCTACTTGCCCACCGTTAGATGTTTCAAGGTGCAGATTTCTCAGATGTGTTAGTACATTAAACAGAGAATCCTTTGTTGAATTATAGCTGTTCAAATTGTTGAAATTCAAGAGGAGAGACCAAAGGGAATCTCTCAGGCTGTCATTTCTCTGATGTATCCAAAAATATTTAAATATCTCTCTTTTGTGGTGCAAAATTCTATGGATTTATTATTTTTAAAAAGCTGTACATAAATGTATAAAAAAAACTAGTAGTTCATTGATATTTTAAAACAAAATAAATGATAGCCGAAACCAGTTTGGCTCAGTGGATAGAGCATCGGCCTGCAGACTGAAATGTCCTAGGTTTGATTCCGGTCAAGAGCAGGTACCTTGGTTGCGGGCACATCCTCGCTAGAGGCAGCTGATCGATGATTCTCTCTCATTGATGTTTCTAGCTCTCTATCCTTCTCTCTTCCTCTCTGTAAAAAAATCAATAAAATATATATTTTTTTAAATAAAATAAATAAAAATAAATACAATATAAAAACTTTATACAAGCAAAAAAAGAAGACAAAACAGCTCAAAGACACCTTGGTTTTTCTGTCACCATTGTCACAATTTTTACTAGAGTTTAGATAGGAACAAGTTTTTTTTTGTTTTGTTTTGTTTCCTAAAAATACACACAACACTTTTATTTTCCAAGAACAAACACTTTATGAAGAAACAATAAAATGGGGATATCGTTTTATAATATAGGAAATAGTATATTCAGAATAGATGTTTGAGTTATTGAATTTCAGATAATAACTACATTTTTTGTAAGAAAATATGATTTTTGTTGTTGTTGTTACTGTGGGCCAACTACTTGGTATACTGAAAGAGGTTATCTAAAAGACTTGACAGCTGGTTGACAGGAGTCTCCACATATGCATTCAGAAGCCGCTCATCCCCGTCTCTGTCCTTGAAATATACATTCTACTCACTATTTACACAGTGGAAATGTTTCTCAAACATGCAGCCTTGATGGAACAATATGTTGTTAAAACCATCTGTATAGTATATGAGTAAATACAGTTAGGAATTTTATATAAACTTTAAAAAAGTCCGTCAAGCAAGTATAGATATCTACTCATCTTGAGGCTACTGAAATCAAGCTTTGTGCGTAAGTTCTCTTATTTATTAATCCTGCCAATTGTCTGTCTGAAATGGTCTCTCTCTTCCATCTCCTTTTACCCTCTGCATACAGAGGTCAATTTGCCATCCTAGAGTATTAAAGCTTAAAAAAATATTTTCAACATATTTATAAAAACGAAGATGCTGAAGCTTATTAATTAGACAGAAGCTCAATTCATATTTCAAAGATTTGAGTAATTTGTCTGTCTCAGGGTATTAGCCTGGTGAAATTAGTGTTTAGAAGACCTGCAGTTTTAGAACACTAATTCTCGTAGTGTAGTCCTTGACACAGCATTTTGTTAGAAATGAGCATTCTCAGATTTGTTAAAATATATTTTATTAATATTTTACAGAGAGGAAGGGAGAGAGATAGAGAGCTAGAAACGTCGATGAGAGAGAAACATCGACCAGCTACCTCTTGCACACCCTGTACTGGGGATGTGCCTGCAACCAATGTACATGCCCTTGACCGGAATCGAACCCCGGACCTTCCAGTCCACAGACCGATGCTCTACCACTGAGCCAAACCGGTTTTGGCCATTCTCAGATTTATATCAATCTACTGATACAAAAACTCTGGGTTGGAGCCCAGGTATCTTTTGCAAAGCTTTCCAGATGGTTATCTGATCTGTATATTGTAAACACGATTGTTTTAAAGTTTAGTGCTAGTTTATAGTAAATATTGAAGGAGCTAACTGATGCAAAGCATTCCAATTTTACACTAATTTCATATATATTTTAAGAAATTTTATAATTCACTTTAAATGATAAAACATTTTATTTAAATACTGTACTTCATAATTTATTTCACTACATATTTGAATGAAAAACACAAGAAAAGCACTTTAATAAACCTGCATTTTAGAAGAAAATGGCAGTTGGTAGGATGAAGGTGAGGGAGAGAGTGTGAGTGAGGGGGAGAAAGGAGAGTGTGTGATGTTTGTGTGAGTGAGTGAGGGACAGTCAGACCCTGCAAGAGTATCAGGGGCTGGCAGACCAGGTTCTTCTGGACAGGGAGATCCTGTCACCACTGTGGGCATTTGTTGGGCTATGATGCTCTGACACAAAGTTCATTCATTTTGATGGGGAGAGCAGCCTGCTCTAGAAATAACATTATCACCACCCAGACTGGCCTTGGACATTGCCTGGGACCCTGCAGCCACACCAGTCAAAATCCTGTTGCCTCAGCTGAAGATCTGCAGACCTTGGAGTCCACTTCTAAGGATGCATGACTCCTGCAGAAATAAGTGAAACTTTCCCCTCTGCAATGGTGATCTCCAGACACCACAGTTGTGTCAAATCAGCACACGTGACCGTGAGCTTGCCAACCTGGCAGACAGCCCCTGTGTGCCTCTGAGAGCCGCTGCTGAGCATGCATGTACCTAGCCAAAGGTGCATGGCGCCTGTGACAGAAACACGGATTTCCCCCTTCCTGGCTTCCAGCCCACAGACACTGTGGTCACACCACTCCAGCATGTGGGCCCCCAGAGAACTGCCACCCTGGCAGGCACTTCTGCGAGCCACCACTGGGCTCGTGCATTTCCAGCTAAGGATGTATGGCTCCTGCAACAGAAAATGGAACCTCCCCATCTCTGGCTTCCAACCTCTGGGCACCATGGTCACATTGCTCCTGAGTGTGGGTCCCCCTAGCCTGCCATCCTGGCAGTCAGATCCTGAGTGCCTCTGTGAGCTGCTGCAAGGCAAGAGCATACACAACCACTGGTACATGGCTCCCAAAGCAAAAGCTAGTTCTTACAAATCCCTGTCTGCCAACATCTGGTCTCCACAGTCATGCCAATCCAGCACATGGGCCCCAGGAGCACAAAGCCCTGGCAGAGGGCTCCTGAGCCCTTCTGTGAGCTACCACTGGGTGCATGCCTCTCCAACCAAGGGCACATGGCTGCTGCAGAATATTCCCCTTCCTGGCTGCCTGCTTCTGGACACTTTGGTGAGTTACTGAGGACTCACCTCCCTGAACAAGGTCACACTGTTTCAACCACAGACTCCAAGACTCCCAAATCCCCAGCTGCTGGCTCCTGGATGCCCTCATGATTCACAGAAGGAATCATTTTGATCAGAGTTCCACTACCTCAACTGCAGACTATGGGATAGCTGTCCCCAACTGCCACGGGCTCCAGTACCCTTGTAGTGAGTTTCACAGTGAAACTATTTCAGCAAGAGTCACACAAAACTGGTCAAAGTAACACTACATGAGCCTCAGGTCTCGAGACCTCTTCTTTCCAAGCTATAGACTCCAGGAACTCACAGTGAGCACATACCATTGAGACCAGGCAATCCTTTTCACAAAAGCCAGAACCGCAATAACATCCTCAACAGCTTGCACAACAAAGCTGGAGGTGAGTCACATTGCCAGACAATCTATGGCAAGACTTCATCCATAAATAAGAAGCTAATATTCAAGATCCAACTTCATCAGAAGAACCCAAATAGCTTAAGTAGGGGGCTCATTAAATCACCAAGCCCAGGGGACCTGAGAAATTATATTACTGGGTCCCAAAAATTACAACTTTATAGCACCAGCTCCAAAAGAACCTGGGTAGCAAAGCAGTTGGATCTAAGACATATAAATAATTAAAGCAATACAGCAAAAAATAGGGAGAAAAAAAGACACCCCAACTGAAAGAAAAAAGATGAATCACCAGAAAAGGAATTAAATGAAATGGAGGCAAGTAACTTATCAGAGAAAGTATTCAGACTAATGGTTATAAGGATGCTCAAATATCTGGATGACAAATACATACAACTCAATGAGAATTATAAGAAGCTGAATGAGATTGTCATCAACATGAAAAGGAAACAAAAGAAAATGAAGAATGACATCGCTGCAATAAAGAACACAATGGAGAGCTTCAACAGTAGACTAGAAGAAGCTAAGGACCACTTCAGCAAATTAGAAGACAAGGTAGAAAAACACACACCAGCACAGTAGCAACTGGAAAGAAAACTTAAAAAGCAGAAGAGTCTTAGGGAACTTTGGAACAAAACTAAATGAAACAACATTCATATAATAGTAGTGCCAGAAGGAAAGGAAGCAGAGCAAGGAATTGAAAACCTGTTTAGCTCTAGCCAGTGTAGCTCAGTGGATAGAGCATCAGCCTATGAACTAATGGGTCTCAGGTTAAATTCCAGTCAAGTGTACATGCCTGGGTTGCAGGCTCAATCCCCAGTGGGGGTCATGCAGAAAGCAACTAATCAATGATCCTCTCTTATCATTGATATTTCTATCTCTCTCTTCCTCTACTTTTTTAAAAAGACCTATTTAAATAAATAATGACAGAAAACTTCCTGATGTTAGGAAGGAAAAAGCCACAAAAGCCCAAGAAGCACATAGAGTCCCAAACAAGATGAATCCAAAAAGACTGACACCAAGATACATCATAATTAAATTGGCAAACATCAATGAGAAAGTAAGAATCTTAAAGCCTGCCAGAGAAAGACAGAAAATAACCCGCAAGGGAACTCCCATTGGAATATCAACTGATTTCTCAACAGAAATACAGGCCAGAAGGGAATGGAATGAAATATACAAAGTGATATAAACAAAGGGACTGAACCAAGAATACTAATCCCAGCAAGGCCATCAATCAAAATTAAAGGTGAAATTAAGAGCTTCACAGGTAAAAAATGGCTAAGGGAGTTTATTACCATGAAGCCAGCAATGCAATAAATAATAAAAGGACTGCTGTAAAAAGAAGAAATAGGGACTCGTGGAGCATGACAGAGGACCGAGAGGTTGTACCCAGAACACTCTTTCCGGCCTGGGACTCTAAACACCTAAACCCAGGGGACTCTGAAAGCCTGAACCTGTGAAATATGAGCGGCAGAGGATACTATGGCTTGGGTGGCTGGAGCCTCCCCATTCTTCCCCCTTATCATCCTCCTGCTTGCCTGCAGCAGCAGGCCCAGGCCCCAGGGGAAAATTGAAAAGGATCTCATTAAAACCACAGGAAAGGTGGCTGAGGGGGAAATTGACAACTGGAAAGAAGGAAAAGCGCCTCTGCTGCCATGTGGAGTTTAAAGCCGCAGCGGAGCCACCACCGCCACTGCCGCCTGCGCTGGTGAGAAAGGCCCACTGAGAGCGGAGCCCACCCCACTCTGGGCCCAGTGAGCGGGCCGCCTCGGAGCCCGGCCTCCACGCCCCCAGACTTCCCAGCCCTCCGGCCATGCTGGTGAGGGAGCCAGCACAGGGCCTCAGCCACGCCTTCTGCCCGCCCATCTGTCCCCCTGCTGCCGGGCCTGGCCGGAGCTTCTGCCGAGCCCCTGAGAGCCAGCACCAAGGTAGAGTGAACATACTCATGAAGCATGACGGAGGACTGAGAGGTAGTACCCAAAACACTCTTTGCAGCCTGGGACTCTAAACACCTAAACCCGGGGGATGGAAAGCCTGAACGTGTGAAATCAGAGCTGCTGAGGTTGCTAGGGTGGAGTCGGCCAGAGCTTCCCTGCTCTTCCCCCTCATCATCCTCTAGCTCGCCTGAAGCTCGGGCTCCAGGGGATCCAGAATAGGAGGATATCAATCGACAGTCCCAGAGGAGCTGTGTGCCCCGGGGAGGGGCAAGGGGCCCTGGGGGAGTGGTGCAGCCTGTGCCCTGGGGGAGCAATGTGCCCTGGGGGAGCGGTGGGACCCTAGGGAGCTGTGTGCCCCAGGGAAGCAGTGGGACCCTGGGGGAGTGGTGGGAGCTGGGGGAGCCGTGTGCCTTGGGAAAGCCTTGTGTCCCCAGGGAACCGTGTGTCCCAGGGGAGCCATTTGCCCCAGGGGAGCAGTGGGACCCAGGGAAGCCATGTGACCTGGAGGAGCAGGATGACCCGGAGGAGCTGTGTGTTCCAGAGGAGCGGGATGACCCGGAAGAAGAGCGGATTTTATTCGTGTGGTCCTGAGACATTTGGACAGTCTGCAGCCATTTGCTACAGAACACTTTGTTGTATTACCCTACAAAAACAAATGGGAGAGAGTGTCCCAATTGAAATTCATATACAGAACAAAAAGGAAAAGAGAAGAAAAAAAGAAAATGTGAGGAACAGAATAAACTGGTGAATATAGTAGAATCAGGGACAAAGAAAGGGAGTGGCCTGATAATTATCAGGGGGATAAGGGAGTGGGGGAGCAGTGAGAGACTGGATTGAAATAGTATAACCAATGGATGAAGACAATGGGGGAGAAAGGGGATAAGGGCAAAGGGTGGGATGGGAACTGGGTGGTAGGGAGCTTTGGGGAGAAAAAGGAGAAACAATTGTAATAATCTGAGTAATAAAGATTTATCATAAAAAAGAAGAAATGGGAAGGGAAGAATGAACACAAGCATAAAGAATAATAATGGAAACTAACAAATAACTATCAATAACCTTAAATGTAAATGTAATGAATGCTTTCATCAAAAGACTTAGGATAGCTGAATGGATAAGAAAACATGACCCATATATTTGCTGTCTATAAGAGACTTGCCTCAGAACAAAGGACTCACACAGACTGATAGTGAACGGATGGAAAAAAATTTTCAGGTAAATGTAAATGAGAAAAAATCTGAGGTAGCAATACTTATATCTGACAAAATATACCTCAAAGTAAAGGCCATAACAAGAGATAAGGAGGGACACTTCATAATACTAACGGGAGCAATTCAACACGACAATATAACTCTGGTAAACATATGTGCCCAAAACGGGAGCACACAAATATATAAAAAGACTTCTGAAAAATATCAAGGGAAAGATAGACAGCAATACCATCATAATAGGGGACTTTACTACTCCATTGACACCATTGGATAAATCCTCTAAACAAAAAATTAGCAAAGAAATAGCAATCCTAAATTATTCACTCGATCAGATGGACTTAATTGAAATCTTCAAAACATTTCACCCCAAAGCTACAGAATATACATTCTTCTCAAATACACATGGGTACATTTTCAAAGATAGACCATGTATTAGGACACAAGCAAAGTCTCTTCAAATTTAAAATGATAGAAATCATATAAAATATCTTCTCAGATCACAATGGCATAAAATTAGAAATCAACTACAATGAAAAAAAAATCAAACACTTGGAGGCTAAACAGCATGCTATTAAACAATAATTGAGTTACCAAATAGATCAAAGAATAAATAAAAAGCATCCTGAAAACAAATGACAATGAAAGCACCACAATCCAAAATCTATGGGACATAGCGAAAACAGTCCTGAGAATGAAGTTTATACCTCTACAAGCCTGCCTCAAACAATACAAAACAAACAAAAAACAAAAAAGACAAAATGGTAATAAATTATCTAACTCTGCAACTTAAAGAATCAAAAAGAGAGCAACAAGAAAAGCCCAGAGCAAGTAGAAGGAAGGACATACTAAAGATCAGAGTGGAAATAAATGATATAGAGACCAATAAAACAAATAAAACAATACAAAAGACTAATAAACCCACAAGCCAGTTCTTTGAAAAGATAAACAAGATGGATGAATCTCTAGCCAGGCTCACCACGAAACAAAGAGAGGTGCCAGATAAACAAAAGCAGAAATGAAAGAGGTAAAGTAACAACTTACCCATAGATAACTGGTATAAAGAAAATGCCACATGGTATAAAAAAAATACCACAGACAACTCTACTCCAACAAACTGTACAACCTCAACAAAATGACATATTCCTTGAAAAATACAAGCTTCCAAAATTTAATCAGGAAGAATTAAAAAAAAAAAACTGAATAAGCTGATAACTATGGATGAAATTGAAACAGTAGTCAAAAAAACTTCCATCAAACAAAAGCCCTGGACTGGATGGTTTCACAGGGGAGTTTTACTAAACATTCAAAGAAGAAATTAAACCTATCCTTCTTAGACTATTCCAAAAAAATTTATGAGCAAGGCATACTTCCAAGCTCTTTCTATGAAGCCAGCATTACCCTAATCCCAAAACCAGAAAAAGACACTACAAAGAAAGAATTACAGGCCAATATCCCTGATGAATAAAAATGCTAAAATCCTCAATAAAATCCTAGCAAATTGGATCCAGCATTTAATTAGAAAGATCATACACCATAACCAAGTGGGATTTATTCCAGGGATGCAAGGCTGGTACAATAGCCTCAAATCAATAAACATGATACATCACATAAAGAAACTGAAAGACATAAATAACATAATTATACCAATTGATACAGAAAAGGCGTTTGACAAACTCCAACACCCTTTCCTGAAAAAACTCTCAGCAAAGTGGGAATAGAGGGATCATACCTCAACTTAAAAGCCTTATATGACAAACATACAGCCAACATTATACTCAATGGGCAAAAACTAAAACCATTTCCCCTAAGGACAGGAACAAGACAGGGATGCCCACTTTCACCACTCCTGTTCAACATAGTACTGGAAGTGCTAGCCAAAGCGATCAATTAAGAAGAAGAAATAAAACGCATCCAAATTGGAAAATAAGTAATATTGTCATTATTCTTAGATGACATGATATTGTACATTGAAAACCCTAAAGATTCCATAAAAAAACTACTAGACCTAATAAACCATTTCAGCAATGTAACAGGATACATAATTAACACCCAGAAATCTATGGCTTTTTTATATACCAATAATGTACCCACAGAAAGAGAAACTAAAAAAATAATCCCATTTACCATTCCAACAAAAAATTAAGATACCTAGGAATAAATTTAACCAAGGATGTAAAGGATACCTGTACTCAGAAAAATTATAGGATGCTAAAAAAGAGATAGAGGGAGAAATAAACAAATGGAAGAGTATATTGTGCTCATAGATTGGTAGAATCAACATCATCAAAATGTCCATACTACTCAAAGCTATCTATAGAGTCAATGCAATCTCCATTAAAAATACCAATAGGATACTTCAAATACCTAGAAAAAATTTTCCAAAAATTAATCTGGAATAAAAACAGACCCGAATAGCTACAGCAATCTTGAGATAGGACAATGTTGGAGATATCACAATACCACATATCAAGCTATACTACAAAGCCACTGTTCTCAAAACTTCCTGGAACTGGTACAAGAATATACATATAGACCAATGGACCAGAATAGAGAACCCAGAAAGTGACCCAAGCCACTATGCTCAATTAATATTTGACAAAGGAGGCAAGAACATACAATGGAGTCAAGATAGTCTCTTCAATAAGTAATGTTGGAAAAATTGGACAGATACATGCAAAAAAATGAAACTAGACACCAACTTACACCATACAGAAATATAAACTCAAAATGGATAAAAACTTAAATGTAAGTTGTGAAAACATAAAAATCTTAAAAGAATCCATATCCAATAAAATATCACACATATGTTGTCATAATATCTTTACTAATATAGCTCCTATGGCAATGAAAACTAAGGAAAAAATAAACAAATGGGATTATATAAAAATGAAAAACTTCTGCACAACAAAAGAAACCATCAACAAAACAACAAGAAAGCTCACTGCATGGGGGAACATATTGGCCAATGTTATCTCCCATAAGGGCTTAATCTTCAAAATTTATAGGGAACTCATACAATTTAACAAAAGGAAGATAAAAAATCCAATAAAAAAAATGGGCCAAGGATTTAAACAGACACTTTTTGAAAGAGGACATACAGAAGGCCAAGAGACATAAGAAAACTGCTTAACCATCAAAGACATGCAAATCAAAGCAACAATGAGTTACCATCTCACTCACACCTGCCAGAATGGCTATCATCAACAAACAACAATGTTGGCAAAGATATAGAGAAAAAGGAAACCTTGTGCACTACTGGTGAGAATGCAGACTGGTGCAGCCACTGTGGAGAACAGCATGGAGTTTCCTCAAAAATCTAAAAATGAAACTTCCATTTGACTCAGTAACCTCCCTTGTAGGAATATATTCCAAAAAAAGAGAAACACCAGTAAGAAAGGGTACATGCACCTCTACGTTCATAGCAGCACAATTTACAATAGCTAAGATTTGAAAACAGCATAAGTGTCCATCAGCAGACGAGTATATTAGAAAACTGTGGTACATCTACACAATGGAATACTATGCTGCTGTAAGAAGGAATGTTAGCATTTGCAACAGCATAGATGGAATTAGAGAGCATTATGCTAAGCAAAATAAGCCAGTCAGAGAAAGAAAAGTATCACATGATCTCAGTCATTTTTGGAATATAATGAATAACCTAACCTGATGAACAAAAATAGAACCAGAGACATAGAAGCATCAAACAGACTATCCAACCTATGAGGAAAGGCGGGGGGTGATGGGGTAAGAGATGAACCAAACGACCTATACGCATTCATATAAGCATAACTAATGGACACAGACAGTAGGGGCATGAGGGCATGTGCTGGGAAGTGGGCTGGCTAGGGAGAATCAATTGGCGGGGGGGTGGGGGGGGAAGAAGACTAATATAATACTTTAAACAATAAAGAATTTAAATTTTTAAAAAGCCCTGCATTTTATTTAGATTTATTTGTATTGTGTGTTTTTTTTACATCCCACTTTTATATTTGTGCTTCAGCTTAAATTGTTGATTTCTTAAGAAAATTTTTTGAAGTATGCAGACAATTATATATATATATATATATATATATATATATATTAATAAATGTTTATTTTCCTTAAAAATAAAATTATGGTTGCTTTACAGTAAGTGAATTATTACACTAACAAACTTATTTTCTTTTTGAGAACTAATTTCACAAAATTGCAGAGTCTATGGAACAGCTTTGCAGAGTTCCCAGAGTGCTGACTGCTTGTTAACCTCAGGTGAAATTGTCCAGATAATGGGGCAAAGTGACCCTGCCGAGAATGTCGCCACCATGGACACACTGGAGACACGAATGAGGAGGAGGTGAGGGTCCACAAGGGTGCCAGTGCTGACAGGTACCGGGCACACAGCTTCAGGCACAGGGCCAAGGAATTGTTCAGTGAGGACATGGGGGTGCTCACCTACCGCACCCTGAGGAACAAAGACTTCCAGGAGGTCACCCTCCAAAGGTACTGAGAGGTTCAGCTGTGCTCTGAGGCTGCTTACGGCTTTTGGAACATCGGAAGTGGTCCTGAAGCTGTAGAGGGGCAAGATCCCCTGCCGCTTTGTGGAGGTGCTGGCCTGCGAGTGGGTGCTGCTGTGGCCAATGGAAGACATCGGAGCAGCCATTCCGGCGTGGCGTGGAGACCAGTGCCCACGTGCAGGAGTGTACCAGGAGTGTGTGGGGAGGGACGACCCCTCCCAGGCCCAGGGGGCCCTGCACACCCCCTGGCAGGCCCAGGGTGGCCAGGGCATCAAGTGGTAAAGCTCCAGCAGGTGCCAGGCCTGCAGTACCCCGGAGGAGGGGTGTCAGATGCGTGAAAGAAATGCTTTGCTTCTCTGTCACCCCTTTGGTTTTCAGAATTCCCTGGCCCCCATCTGCCAGCCCCCGACTCTGAGGGGCACTGTCATCCTCACATGGGTGCAACTGGAATATTCTATCTCAGGAGGATTTTCCCACTGTACGTATCCTTTTATCCCATGATGAAAATATTCCAAAGAACAAGAATAGAAACAGACACTGTCCTTTAGGCTTAAAAAATAACAAAACAAAACAAGGGAAAAATCAGAAGTGTCCTGCAAAGAGCTAAGATTTGTTCTGTCCATGTGCCTCAGAGAGACTGGATGAGGAAATGGCCTGGTTTGGCCCTGACTTTACCCACTTATGTTACTCTTGAAGGTGTCTGTGCCACAATGTGAATAAACTGCCACCTTTTGGAATAGGGGCTCATATGAAAGTCTGCATTCCCAACTTTTCTTGAAACAGATCTACGTTCTGCAGCTGTGGCCATCGTCCTCAGACCGGGTCCTATCACTGGGAATCGGGGGGCACTGGAGTGGAGCCCCCATCTCCTGCCCTTTTACATTCAGGGATTGAGCTGAACTTACTTTGGGGGAGACCTGGCAAGGGTGACAGGTATCACAGATGGAAGGATGGAGAATGGAGAGATGGACACCCTGCTTGATCCCCTCCGGGGGGGGGAGGGGGGAGGGTCAGGCAGATGAAAGCCACCCTGCCAGCCCACCCCACAATTGGGTGGGATAGCATCCTCTGTGTCCACCTCTCACCCCATGGGCCAGGCCACTGCCCTCGGCTCTGGGCAGCCCTCTGCGTTCCATGACAGTACGCTCTGCCCTCACCTGCTGCTTGCCCTAAGTGAGAAGAGAGCAGTTGGTTCACAGACAGCTACACAGAAAGATATGCAGCCCCCACAGAGCCCAGCACCCACGCACGTTAGGGCCATCCTGTGAAGTGAGGCCTGTGGCCAGCCTGGTGTTGGTTTCTAGAGCACCTGGGTTTTGTTACCATGTGGGTGACATTTTTCTTGACCCCCTCAGCCTGTTAGATTTCCCTCATTCACGTGTTATTGTACATGTGAACCCATCTGGGTTGATAACTGTGACATTGTGTGAAATTGCTTATTTTTTGCTTTCAATCTATTTACAATGGGGTTTCATCCTCTGTGGTAATGTAGACCCATTTCTGATTATGGAATAAACAATTGAAGAGTCAAAAGTCAAAATCAAAAAAGCAATTGCCAAGTGGCTCTAGACCAGCAGGAACACGGGGAGGGATCCAGATCCCAGCTGGTAAACCAGGGCAGTCCTACTGCCCACCTCGAGGGCAGATGGCATCCTGGCTCCCTCCAAACCCTCCTAGGAACCCACAAATACACAAATTCATGCACCAGGCCTCTAGTAGGTATAAACATAAAAATGTTTCTCTCTTCTCGACAATTAAGGAAATAAAATAGAATTAACAAAATAAAATACAAACATTGTTAATATTGTTCATCAAAAGAAGAATTCCAATTCATATTCTTTAGTCGGTAAGATGGGGGAGCTATTGCATTACACAAAATACTGGTCAGTACTCTCACTCTGCACATTTTCCTTTGATTAAAACCATTTGTAGTAAATGATGACCTAGACCTTTATAAATGCCATTTCAACTGAGGATTTGGTCTAATTAAATTGTGTCTTTAAAGGGGTTTCAATTCTTAGGATTATAAAACATTAGTTTATTAGTAATATATTTAAAATGAGGTATCACTTTTTTTCTATAACATCAATACATATTGATTAATATTCCATTTTTAGACTAACACTTGGATTTATATGAGAGTTTGTCTATCTAAATAGCATGAAAATGATTTTCCTTAAAAATAAACATTCTGCTATTGTTTAGTTCTGCTTCTCCTTAAAACCCTAATAGATCCAGCAAGTCTCTTAATCCTCCTTAAGGGCAAGAAGGAAGAAGAGGAGCGCATGGCAAACTTAACCTTGAGTGAATCCAAGTCAAACACAGAATGCCTTAAAATCTTAATCCTAAAATCTTCCCCTCTACAATGAGAAAGAAAAACATTAACAGTACCTAAATTGCAACCAAGGACATATTCAGAGAAGTGGGATCACTGGGATCATGGGTCAAATGGCAGTTCCATTTTTAATTTTTTGAGAAAACTCTACACTGTTTTCCAATAGTGGCTGTGCCAGCCTGTGTTCCCACTAAAGGAGATATACCAGTCAGAGAAAGACAAATATCAAATGATCTCAGTTATGGTATCAGAGACAAAATAAACTGACAAATAAAATAGAACTAGAGGCGTGGAAACATGGAACAGACTGAAGAATCTCAGAAGAGGGTGGATGGGGAAAGGTTAACTGAGGAACTTAAATGTATATAAGCATTTCCCATAGACACAGACAATTGGGGGTTGAAGGCCTGGGGTCAGGTGGGAACCTGGTGGAAGAGGACTAGGGGAGAAAAGGGGAGAGCATCTGTAATATTCTCAACAATAAATATTTAAAAATATATATATAACCTAAAATCTTTCTAAACTAGGTCTTTCTAACTGGTCATAAACAGTTAATAACATTCTACATCTATATAGTAATCAATTTTTTGTTACAGAACGAATTTTTATAATACTCTAGGGCCTGAACATTAGTTTCTGCTGTACATATGGGGAAACTTAGACCAAGAAAGCTCTCTGAAGAATGCAGTTACTTTTTGCCTGCCTTATCTTGGTATTAGTGGAAACCCCTGGAAATGAGGAAAGTATATATTACCAGCCCAGCTCTTTAGATTAAAACCCTATTTTATAGGTTTAAAATCTGTGGTCTGAAAAAGTTAGTTTCTAAAGTTACTCAGTTAATTATCAGTAATCACAATGCTCTTTGAATGTCAAATATTTTAGTTTTATTTAAAAATATAGGGGAAGGGAGAAACCAAGATGGTGGCATAGGTAAACAACTGGTCTGCTGCCTCGCACAACAATTTCAAAACCACAACTAATATGCAGGACGTCCATCACCCCAAACCACGGGAAGGCTGGCTGAAAGAGAAAGGAGTGCGAGCGCTGAAAAGCTGAGGAGCTAGGTAAGGAGGCACGTGAATTGGGCTGGTGGCAGGTGACTGGGTGTGAGGCTTTTTTTCAACCCAAAGGGAAACAAGCTCCCAATCACTTTGAAATCCTATTTCTGGGGTCATGTGGGGGACCCAGATGCCTACGGGGAGAAGCTAGTCTGTCAGCTATTGGGTCCAAAAGTGAGGGTGACTCTCTTGCAGAGGTGCGCGCAGCAATCATTGTTTACTGCGCTGGGTCACAGGGACGTGGGGACTTGGAAATGCAGGGACTTGGAAACACTGAAGGGCAGAGAAGGCTGACTGCAACCATAGCAGTTTGGCTGTTTGTCCTGCCGCAACCCAGTGACATCCTGAGACAACGCCCCGCCTCGCTATGTGGAACCTCCCTGAAGCCCCGCCCTGCACATTCTAAGGCCCACCCAAGCACCACACAGCTGCTTTTGCATATAAATGGCCTGCATTGTGTCAGTTTAATGAAATAAACTACAGCTCCAGCAACAAAACCCCAAGTCCCAAGCAAAGAGGACAAAATGAAATATTGTAGAAGTCATATTTTGATAAAGCCTGCTGTTTGAATTCTAACTCTGCTAAGTCTAATTAAAACACAGAGTACTTACCTCAGCTTCCAGGTGGAGACCTGGAGGCTAAGGCAATTATCCTGTGCCTGAGACCAGAACCAGGAAATTGATACCCAACTGAATCAGTAGCTTCAGGGATCAAAACTGTAGATAACCTTTAGAGACTATCGCTGAGCTCTGCTTTTGTTTTGTGTATGGGCTATCCTCTGCTTTTGTTTTGTGTTTGGCTATAGGGCCACATTCCAATGTCCAAGAGGATGTGACTGGGAACCAACCCTGCAGGCTGTCCCCAGTCTTTAGAATTTAGCCTTTAAAATTCAAACGAAGGAAAATTCCTATGGTTTGAGCCTCTAAAAAGACTTCCCTACCCCTAGAACAGAGCAGTCTTTTAGAGTCTACCTGCATGTAGTGCTCTTACACCTGTCCTGGCCAGTTTTTTGTTGTTGTTTGTTTGTTTGTTTTTGTTTTCTTTATTTTTTATTTCAATAAATTGTTGCCTGCTTTTTAATAAATCATCAGCCTCCGGTGGTCTTATTTTGAACCAAGGATTCGACCCCACAGCAAAAACTGTATTTCTTGCTGTAGCTCCTGCTGGTTGGCCTCAGACAGTAGCTGAACTGCACTCCATAGGAGATCCACAAACTAGTGTATCTAGTGGTCGGTTTGAGACAACACCAGATTTCAACTACTCTCAGAAGGAACACGTTCAAGAGACAGACTCAGAGAGCACCAAAGGCCTACAGGAATAAGTCCTCCACCATAAATGTGTTTCCAGAACAGCAATTCTTCCATTATACACACAGCTGCTCCCCACAGCCAATTGGCCTGGAAGTTAATTCCTCTCAGTGATACCAACAACAATCAAGACTTAACTACAATAAGACTGTACACACAGTCCACAAAGGGGTGCAGCAAGAGTGTCCATTTCAGACAACTGTGAGGCTGGCCCATTGAACCATATAGAATATCCAGGCCCACAAAGCAACCCTACCAACTCAGTGAAACAGTGAAAATGCTGAGAAAAGGAAACAGATCTCAAACAAAAGAAATGGAAGAGAACAAAAGATTGAATATAGAGTTCAAAACTACGGTTATAAGGTTTTTCAAGAATTTCCTAGAAAAGGCGGATAAATTTAATGAGATCCTCAAGGATATGAAAAAGGACCAACTAGAACTTAAACATACATTGACTGAAATAAAAAATATTCTACAGAGACCCAACAGCAGACTAGAAGAACACAAGAAACAAGTCAAAGAGCTGGAATACAAAGAGGAAAGAGGTACTCCTCTGCGGAAGCAAGAAGAGAGAGAATCCAGAAAGTTGAAGATAATGTAAGAAACCTCTGGGACAACTTAAAGCATGCCAACATTAGAATTATGGGTGTGCCAGAAGAGAGAGTGCAAGATACTAAAAACCTATTTGAAGAAATAATGACAGAAAACTTCATTAACCTGGTGAAAGAAATAGACTTACAAGTCCAAGAAGCGCACAGAACCCCAAACAAAAGGAATACAAAGAGGACCAAACCAAGATACATCATAATTAAAATCCCAAGAGCAAAAGACAAAGAGAGAATCTTACAAGCAGCAAGAGAAAAACAGTTACCTACAAGGGAGCACCCATACAACTATTAGGTGATTTCTCAACAGAAACCATGCAGGCCAGATGGGAGTGGCAAGAAATATTCAAAGTGACGAATAGCAAGAAACTACAACCAAGATTACCCAGCAAAATTATCATTAAGAATTGAAGGGCAGATAATAAGCTTCACAGATCAGAAAAAGCTAAAGGAGTATGTCACCACCAAACTAGTATTATATGAAATGCTAAAAGGTGTTCTTTAAAAAGAGGGGGGAAAAAAAAGACAAAAATTATGACCAACAAATACATATGTATCAAAAAGTGAATCTAAAAGTCAAGTGAATTAAAAATCTGAGGAACAGAATAAACTGGTGAATATAATAGAATCAGGGGCATAGAATGGGAGGAAATTGATAATTCTCAGGGGGAAAGGGGTGTCTGTAGAGGGGTATGGGAAGAGACTGGACAAAAATCATACACCTATCCAAAAATTCATTTAGAACAATAAAAGACCCCGAATAGCTACAACAATACTGAGAAAGAAGAAAAAAGTAGGAGGGAGCTCAATAACAGATTTCAAGCTGTATTACAAAGCCACTGTTGTCAAAACAGCCTGGTACTGGCAAAAGAACAGACATATAGATCAATGGAATAGAATAGAGAATCCAGATATCAACCCAAATCACTATGCTCAATAAATATTTGACAAAGGAGTCATGAATATACAATGGAGTCAAGAAAGTCTCTTCAATAAATGGTGTTGGGAAAATTGGACAGATACATACAAAAGAATGAAACTAGATCACCAACTTACACCATACACAAAAATAAATTCAAAATGGATACATGACTTAAACATAAGAAGGGAAATCATAAAAATACTAGAGACTTCCACAGGCAGCAAAATCTAAGATACATGCCAAAAGAACTTCTTCACTGATACTGCCCCTAGGGCAATGGAAACTAAAGAGAAAATAAACAAATGGGAATACATCAAAATAAAAAGCTTTTTTACAGCAAAAGAAACCATCAATAAAACAACAATAAAGCCCACTTTATGGAAGAACAAATGATATCACTGATGAAGGTTTAATCTCCAACATTTATAGACAGCTTATACAATTTAATAAAAGGAAGATAAATGAGCCAATTAAAAAATGGGCAATGGACCTAAATATAATATTTTCAAAAGAAGACAGAAGGAAGGCCAAGAGGCACATGAAAACATGCTTAAAGTCACTAATTATCCAAGAGATGCAAATTAAAACAATAATGCAATACCATCTCACACCTGTCAGAATGGCCAACATCAACAAATCAACAAATGACAAATGTTGGCGAGGTTGTGGAGAAAAAGGAACCCTCGTGCACTGCTAGTGGGAATGCAGACTGGTGCAACCACTGTGAAGAACAGTATGGAGTTTCCTCAAAAAACTGAAAATGGAATTCCCATTTGACCCAGTAATCCCACTCCTAGGAATATATCCCAAGAAACTAGAAACACCAATCAAAAAGGATAAATGCACCCCTATGTTCATAGCAGCGCAATCTACAATAGCTAGGATTTGGAAACAGCCTAGGTGCCATCAGTAGATGAATGGATCAAAAAACTATGTTACATCTACACAATGGAATACAATGCTGCCATAAAAAAAGAAGGAATTCTCATCATTTGCAGCAACCTGGATGGAATTGGAGAACATTGTGCTGAGTGAAATAAGCCAGTCAATGAAAGAGAATCACCACATGACCTCACTCATTTATGGATAATAAAGAACTTTATAAACTGATGAACCAAAAGATAGATAGAGACAGTAAAGCAACAAGCAGACTGTCAAATTACAGCGGGGAGGGTAGAGAGATCTGGGGGAGATAAGAGATCAACCAAAGTACTTGTATGCTTGCATATAAGTGCAACCAATGGACATAAACTCTGGGGAGGGAGGGCATGTATGGGAGGTGGGGGGCAATGGTAAGATATGTACACAGATAATAACGTAATAAAAAAGATTATTAAAAAATAAATAAATAAAAATAATTTAATGGAAATAAAAATCACATATCTATGGATGAGGATAGCGGGGGGAGGGGGTTGTTGGGAAAGAAGAGGTAAGGGCAGAGGGTGGGGTGGGGACGCAGTGGAGGGGAACTATGGGGGGAGAACAATTGTAATAATCTGAACAATAATATTTATTAATATTAATATATATATATATATATGAAAATAAATACCTGCCTCTGCAAGGTTCTTAAAGTTAATGTGTATGAAAATAGTTTGTAGTTATAAAATGTGATAAAAGTGTTAGTTCTTAGTCTCTTGCTGCCATGGTCAATGGCTGATCATCATCTGTACCTTTATGTATAACTTACTTATGTATAACCAATTATAACACTAAATACACAGGAAAATAAAGCTCACTGGCAGGTGCTTTCAAGGTAATATCACTATTTTTCCTCATTAGTCCATCTGAAATATCTAAGGAGTATCAACTTGGCATAGTGTATGTTGAGAGAGAATAAATCCTTTTTCATATTAACCATGATTTTTAAAACTGCATTAACAATTAATGCACCCCTAGCTGGTTTAGCTCAGTAGATAGAGCGTTGGCCTGCAGACTGAAGGGTATTGGGTTCAATTCCAGTCAAGGGCAAATGCCCAGATTGCTGGCTCAGTCCCCAGTAGGGAGCAGCATGCAGGAGGCAGCTAATCAATGATTCTCACTCACCATTTATGTTTCTATATCTCTCTCTCCCTCTCCCTTCTCTTAAAAAAAAATTAATGTAAAAGAAGGTACTGAAAATAATGTGTGTTGATTTTAGGAATAGTGTAACTAAATAGGTAATCCAAGCTATTTGTAGGACCACCACCTCTAAAAATCAGTGTGTGTATGTGTGTGTGTGTGTGTGTGTGTGTGTGTGTGTGTGTGTGTTGAGAAGACATAATTTTAAAAGCCTAAGGCACACAATATAGCATAGTGGTTATTATCCCAAGTTTAAGTTTTATTTACCATGTCTGCCATACCTTATGACTTTGGGCAACCAGTTTAACTTCTTTGAGTTTCTTCATCTGTAAAATTTAGATGAAAATGCCACAACACACAGTTGATAGAAAAATGCAATGAGATAATATTTGTAGAGCACACAGAAAAGCTCCTGGCATAAAGTAAGTGCATAATGTAAAAGTAAAATAATATTTTAAAAATATTAATATAATCCAAATGTTTATCATTTTGCTTTTTATTATTTTCATTTACTTATACTTTAAAAAATAGAAATTTGATCTAAGTTTATAAGTTATTTTTAGTCAGATCTCTGATCCAACCAAAATATTACTTTATTACCAGTATTACTGAAGCATGATTTTCATTCTTTTGTGAAAATATGCAAGTCAATATTACTGTTTTCTTGAGGTCTTTACAAGCATTGGCTTTTGTTAAAGACTAGATTACCTTGCATAGTTGAAATGCCAAGAAAGTAATTTTAAAAACCCAGATTTATTTATCTGGAATCTACTTTTCAACAATCTTGAGAAAGAAAAACAAAGTTGGAAGAATAACAATACCAGATTTCAAGTTGTACTACAAGGCCAATGTATTCAAAACAATCTGGTACTGGGACAAGAATGCATATGGAACAGAATAGAGAACCCAAAAATCAACCCAAGTCATCATGCTCATTTAATATTTGACAAAGGAGGTAAGAGCATACAATTAAGTCAAGACAGTCTCTTCAATAAATGGTGTTGCAAAAAGTGGACAGCTACATGCAAAAGAATTAAATTAGACCATGAACTTACACCACACACAAAAATAAACTCAGAATGGATAAAATACTTAAATGTAAGACATGAAATGATAAAAATCATAGAAGAAATCATTGGCAGCAAAATTCTCAGACATCTCTCATAACATGTTTATAGATATAGCTCCTAGGACAATGGAAATTAAGGATAAAATAAACGGGACTACAGCAAAATAAAAAGCTTCTGCACAGCAAAAGAAACCATCAACGAAACAACAAGAGTGCTGACTCCATCAGAGAACATATTTGTCAATGGTACATCTGATAAGAGGTTAACCTCCAAAATCTACAGGGAACTCATACAACTTAATAAAAGGAAGATAAAAAACCCAATTGAAAAATGGGCAAAGGACCTCGATAGACACTTCTCCAAACTGGACATACAGAAGGCCAAAAGACATATGAAAAAGTGCTCAAAGTCATTGATCATCCAAGAGATGCAAATCAAAATGACAATGAGCTTCCACCTCACACCTGTCAGAATGGCTATCATCAACAAATCAACAAATGACAAGTGCTGGAGAGGATGTGGAGGAAAGGGATCTCTTGTGAACTATTGGTGGAAATGCAGACTGGTGCAACCACTGTGGAGAACAGTATGGAGTTTCCTCAAAAAATTAAAAATAAAATTACCATTTGGCCCAGTAATGGATCCCACTTCTAGGAATATATCCAAAATTTCAGAAACACCCTTCAGAAAGGGTATATGCACCCCTATATTCATAGCAGCGCAATTTACAATAGCTAAGATTTGAAAACAGCTTAAGTGCCCATGAGCAGATGAGTGAATTAAAAAACTATAGTACATCTACACAATGGTATACTATGCAGCTGTAAAAAAAAGAAAAAATTCTTACCATTTGCAACAGCATGGTTGGACCTGGAGAGCATTATGGTAAGCAAAATAAGCCAGTCAGGGAAAACTAAGTATTACATGGTCTCACTCATATGTGGAATGTAATGAACAACATAAACTGATGGGGAAAAAATAGACCCAGAGAATCAAACCTCAGAGGGAAAACGGGTGGGTGAACGGGGGGGGGGGGGTGGGGGAGGGAGGGGATAAAGGTAGGGGGCCGAGAGGGAGAGGTACATATCAACCAATGAACTCATATGCAAAACCCAAAGACAGACATTAGGTAGTGAAGGTGAAGGGGGAGAGGAGGTAGGAGAGAGCAATGGGGCGGGGGGAAGGGACATATGTAATAATTTCAACAATAAAGATTTATTTAAAAAAAATACTACTTGAAGTAGGAAAAAAAGGGAATCTTACTGTTAGATAACCCAGTCCAGGAATAATTTTGATGTCTGCTTTCAAATCTCATCCCAGTTTACTATTTTATGGTGAATTGAGTTTAATAATGGGAGGAACTCTGCTAACCATTAATCTTATTCTAGGTAAATGTGTATATCTTCACTGTTATTTGTAACTAGAGGGCCCAGTGCTCGAAATTGCACCAGACCCAGAGTCCCGCCTGCCGCTGCAGCAAGACCCATCAGTGCACCTCCTGGTGACCAGTTGTTTGGTTGTTTGGTGTTACGTCACTGGCTTTTTGTAATATAGATACTCCATATGTCTACATTATTTTGCAATAGGAAATATATTGCTTCTTTTTGATCCAAAATTAAATTCTCCCATCAATAACTTTTTCATAGTTAATAATGTAGAGGTTAAGACTAAAGTCATATCATTAGATAGGTCATTTAACCCCCATCTACCCCATTATTTTCTGCTATAAAATGCACTAATAATAATAATACCTACAAATAGGTTATTATGACTAGTAAATGGATGGACATATGCCAAGGACCTTCAATAGTGCTTGGTGCGTAAATGTTCAATTAATGTTAACTATTATTTTTGTGTAAGAAAATGCATATAAGAAATTACTTGGATTCAAATATTTCAAGAGCAAGAATTCAAGTTAGAGTTAGTAACAATTATTGAGAGTATAAACATGTCTGTGGTATATTTTCACATCATTAAAGTGATTATGTAAATTTTTAGCAGTTTTTTTTAACTCAAAGTGTTTTTATCTAAAAAAAAATATATATATATATACTTTTCTTTCTTTCTATAGTATAGGTAATAGAATTTATACAAATAGATAATGTTATATCATGGCTCTCTGGAGATAATATAGTTTTCCTCAGAGGCAGAATTGAAATGAGAATGTATCATTTCTGGATCAGATCATTAGGTATAACATTAAGTTTGAAAAATATCAGACAAAAATCAGTCACATGCATTATTAATTGCTCAACACACTAACACTAAAATAAGACTTCAGAGAATAGGGCAAAAAAGAAAGAAAGAAAGAAAAGAAAGAAACAAAGAAACAAAGAAACAAAGAAAGAAAGAAAGAGAAAAGGGCAGAAAACCTTTTTTCATAAGAAAAAAAAATTAAACAAGTTTTTCACATAAGCCATTAAATCTTCCTTGAAAATAGATAAAGAGAAAAAAATACATAAGCCCCAAAAACAGAGATTTGAAGGGAAGAGCAATTAGCTCAAAGCCATAAGAAGAAAAGCACTTTTTGTTTGTTTGTTTTCAAAGCAATCAAATCAGGTTCTGAAATAGCTTTTCAATTTTCTCCTTCTTAGTGAAAACAAACATCACACAAATCTCTGTGTGAAGGGAATGCTGTGAAAAATAATTTCTCCAAGCAAATTTGCATGTGCCCACAAACCAAAAACATTTGAATGGACATTTAATTTATTTTAAATCATGTCAACTTTTACTTAGTAATATACTTTGTAACACTTTGTGGTTAAGTAATTATTTATGCTGTTTTTAGATTAAAAAACTCAATCATTTAGAGAAAGGATATTATCATGTTACATTAAAATATATGTGTGTACAAATACATTAAAAAAATTTTAAAAGATAAACAACCCAGTCAAAAAATGGGCAATGGGCAATGGACCTAAAAAAAAACTTTTCCTAAAAAAACATAAGGAAGGCCAAGAGACATATGAAAACATGCTCAAGTCACTAATCATCAGAGAGATGCAAATCAAAACGACAAGGAGGTACTATCTCACACCTGTCAGAATGGCAATCATCATCAAATCAACAAATGACAATTGGTGGCTGGGATCTGGAGAAAAAGGAACCCTTGTGTACTGCTGGTGGAAAGGCAGACTGGTGCAACCACTGTGGAGAACAGGATGGAGTTTCCTCAAAAAAACTAAAAATGGAATTCCCATTTGACCCAGTGATCCTACCTCTAGGAATATATCCCAAGAAACTAGAAATACCAATCAGAAATGATATAAGCACCCCTATGTTCATAGCAGCACAATTCACCATAGCTAAGATTTGTAAACAGCCTAAGTGCCCATCAACAGATGAGTGGATTAAGAACCTGTGGTAGATATACACAATGGCATACTACTATGTGATAAAAAAGAAGGAATTCTTACCATTTGCAACAGCATGGATGGAACTGGAGAGCATTGTGCTAAGTGAAATAAGTCAGTCAGAGAAAGATAAATATATGACCTCACTCATTTATGGAATATAATGAACAACATAAACTGATGAACAAAAACAGATCCAGAGACAGAGAAGCATTGATCATACCGTCAAACCTCAGAGGGAAGGTAGGGGTGGGTGGGGGTAAGAGGGAGAGATCAACCAAAGGACTTGTATGCATGCATATAAGCCTAACCAATGGACACAGACACCAGGGGGGTGAGGGCATGGGGGGGTTGGGAGGGCAATTGGGGGATAAGGACACATATGTAATACCTTAATCAATAAAAAAAATACGTAAAAATTTTAAAGATTAAATAAGTTATACCAACAAAGTAAAGTGATTACTTCATTTTTGTTAATTAATTAAATAAATCTGATTATTTAAATTGCCATTTTTAATATTTTATATATTAATGCTATAGTTGTTTATTTTAGTATGTTTTGTCATTTTCTTAGTTTTGCCATAGTGATTACAGTTTATATTTAATACAAAACAACTTAAATCACATTAATATGTAAGTCACATTAATATGTACAGATAGATGATGTGTTATATGATTGTACACCTGAAGCCTATATAATTTTATTAAAGATAAAATAAACAAATCACATTAATATCAAGTTAATTTGAATGGTATATAAAATTTGCTCCATTATAGCTCCATCTTTTTCTACATTTTTGTACAATTATTTTCATGCATATTACATTTTTGCATTTAGAATCCCATTAACACCATTTAAAATATTTATGCAAATATGTGGGGGCCTGATGTGGCGGGATCTCCCTTTTCCGTGTCCCGCACGGAAAGAGAGATGAATGAACCGGTTCTAAGAGGAGGCGGCCAGGGATTGAGAAATATTAGAAATAAAGAGAGAAGACACAGATAGATTTCAATCTGGGAGCTGGGAGGGCCGCTGCCCTCCTCTGCTGTACAGGCAGACTATGATCTCCTGAGCCATGCAGCACATCTATTTATACTCCAATCCAACAAGGGGGTTTCACAGAAAAACAAGAAGCCTGGGAGGGCCCAGGTCCCACCCGCTCCTTCCTCCTGGACAAACACAAGCCAGGAACTAAGAACATCTCCGCACTCCCAGGGCGGGAGTGCAACTGACATGATTCTGCCAATATCCGGGGCCCAGTCAGCAACAATTGAAAGAATATCCAGGTATCTTCCCATTTGGCCCTCTACACAAATATATTTTAAATCAGATAGTAGAAGAATTATAAACAAACCTAAGTTTATATTGTCTCTTATTTTCCTATAGAGTTACCTTTGCCACTTAAACATTGTGTGTGTATTAATATCCAGTTTCCTTTTATTAAAACTTGAAGAACTCCCAGGGCACGTCTGTTAGCAAATAATTCTCAGTTTTTTATCTTGGAATGTCTTAACTTCTCATTTAGTTTTTAAGAATAGGTTTTCAGAATATATAATTCTTGGGTTTACAGTCTCTTTTCTCACAACACTACGAATATACTATCCCACTTTTCTCTAACCTCCATGTTTTCTGAGAAGTCATCTGTCAACATTATTGAGGATTATTTGTATGTGAGGAGTCACTTTTTTTAAAAAAAAATATTTTTTTATTGATTTTTTACAGAGAGGAAGAGAGAGGGATAGAGAGCTAGAAACATCGATGAGAGAGAATCATTGACCAGCTGCCTCCTGCACACCCCCTATCAGGGATGTGCCTGCAACCAATGTACATGCCCTTGACAGGAATCAAACCTGGGACCCTTCAGTACACAGGCCAACGCTCTATCCCCTGAGCCATATGGTTTCGGCTTTCTTGCTACATTTAAAAATTCTCTCTGTACTTATATTTGGAAGCTTTGACTATGATATATTGTCACATTAATCTCTTTGAGTCTATTCTACTTGGAGTTCACTAGTCTTAGCTGTGATGATTGATGTTGTTCATCACATTTGGAAAGTTTTCATTCAGTATTTCTTCAAATATTCCTTCTCTCTTTGCTTTAGGGATCTTTCATTACACATATGTTGGTACGCTTGATGGTGTTCCACATATCTTTGAGGTTCTGTTCACTTTTCTTCATTCTCCCCCCGCGCCCCCCCCCCAGTTCTTTAAAGTGGATAATCTCAGTTGACTTACTTTTCATTCACTGATGCTGCCTGTTCAAATCTGCTACTGTGACTCTATAATACCTTCTTTTTATTTTTGTTGTACTTTCAACTCCAGAATTTCTATTTGACTCTTGTTTATTATTTCTATCTTTTTATTAATACTTTTTATTTGTTAAGAACTCTTTTTCATACTTTCCATTACTTCTTCAGATTTAGTTCTCTTTAGTTCATTGACCAATTTAAAATGCTGATATAAAGTGTTTGGGGCAATATCTTGACTTCTTTTATTCTGTGTATGGTTCCTACTTTCCTGCCTGTTTGAACATATAATTTCTAGTGTTGTTGGAAACTTGAAAATTTAAATAATATAATGTTCCAACTCTAAAAATTAAATTGTTCCCCCTTCTCCAAAGTTTATTATTTTTTTCTGTTTGTATAGTTACTTTCTTGGACATATTCTAAGGAATATGCATTTTGGTCATAAGTGCTTCTGATCAACTAATGATTGAACACAGATTTCCTTCAGTCTTTTTTAATTTTTATTCCTCATATGAGGATGTCTATTGATATTGAGAGAAAGAGAGGAGAGAGAGAGAGGAAAGAGAGAGAGAGACATCACTGTTAGAGAGAAATATCAATCAATTGCCTCCTATACATGCCTCACTGGGTATGGAACCTAGCTATGTGCTTTTAATAGAATCAAACCCTTGGCCTTTTGGTGTAAAGGACTATGCTCCAACCTACTGAGCTACCTGGCCAAGACTCCCTCAGGATTTTTAACCAGTGAAATTCCCAAACATTGTTGAGGGGTGCTTTTTATTAGTGTTAACCATGGACAGCCATAAGTCAGAGTGTAAGCCTGGATGGACACTTCGGAGGGGTTGGCTGTGAGGGGAATGCTCTGAGGACATGAATGCTCTGGATTCCAACGGGCTCCCCCAGAGGTGCAGCACATGTCCTGATTCAGCATTTATAAGCTTCCTGGTGTTGGGTCCTGCAGTCTCTCTCCCCACTACCATAGACAGTCAGGGAGGATCTGGGATTCTCTCCCATTTGACCAAGATGGTACAGGGGAGGTTCTTACACTGAGCACCTTGAAAGCTAGAAAGTTGAAAGAATAGTTCAGGAGCATACCATAAGCTAGAAAGATGAATGAACAGAACCCAAATGTACCAAAAGCTGGCAAGTTAATTGTATAGAAGGGAAAAAAAGCCTTCCCTTCACTATTCCTGTAAGAACTACAGGCTTGAGAAGGAAGGGATGATGGTCTTAGACTCCATTCTCTGGGAGAGCACTATTCTCCCAGGTGACAGCCTCTGAATAAAACCTCTTTTCTTTTGCACCAGAACCTGTCTCACAGGTTTGGCTTTTGTTGCCACAGGCCGCTGAACCTGTATTTTTGTTGTTGTTGTTACATTGGGCCATACCCTAAAATCTCTGGCAAATAGTTGATAAGTCTGCCTTAATATTCACTTTTAGTTGTCCTAAGCCTGAAAGCAAATTTGGGATCAAAGATTAGGATCTCCTTAGCATGTGCATAACCTTGCGTATGGATGTTGCTTTCTAGATTGCCAGGGATATGTTGGAATTTTTAAAGTCCCATGTGAAACATGTCATCCCCTAGTTTTTCCTTTTAGTCCTAATTAGCCTCAAATGATAAACGCCCAGGCAGCTATGATGATGGAAAATTACTAATAATTACTTTTAACAAATGTCCTGAGGAAAGCTGTTTTCAAAAAAGCAGGCCTTGAATCAGCCATCTCTTGAAAATGGAGCATGTTAGTAGCTTCCAGAGAGGTCAAACAGTGATAATTCTCAGGGTCGAGGGTTAGGAACTTCAATCTCATTTATTCTTCTACAACAGCTTCCGAGTAGCTGATTTTTTAGCATTTGTAGCTGCCAAGCTGTTAGGTTTTTAAGGCTACCAGAGAACTGGGGAGGCAGCTTGTGCTTGTTGCTTTTATCAAGATTTGGCCATTTTTCTTGAATACACACACTTTAAATCATTGCAGATCTTCAGTTGATTTCAAAATTTCTAAAAAGATTGATTTCAATTTTTTAAAAATAATTTTGAAAGTGTTTCCAGTTGGTATGCCTTTTATGTAGGAGTATATTTTTGGAGTCATTATTCTGCCATTCCAGAATTTGCCCTCTCAGGAAACAGAATTGTATGCTAGATTCCTTGAATCTAAATCCATGCACTGTTTTAAAATTACATATTGTGTTACATGATATTTATCTGGATAGCTTGCTATCTCCAAAAAATGTCATGGCAACTGCCTGCCTACCTACATATATCTCTGAAAAATCGTCTTTCCCTATATTACACATTGTGTTGACCACACTATAGCAACCATTTTGGTTCAAAGACATGAAAATGACAATTTAAACATGAGCTTTGCTTTTTGTTGCATTTAAATCATATTACAAGATGCATAATTTTACATACTCCGTGTTTTCCTTTATTCCAAAAGTATGGTCTCCTAGACAGTTCTCTATGACTTATTGGTAACGAAATATTGGAGGATGGGCCACAGAATATTCAGAATGTTATGCCTGCACAGGCCAGAAGGACACTGCAGTCATCTCACTGATGTGTGGCCCTGAAGAAGTATTCAGGAAAGAAATCTTCCTAGTGGGTACGATAGCCAATAGTACATCATATTGTATTCTTTGCTTAAAGCAGAGATGGCCTGACCTTAGCACTTACATTGTTTAGAAGGAGGATTAGAAAATGCAGGACTTGGAAGGAACATTAATGAGAACAAACAACTTGAAAACAGAATCATAGATATATAGGTCAGACTGACAGTAGTCAAAGGGGGACTAGGTGAAAAAGGTGAGAGGATTAAGAGTTTAAGAAAAAAACAAACATGCATAGACATGGACAACAGTATGGTCGTTGCCAGAGGGAAAGGGGGTAGGGGAGGTGCTAAAAGAAACTTTGCTTTGGATAGTGAGTGCATGATGGAGTATGCAGATTATGTATTATAGAGTTGTACACTTAAAAGCTATATGGTTTTATTAACCAATGTCACCCTGATAAAGTCAATTAAAAATAATATAAGTAACAAGATTAAAGAATCCAGGGGGGTAGGGCAGGTGGATATATACCGTATTTGCCGGAGTATAAGACGACCCTTTGGCCCTGAAAAATATGCCTCCAAGTGGGGGGTAGTCTTATACGGCGAGTATATAACAAACTCTGTATTTTTAGTGGAAATGTTAGGGGGTCGTCTTATACGCCGGCAAATACGTATTTTTCAGGGCCAAAAAATCGTCTTATACACCGGCAAATACGGTATATATATATATATATATATATATATATATATATATATATATGTGTGTGTGTGTGTGTGTGTGTGTGTGTGTGTGTATGTGTGTGTGTATTCTATATCTATATCTATATCTATATCTATATCTATATCTATTCTAGTGGTGAATATATGGGCTTTCACTTCAATTTTTCAACTTTTCTCTATGCTTAAAATTTGACTAATAAAGCACTGGGTGGAAATAATTGTTGACAGAGGGGAAGATATTTATGGAAGATATATGTAGACTGACCAGAATTTGATAATGTTTGTATATAATATTAATATTCACACCCAAAGTCCCCAAAATAAATAAGATAAAGAAACTCGCTCCTTCAGTGCTTTGTCAGTAGGATAATAAAAAAAAACACCCATCTTAACGATAGATGCTATTGATGAACTCAGTAATAAGATTTCACCTCATCAAGGCTAACTTGGTTATTGCCCCTGCTCAGTGCCTAACTTTCTAGGAATTCTCAGCCCCAATATGTGAAGGTACCTCTAAGAGATCTGCACTGCAAGCTAGCTGAGGAAATTTTATTAGCCACTTCTTTGAGCTGGCCTTTTGCACGCACATGTAAATAGACATACTTTGGATTTGACTTTATTTTCTCTTCATTATGCCTCTGTGAGAATCATCCTCTGTGGAATTTCTGTCATAAAAAACATCATGTTATGTCACAAACTATTACTTTCTAAAATGATTTAATTTTAGTGAAAAAAAGTAAGATAATTGATAAGTGTTCAGAGAATTCACTGACATTATAAGGTTCCATCAGCCAGAAGCTGCTGGACATAAAGAAAATTGGTATGTCTATTTGAAGACATTATAGTAATTGGTAAGAGACAATACCTTGTCAACGGTGAGCTGCACTCCAGTAGTGTGTGGTGTATGTTCCAAGCCAGTGCACAATATAAAATACTAGAGGTCTGGTGCATGAAATTCATGCATGGGAGTGTGTGTCCCTGAGCCCAGCCTGCATCTTTCCCTTGAGGGATGTCCAATTGCCTGGTGAAATTGGGCCTAAATGGGCAGTTGAACATCCCTCTCACAATCCAGAACTTCTGGCTCCCAACTGCTCTTCTACCTGACTAATTGCCCTAACTCCTTCTATCTGTCAGCCTGATCAGCACTTATATTGTTTTAGAAGGAGGATTAGAAAATGCAGGACTTGGAAGGAATATTAATGAGAACAAACAACTTGAAAACAGAATCATAGATATATATAGGTCAGACTGACAGCAGCCAAAGGGGGACTAGGTGAAAAAGGTGAAAATGGCCAAATCTTGAGCTTTGCAGATCTAGGGAATCTCTGAAGTTCCAACTCCTCTGCTAGCCTGATCAATGTCTAAACCCCCCCCCCCATGATAGCCCAATTGCCCCTAACTGCCCTCCCCTGCTGGCCCAGTCATCCCTAACTTCCCTCCCTTGCCATCCTGGTCACCCCCAACTGCCCTCCCCTGCTGGCCATCTTGTGTCCACATGAGGGCAGCCATCTTTGACCACATGTGGTCTGCCATCTTGTGTGTTGGAGTGATAGTCAATTTGCATATTATCTCTTTATTATATAGGATAACTCACACATAAGTGAAGTGCAGAAGTTGGAGAACAAAAGGGTGGAAATGCAGATGGTTCCTCTCAATCATATAATATACTAGAGGCCTGGTACACAAAATTTGTGCATGGGTAGGGTCCCTAAGCCTGGCCAGCAATCAGGGCCAATCTATGGGATAACTGGCAGAGAAATTAGGTGGCTCCTGCTGGCATCTGCCTTGGCCAGCCTGGTGCTGCCTGCTTGCTGGCCCTAGCCCCAGGTGTTCACCATCCCCACCCCCCACTGCTCACCAGCCCTGCCTCCCACTCACCACCTGGACCCACACCCTGCAGCTGCCCACTTACCTGCCAGCCCTGCCCCCACCACCACCACCAATAGGGTGATCTGTGGGAAACCTGTGGAGTGATCAGGGGAGCCCCTGATGACACCCACCTTGGCTGACCTGGCTCCTGCAGACTGGTGGAAGCTCCTGCAATGAGTGTCTTCCCCTGGTGGTCAGTGCATGTCACAGTTGTTCTAATGGTCATTCTATCATTCAGTCGATTTGCATACTAGGTTTTTAGTATATAGGACTAGAGGCTTGGTGCATGAAATTCATGCACAGGGGTTGTGTCCCTCAGCCCAGCCTGCACCCTCTCCAATCTGGGGCCCCTTAAGGGATGTCCAACAGCCCATTTAGGCCTGATCCAGGATCGGACCTAAATAAGCAATTGGATATCCCTCTCACAATCCAGGACTGCTGGCTCCCAACTCACCTGCCTGCCTGCCTGATTGCCCCTAACAACTTCTGCCTGCCAGCCTGATCATCCCCTAACCACTCCCCTGCAAGCCTGATTGGTGCCTAACTGCTCCCCTGCCAGCCTGTCTGCCCCTAACTGCTCTCCCTTGCAGGCTTGGTAACCCCCCACCCCCACCCCCAACTGCCCTCCCCTTCAGGTCTGGTCTCGCCAACTGCTCTCTCCTGCAAATCTGGGTTCCCCCCAACTGCCCTCCCTTGCCAGCCTGGTCCCTCCCAACTGCCCTCCTCTGCTGGTCTGATTGTCCCCAACTGACCTCCCCTGAAGACTTGATCACCCACAACTGCCCTCCCTTGCAGGCCTGGTCCCCCACAACTGCCCTCTCCTGCTGGCCATCTTGTGGTGGCCATCTTGTGTCCACGTGGGCACAGTCATCTTTGACTACATGGCGGCAGTCATCTTGTGAGCTGGAGTAATGGTCAATCTGCATATCACTCTTTTATTAGATAGGATAGAGGTCTGGTGCATGGTTGGGGCCAGCTGGTTTGCCCTGAAGGGTGTCCTGGATCAGGGTGGGGGTTCCCTTGGGGCATGGGCAGCCTGAGCGAGGGGCCTGTGGTAGTTTGCAGGCCAGCCATGCCCCCCCAGAGATCCAAGCTTTGGCCCTGGTATCTGGGATATATTTACCTTCTATAATCAAAGCTTTGGAGCCTTGAGCAGAGGCCAGGGCCGGCCAGGGAGGGCAAGAATCTTGGCTTCCTCCATTGCTGGGGAAACCCAATCCTCCTGCTTGATCCATGGCTGCAGACATCTTAGCTGGATTAATTTGCATACGTGCTCCTGATTGGCTGGTGGACATGGCTTATGAGCATAGCAGAGGTACAGTCGATTTTCTTATTTCTCTTTTATAAGTGCAGGTATGCCCAAAAGAAAATGCTTTTACAAGGTTCATATATCCCTAAGTGAACCAGCACAATAGGGATTTTAGTTGATGACTGGGGTTATGATTTTTCCCTCAAGGCGAGTTGCCTTGGTGGTATGAAATTGGAGCAAAGAAGAGTGTGAACAGATCTAGGAATCTCTGAAGTTCCAAGTTACATTATCATCAGTGGTCAATATTAGAGGAAGAATGTAGATAGATTACCAAGCATTCTGATTCCTTCAGAATGATGGTTTGAATAACCTAACCTCCATCTAAATACTCTTAGACTGTGAGAACTGAAGTAGTGGATGTAAGCAAAGGAATTTTGAAGAGCTTGTAGAGTAACATTTATACACACTAATCACAGGCTTATATTCAGTTGTTTAAGCACTGACCTCACTAGTTTTATATATTTGACTCCTTGTACATGTTTTTCTATTTTAATTTCCTTTTTGTTGTTGTTGTCTCACTTCTCCAGCATTCTATTAATAGAGTTTTTCTTTAATATGTATATTTCTACATAAAATGTAACATTCCATTGTTTTTACTAAATTGGGATATTTGGTTTGTTTCTAAGATGCCTATTTTTGAAGGAACAAAAGATTGATATTTTAAAATTAGAGGCCTGGTGCACCAATTCTTACATGAGTGGCGTCTCTCAAGATTACCTGTGGGGATCGGACTCCAACTTGCAGCCTCAACTTGCACCTCCAGCCCCACAGCCCCACAGCCCCACAGCCCCACCTAACACCCCACCTCGGCCCGACTACCTTCCTCTCACTGGCTCCGCCATCCCACCTGTGCGGCAATTGGTCAGGGCCGGACCCCACCTGGCTCCCTCAGAGCCATCTGCAGGGTGATCAGTGGGGCAATTGGGTCCCCACTTGTATCCGCCTTGGCCTGGCACCACACATTAACGTGCTCCACCATCCTTCCATGGACCCACTGTCATGGGGGCCCATCAGGGCTGGCAGCACCTCCAGTACTGTCTACTCTAGCACTGCATAGTCAACAACCACCATGTTCCGTGCCACCCCCTCGTAGTCAGCACACATCATAGTGAGCGGTCGAACTCCCAGCTAGACAATTTGCGTATTAAGCTTTTATTATATAGGACTTGCAAATTAATAGTCAGTGAAGCAATAATTGTGTAGCTACCAGAGTTTTATTATAGAAAAAATATGGTATGCCTAAGATAGAAATAGATTGTTTTTTAAATTTTTTGCAACTATCGTAATTTGGTGTGTGACTGTGTGTATGTGTATGTGTGTGTGAGAGAGAGGAGGGGAGGATAGATGGAGAATTATTGCCTACCTGCAGTATTAGTAATTTAAAAGTTCATATGCTGTACTTAAATATAAGAATTCATCAGATTATCATAATTAGTGTTATAAAGTTCCAGTGAGGTTTTTCCCCCCAGATATTACAGTTCAAATGTACTGACAGTCACCTGGTCTATAGAAAAGCAATTTGTTTGAATTTAGTACATTATATACAGCAGAATTTTTCATCTGTTCTATATGAACACAAGTTAATATTATCAGCAGAATATAGGTATACATAAATGGAAAAATATATAATTTAGCCTACTTCCATAAATGCATCACATCTTATTTAGCTCTATCCCCTTCTCCTCAATCTTCTTTTGATACAAACTTTTCATATATTTACTGATTTTTAAAACTTCTACCAAGGTATTTGTATAAAAAGATATGGGAGATATTGGCTTTCTTTTAAATAATACCTAGGTCAGGAAAAAATTTGAATTTTAAAGTTTATATGTTACTGCTATTTATTTTATCTGTGAGATGTAGAATTCGATATATTAATATATACTTAAGAGAGTTCTCTTAAAGCAATATTTTTAGAATATAATAAATTTTGAAATTTAAATACTTTATGGATCATTGTAAACTAGACAGTTCACTTCTTCTTTACACTAAATCAAAATTCATAGAGGTGGGGCTTGGGCATCTATTTTGTGCCCCCTCCATATTCCAAAGGCTCTTGTTGCTATTAATTCTAATAAAATATTTTAATTAACATATAAATATAATTGGCACAAATTCATTTAGGTTAAAAACTTTTTTTTCCATTCAGTGCAAAATATAACTTGATTTTAGGTATGAAATCTGTTTACCTTCATATATGTAGTTATATAATAAGGGATTCATACAGAAATTTAATTTAGCATTTTAAGAAGGGAAGGAAGCCGAAAAGGGTTTGGCTCACTTGTAATGCACACACATTCAAGTGACACACAAATAGTAATAAATTATCACTTGGCACCTGCAAGCAAAGATGTCAACTTCATGCATTGAAAATAAGGAAGATGTACAGCTTTTTGGCAACTTTATTTTCTCAAGTAAAATATTTTTTTTTTCGTCCTTGGGAAATCGATGCCTCTTCTAGAATGTACTTACCTTGAGAGAGTTTATGATAAATACCCAGTGTATTTCTGTGTTGGAAGAACATGTGAAGATACTCATATGTTCTAAAATACTGATGCCCTTAGCTAGCACCAGTTTGTCGCGATTTGAGAAGTTTCTGAAAAATTGACTTCCTTCTTTCATGAATTCTATGGTTTGATTCTACTTAGTTTTTGTTGCTCACAAAAATAAGCACTTTAGATCCCAATGATCAAAGCGAGAAGCATTTTCCTGCACTTATCTAAAATGATAATATTATGAATATACACTGTTAACAGCTACCTAAATTTTTCTGGTCAGCAGTCATGATTTTTTCAGGTGTGTTTTTTATCTGCCGTTGCTGTAAAATCTTCCAAATATTTAGATTTTCTATACTCTGAAGCACACCCTGATAAAGATCAGAGGTGAATTCTTTTAGTTGAAGTTTAGTTGAAGTAGTAGAAACTAGAAACATTTATTTAGAACACAAATATTTATTGGTGTATGTCAGAGATGTGGCTGAACTGTGGACTCCTATAAGCTAGTCTCAAAGGTACAGGAGGAACATCCAGGAAACCAGAAAGGTGCTTTGAGGCTGAAAGGCATGAAATAAATAGTCTTGGACTAAGCTTTTCCTTCATTATTTCTCAGATGAATTTTAACTTTATTTAAAAACTCAATATATGAATGTGACTAAAAAATTATTCATTTGTTGGGATAAAGCGGTGGAGAATAGAGGACTTTTTTTAAAAAAAAAACTGAAGCCAAATACTACCTTGCTTCCCGAAAATAAGACATCCTCCGAAAATAAGACCTACTTACAGGTTTCCTTATGAGTGAAATATAAGGCATCCCCCCGAAAATAAGACCCCCCCAGGCTCTGTCTCAGAATGAAAATTAACTTACCATAAACCGGGCGTCTAGCAACCAGTGACATTATGCAGAGTTCTGATGTCACTGCTGTGTGAATGGGGAGAAATCAGAGTGGAAACTTTGTGAAACCTAAACTGCAAGAAGTTGTGACTTGGGTGAAGAATTCATGGGAGAAAATCACTGACAGTTACATTGCAAATGCACTGCGAGCAGGCTACCTTGACAAGAAGTACTCATTTAAAGACAGTGCTATTGCTAAACATGAGAGCTTTGATCCACTGATTCTGAAAGAAATGGAGTCACAAGAAATTCACCAGGAAATTCAGGAATTGGATTGTTATGATGATGTTCCAGAAGATGATGACATGATTGTCATTGAATAGATGAGTAAATTCTTGATACTGTAGGATTCACAGTTTGTCTGGTTTGTGTTGACAACTACCGTACTGTATACAGGTAATAAATTTTCTTTATTTTCATTTAACAATAAATGTGTACCATATTCTTCTTCATAGAAAAAAAAGATATCCCCTGAAGATAAGACCTAGCACATCTTTGGTAGCAAAAATTAATATAAGACACTGTTTTATTTTTGGGGAAACAGGGTATGTTGTAATACAGCACTTATGTGACTCCTCTTCATTTTATTTGTTTCCCTTGGAAAAGGATACTTCCTGTCTATAAGTGATCAACTATTTTTTAAAGCATAATATTTATGTTAACAAATAATTATATTATTTTATAGGGATAATTTTATCGAAGTCTGTAGACTAACACTAAAATAGTCAATGTAATAGTATTTAATAAACAAATATTTTAATGGCCATAGAAATTCTGACTTATCTTTTAGAGAGGTTTCCTGAATGCCATGTTTATTTCCTAAACATCTGTTACCGTACTAGAAAAAAAAATGTAATTAAAGCTATTTTTTTAAAACCAAGTATAAAGCATAGTACTACACAAAAATCAACTCAAGATTAATATTTGTCCTTAAATGAACAAAAATTTGTTACAAATATTGTTACATTTATTTCATTGTGATAAAGAAACATGGTAATAATTATAATAGAAAAGTTAAAAGTTACTCAGAATTTTATTCTTTTAATATAACTCAGGATTATATTCTGATCTCTGTTTATAGTGTAATTCACATTCTGAAGACATGTATATTTAATGCCAAAACCCCCATATAAATAACAATTATCATTAGAAGGGACTATGGAAATGCTCACATTTAGCCTGTTTTTTAATAGGGTGAATTTTATGTCAATAATTGTTTATAGATTTCCTTTCAATTATTGGTGAAAAGATGCAGCGACAACATTAGAGAATTCTGAGTACTATGCCCAAGCGTCTTGCAAGTATCACATTTTGTTTCCAAAATCCAGTTTGAATTCTGTATTGACACTGCCAGGCAGCTTTAATGAAAACCATCTCCCACGCAGTTGCAACCTCCACTTCACTTTTAGTCACAGCAGCTCTCTTGACTAGCCCCTACAGGAGCTGCCTCAAGACCGAGCCTAACTCTGATCTCCAGAGTCACAGACGTGTGTAACACAAGACCATTAGTTATCAAAATTCATGAACGCCACGTGATAACCTTTCTTTTTAACTTAATCACTTTCCGTGCTCATAATAGCCATAGATGTTCACATAATATTCATTGTCTAAGTTCAAAGATAAGGCTAGTAATTTGTAATTATTATAGGCAGTGTAGAAAAGCATGGAGAGTTAAAATAACAGAAGAAACCATAGCCACATAAGGTCTTTATTCTAATCCTTTGTATTTAATCGCATGCGCTTACACGTTTGGTTTCCTGAAGGTTTTTTCTGTATAACTCAACAGGTGCTTGATCTGCAGAGTTCTTTCCAATTCTTATATATAAAAAAGGGGGGCACAGCATGGTGGTGAGGTTTTATTTAGAATAAATTTTACCATCAGAGCCTAAATGAGCAGTCCTTATGCTGGCACTATTTTATGAGCATGCAAGGTTTTATTATGAAACAGTTGTAAGTTGGTGCTTTGTTTGTTCCTTTTTATTTAACTTGCTATTAAGCCTTAGGTTCTGATTAGTTATTTTTGACTTAAGGATAAAATTTCCATCATGGGTGTGTGAGCATGAATATGTATACATGTATGTATACTTTGTGTGCACTCAGACATGAATGGTCTTCAATGGCCCTAATAAATGGTTGGGCAAAGACATACAAAAAACAAGAAAGGCTCTACATGGGGAGCACATGCTTAAGAGACCAAAGAAAAATGACATTATGGCTTGGAATGTGTAAGCAAGATATGTTGAAGAGGTAAGATATGTGTATTGAAATAAAGATGAAAGTTGAAAGGCAAAGATGAGCACAAAAAACAAGATGTTGAGGTAGGAATATATGTGGCATCACTGCATGCCAGTAAATAGCTCTCTGATGAAATAAGTCAGATATAATTGGAGGTCTTATAAAGCTCTAGGTCAACTTGAGATACAGCATAGATGATTGATGTAAGAGAATATTCTAGATTCTGGGTTCCCTAGGGTTTGGAATGGGTAGAAGTAAAATAATAATAGAAGCTAATGTTTATTAAATGACATTACTTGGCCAGGTAATGTTTTAAGAGAAAACAGCAAGGAAAATAAATTTTAAAGTGATTTGTGTTCATAAAAAATGAGGGGAAGCTGAGTATTAACCAAAGAGAAGAGTGGGTAAATCCATGCTTAGGCTAGACATGTGAGAAGGAAGGGGACTGAGGGAAGGAAAAGAGTTTCAGAAGAATGGAAAAATAAAGAGAGAGAGAAGGAAGACGGGTGTGGTTCCTGGATCCTTCCAGCAAAATTGAGGTGAAATCCACAGCAGTGGTACACATTGCTGTGTGAGGTAACTCTCAGAATTTGAGCAGGGGTGGTAGAGTCCACCAGTTTAGATAGTCATCACAGGCAGAGGTAGTCATTATCTATATAGCATATAAAAGTATAATATGCACAATAGCCTCTCGGGAGTTTGACTGGGAGACCAGGCTTTTAATCAACTGCTATGACTTGCACTGATCACCAGGGGGTGGTACTGAAGGAAGGAAGGCTCCAGCCAATAGCCGGGGATAGAAGGCTCCAATCGCCCCGATTGCTGGCCAGGCCTAGAAACTCTACCCATGCACAAATTTCATGCACCAGGCCTCTAGTATAAAATAGCATTGTTGTATAAAGTAACAATGTAGGGCTCAAATAGAACAATGTGGTTGGTGATGAATGGGGTGTGCATTGGGAGAAAAAGGAGTATTTCAGGATTCAAACCATATCAGTAGGTGAGTAGGTCACAGGAAAGGTTCCTCCTGCCCTCTGACCTGATGTAAGCAGTTTTTCTCTCACTCCAGCGAGGCTGAGCTGTTTGGGAGGTGTGTGGGCTCTGGAATGTGCTGACAGAGGAGCACTCACAAACCAGGTAGATACTCAAGCCTGAGAGGAGCATTGTAAATCTGGGACAAGCTCTAAGAGGGTGAGATAGATCAGCAATGTGAAACTATGCTTAGAATTACTGGAGATGAGGAAAAACACTATTTAGAGTCTAGGAATTAATAATAATATATAATTTTAGAACTATTAAAAGAAAAAAGACAGGGATGAAATGTTTGAAGAGCAAATGAGTTCAAGAAGTATAAACCCCTCAATGTAAACCTTGCTATTAAAATTAAGAAAAATAACCCAAAACAGTATTAGTGTCTTTTAGGCAAAACAGAGTAAAAATACAATGTCAGTAGAATAGGTCTACATGTTAACATAGTAAATCATAAAATCAGATGAGTACAAAGGGTAGGGAAACAAATAGTCCAGCTTGACAGATGCTTTAAAAAGCACTAATAAACGATGGCAAGGATTCTGAATAAATGAGAGGAAGGTTAAATAAAAGTTTCACAAGCAATTTGTTGAGCATCTAATAGTACCAAAACCCGTCTAGATATGTGTGCTGCACCAGCACAGCCAAGGGTTCGGCGAGCCTGAGGGAGAGCAGTGAAGGATGGAGAAAAAAGATAGTCAAGAGAACAAGCTGGGTCTCTAGGTGGATCTTCTGTGCCTGGCTGAGGCCACAGACCCATTCAGACTGCAAAGCTGATGCTTTATTTATAGTCAGGTAAACAAGGTAATTTACAATGTTCTTGTGAGTTTCACTTGTTTTGGCAGCACTTGCTGCCCCTCCCACAGCCCACTTAGCTACCCAGGAAAGACCTAGGGAGCAGTCACAAGATCAAGCTTAATTATGCTTAGAGGGCTGTGCCCTCCAACTGGGACTTGTTTGCAACTTTGGCAGCAGGTCAGTCAGAGGTTTAACCCTGTAACTGCTTCCTACAGATATGGAGATATAAAATGCTAGTCAAAGTGCTTGTAGATACAGAGAGTTAAGGATCGCTAAAAGAGTATGGTGTGGTGGAGGCACTGAGTGAAGTGAGGGTATAATAGGGGGACATCTTATCCTACCTGCACTTGACGAAAGAGGTCATGGCTAATTTCTGGAGGTATGGGGTTAAAAATCTTCAGAGAATTTCTCTCAAGTTCAGGGATATGGCTAGTTAGCATATAATATCTATATTATACATAATGTCTCTATGTTATATTATAATGTTATGTATGGAATCTAAGTCCCCTTAAAAAAATTGCCAGCGTTCCAAGGTTGCCAAAAGGATTATCTATCTGAGCAGTGGTGGAACATCTATCATTGCTTTTGTCCTGAAAGATAAACTTTTACCTTGGAGCTCTCTCACTGATTATAGTTTTGTTGTGTTTTTTTTTTCTTCTATTAAATTAACCTCAGGGCTAACGGTTCTCCCTTTAATACCTCACTATGAACTTATATGACTCTTCTATTATATCCTATAGTATACCAAAGACTAAGCTAAAATCTCTATAGAGGAACTTACTAAGGTATTAGTTGAGAATAAAAAGGAAACAAACTGAAAGTAGCAGTCAACTAGGACAGTTGGTTTTATTTATCTTTTATTAATTTTGGGAGATGAGTGGTTAATAAAACCATACAAGTTTCAAATATGAAACTCAATAAAACATCATCTGCATACTAGTGTGCTCATCATCCAAATTAAGGTCTATTTCCATCTCCATTTCCCCCTTTTGTCCAATCCTACTTCCTCCATCCCTCCCTTTTTCCTCTGCCTATCACCATACTGCTTTCTTTGTGTCACACACACACACAAACACAAACACACACATCTTAATCTCTTCATCCTGAACCCCACTCTCTTCTGACTAATGTCAATATGTCCTATATTAGTACATCCATACTTCTGTTTCTATTTTGATTGTTAAAATATTTTCTTTATTATATTCCACATATAAGTGAGATTATATGGTATTCGTCTTTCTCTGACTGGCTTATTTCACTTAGCATAATACTCTTCAGATACATCCATGCTGTCACAAAAGGTAAGATTTCTCTTTCACAGCTGAGTAGTATTCTATTGTGCAAAATGTACTATAGATTTTTTTTTTTATACTCTCATCTATTGATGGGCACTTGGGCTGGTTCCAGACTTAGCTATTGTAAACAATGCTGCAAGGAACGTAGGGGTGCATACATTCTTTTGAATTAGTGTTTCTGGTTTCTCCTGATATATTCTCAGAAGTGGGATCACTGGGTCAAAAGATAGTTCCATTTTTAACTCTTTGAGAAAACTCCATACTATTTTCCATAGTGCTTGTACCAGTCTGCATTCCCACCAACAGTGCACAAAGGTTCCCTTTTCTCCACTTACTGGCCAGCATTTGTTTGTTGATTTGTTGGTGACAGCCATTCTGGCAGATCTGAGATGGTATTTAATTGTAGTTTTGTTTGCTTATCTCATGATTAGTGACATTGAACTAATCATATGTCTTTTGGACATGTTAATATCTTCTTTGAAGAAGTATCTATTCAGGGGAGAAACCAAGATGGCGGCCTAGGTAAGCACCTGAGTTGCCACCTCGCACAACAATTTCAAAACAACAACTAAAAGACAGAATGGACATCATCCAAAACCACAGGAAAGCTAGCAGAGTGGGAAATCTACAACTAGAAAGAAGGAGAGAGGCTCATGGGTTGGATTGGGAGCTGCAGAGTGCTGAAGTAGGGAGACGCTCATGTGTAGAGAGGAAGAGCGCCCGAGTGCCTGGCTGGTGGGAGCGGAAAGGAAGTCCTTTCCCCTGAACCTTTCCCAACTGTACTGAACCCCATTCCGGGCCAAAACCCCATGGACCCAGGCTCATATGGGTGGAATTCAGATTATAGAGAAAGGCACCTGGAGACTCAGAGACTGGGTGACTATGGGAGCCGGAAGACACAGGGGGCAGGGTCTACAGTCGAGCATGAGTGAGTATACTCAGAGAGGTCTGACCATGGAGGTTGCCACAGCCTCTCCATAGTGGAAGGAGTCAGAAACTACAGACTGCAGAGACCCATCCCAATTCCGGGCGAGCCCCTGGGGCACCCACGCTCTAGCGCAGGGAATCTGGACGGTCAGGTGGAAACTCAAGGGAGCCACGGAAGACAGAGGTCAGGCAGAAACTCAGGCTAGCGCACAAGGGAAGGGCTGACAGGAACCAAAAACTGTCAGCTCAGCCCTGAGACTCTGCCCCATCCAAGCTGAGCACAGAGGCTTTTGCAATTTTGCAAGTGTGATCCTATAAGGCGGTCTCCAAAACAGAAGGTATCCCGGAATAGATACAGATGATACATTCAATGGGCCTTGAAGTCAGTTCTTCCCAGTGATACCAACAACAATCAAGTCTTAAATAGAACAAGGCTGGGCACACAGTCCACAAAGGGGAGCACCAAGAGTGTCTACCTCAGGTAACTGGGGAGGGTACCCACTGGGCCATATAGGACATCAAACACACAAAACGATCATACCAACTTGGGAAGCAGCAAAAATGCCGAGACAAGGAAATAGATCTCAAACAAAAGAGATGGAGAACAAAAGACTGGATATAGCGGAGGACTGAGAAGGTGGGGCAATTCTGTACCGTGCTGCCTTTCACTGGTTAAGACCTCCAAGAGCAAAGGCCTACCGAGGTGAGGATGCCCCTACTGTCACCTGTAGAGGGGCAGCACTGAGCTGGCCAATATTTGTGGTGGTGCTGCTTGTCCTGGCTCAGGGGAAGCGTTCCACTAAGTCTGAAAGACTAAGACATCGCGGGTACTCTCCGCCACCGCCCGCGGCCTGCTCTGCCAGGCCTTCGCGTGCGCTGTGCTGGCGCTGCGCCTTCCATTGGCAGACCCGGAGAATCCTCTCTCCGCTGCCACATGGCCAGGCCAAACCATCAGACACTACCACCATGCGGATTTTAAAACTACAGGGGAAATTGAGCCACAGGAGCTACCATCGCTGCCGCACCCAACACCGCCCCCAAGAATGGGACACCACCAAAATCAGAGCTCACTACACACCGGGCTCATAGAGAGTGTGGCTTCAGAAATTAGCCTCTGCATCCACAGCAGCTCCACATCCGCAACAAAGAGGACACCATTGAGGGCGGACTCTCCCCATGCAGCCATCACAGCCTGCCCACAATCTTCCCAGCACACCCACCATGCTGGGAGGGAAATGGAGCACGCTGGTGAAGAAATGGCACGGTGCCTTCCATTACCCACCCAGGCGAGCCCATCCTCTGATGCCACATGGCCAAGCCGAAGCTCTCACCACCACCGCCATGTGAACTTTAAAACTACAGTGGTAATTGAACCACAGGAGCGACTGTCAATATTGCACCTGGCACCGCCACCCGCCACTGCCGCCGCGAATAAAGGAAATCCACCAAGAACAGAGCTCACCACGCCTTGGGCTCAGGGAGTGGGCGACCTCAGAACCTAGCCTCCATGTCTGCAGCTGCTCCGCTCCCACACCGAACAAGACACCCTTGAAGGTGGTCCCCCCGCCTGCAACCATCTCAGCCCAACTGCAGCTGTCCCAGCCTGCCCGCCATGCTAGCAAGGAGCTAGCAAGGCATCTCCAATATGCGACCCCAACACCCTAGAGGGGCCGTGTGCCCTGGGTGAGCCGAGTGTCCCAGGGGGCCGTGTGCCCCGGGTGAGCCGAGTGTCCCAGGGGGCCGAGTGCCCCGGGTGAGCCGAGTGTCCCAGGGGGCCGTGTGCCCTGGGTAAGCCGTACCCCCCAAAGGGGAAGGGTGTCCCGGGTGAGCCGTGTGTCCCAGGGGGCCGAGTGCCCCGGGAGAGCCGAGTGACCCAGGGGGCCGAGTGCCCCGGGTGAGCCGAGTGTCCCAGGGGGCCGAGTGCCCCGGGTGAGCCGAGTGTCCCAGGGGGCCGAGTGCCCCGGGTGAGCCGAGTGTCCCAGGGGGCCGAGTGCCCCGGGTGAGCCGAGTGTCCCAGGGGGCCGAGTGCCCCGGGTGAGCCGAGTGTCCCAGGGGGCCGAGTGGCCCGGGTGAGCCGAGTGTCCCAGGGGGCCGAGTGCCCCGGGTGAGCCATGTGTCCCATGGGGCCGAGTGCCCCGGGTGAGCCGAGTGTCCCAGGGTGCAGTGTGCCCCGGGCGAGCCATGTGTCCCAGGGGAAGCAGTGGGACCCAGGGGAAGGGGTGGTGAAAACCAGAGGAGGAGCGGACTCTATTCATATGGTCCTGAGATAGTCACCATAAAACAAGCAGACTGCCAAATGAGGAGCAGATTTTATTCATGGGGTCCTGAGATGGTCACCATAAAACAAGCAGATTGTCAAATGACAGCGGGGAGGGGAAGGAGACCTGGGGGGAGATAGGAGAACAACTGAGGGACTGGTATGCATGAACATAAGTACAACCAATGAACACAGAACTCTGGGGAGGGATGGCATAAATGGGAGGTGGGGGGGGGTAATGGTAAACTATGTACACAGAAAATACCTTAATAAAATAAAACTTAAAAAAAATAAATAAATAAATTAAAAATAAAAAAAACAAAAGACTGGATATAGAGTTCAAAACCATGGTTATAAGGTTTTTCAAGTACTTCCTAGAAAAGGCCAATAAATTTAATGAGACCCTTGATGATATGAAAAAGGACCAAATAGAAATTAAACATACACTGACTGAAATAAAAAAATATTATACAGAGCCGAGACCGGTTTGGCTCAATTGTAGAGCGTCAGTCTGCGGACTTAAAGGTCCCAGGTTCGATTCTAGTCAAGGGCATGTACATTGGTTATGGGCACATCCCTGGTAGGGGGTGTGCAAGAGGCAGCTGGCCGATGTTTCTCTCTCATCGGCGTTTCTAGCTCTCTATCTCTCTCCCTTCCTCTCTGTGAAATATCAATAAAAAATATATTTAAAAAAATATTATACAGAGACCCAACAGCAGACTAGAAGAACACAAGAAACAACTCAAAGAGCTGGAATACAAAGAGGAAAGAGACACTCCTCTGAAGAAGCAAGAAGAAAAGAGAATCCAGAAAGTGGAAGATAGTGTAAGAAGTCTCTGGGACAACTTCAAGGGTACTAACATCAGAATTATGGGGGTGCCAGAAGAGGACAGATTCAAGGTACTAAAAACCTATTTGAAGAAATAATGTCAGAAGACTTCCCACACCTGGTGAAAAAAATAGACTTACAAGTACAGGAAGCACACAGAACCCCAAACAAGAGGAATCCAAAGAGGACCACACCAAGATACATCATAATTAAAATGCCAAGGGCAAAAGACAAAGAGAGAATCTTACAAGCAGCAAAGGAAAACCAGTTGGTTAACTATAAGTGATTAACTATAAGGGGTTAACTATCAGCTGATTTCTCAATGAAACTATGCAGGCCAGAAGGGAGTGGCAAGAAATATTCAAAATGATGAATAGCAAGAATCTATAACCAAGATTACTGTATCAGCAGTTATCATCATAATTGAAGGGCAGATAAAAAGCTTCACAGATAAGAAAAAGCTAAAGGAGTTCATCACCACCAAACCAGTGTTATATGAAATGTTGAAAGATATTCTTTAAGAAGAGGAATAAGAAGAAAAGGGATAAAAGTTGTGATCAACAAATACATATATATATCAACAAGTGAATCTAAAAATCAAGTAAATTAAAAATCTGAGGAACAGAATAAACTGGTGAATATAATCGAATCAGGGGCAAAGAAAGGGAGTGGATTGATAATTATCTGGGGAAAGGAGTGTGGGGGGTGCAGGAAGAGACTGAATTAAAATCGTACACCTATGGATGAGGACAATGGTGGGGGGAGAGGAAAGCGGGGTAAGGGCAGAGGGTGGGGTGGGAACCTGGTGGAAGGGAACTATGGCAGGAAAAAGGAGAAACAATTGTAATAATCTGAGCAATAAAGATTTATTTAAAAAATAAAAAATAATGTACTTTGAGAGGTTAAAAAAATAAAAAATAAAGTAATAAAAAAGGAAGTATCTATTCAGATCTTTTACCCATTTTTAAATTTGATTATTTGCCTTCTTCTTGGTGATTAGTTATATAAATTCTTTATAGATTTTGGAAATGAACTCCTTATTCATAGTTGAATATGTTCTTTTATTCCATGGGTTGCCTTTTTATTTTGTTAATGGTTTGTTTTGCTCTGCAAAAGCTTTATGGTTTGATGTAATCCCAGATATGTTAACAAAAATATTGCTATGAGAGATGTCTGATATTTTACTGCCTATATTTTCTTCTCTGATTCTTCTTGATTTGTAACTTACATTTAAGTCTTTTATCCATTTTGAGTTTATGCTTATGAATGGTGTAATTTGGTGTTCTAGTTTTATTTTTTGGATGTAACTGTCCAATTTTTCTAACATCATCTTTTAAGACTGCCTTTACTCCATTGTATATTCTCACCTCCTTTGTCACTATTAATTGATCATAAAGCCATGAGTTTATTTATGGGATTTCTGTTCTATTCAAGTTACATGATACACAAGAGTTAACACCAGGACTCAATAAATGGATATTAAGAATAATTTTATCTGTTTCTCAAATTCTACATCAGATATATACACATTGTAGCAAGGAGATCACCTTTCCAAAATAGTCTTTAGGCAGAGAATAGGGATCAGTAATGAAATTTGTCATGATAATTTCTAGGAAAATGGATTGAACAAGATACCACTACCTCAGCAATGGAGATACTGAACTACTATAGAAAAAATCAAAACAAGATAGATTATTGCAACTGAAGAATGACAGTGAACTTGATCACAAAAAATGAGGCAGGCAACTTTTAAAAAAGAAGGATTTTTTGCCCTTTGAGATGACATCGTGGGACCTGGAGAGTTTTATGCTAAGTGAAATAAATCATCCAGAGAAAGGCGAGCATCACCTGACCTCACATCTATGTATATAAAAACCCAAGTGACTGTTAGGACAGAACAACTGAAATGACCTGTCGCTATGACATTCACTGACCACCAGGAGGCAGACCGTGCAGGAGGAGGGTGGGGGGGGTACAGAGAAGTCTGGAGGTGCATGCTATGGCCCAGGGATCCCAGGAACCACAAGCCCAGGGTTTGCTTTAAAAAAAATTTTTTTTTTTGGAAACAAAAAGCAGCTCCAGGAGCAAAAAGCCTCCTCAGGTCCTATCCAGCCTAGCTGGCATGCTGCAGAGGACTATGCACTGACCATGGTGGTGCCCCCGCCCCGGTGCCCCTTGGTTCCGCAGCCCCAGTGGACTCACGTGTGACATACAGGGAGCACAGCCCCTCCAACTCCAAAGCTAATTGCACTGACAGCTTCTCCCCATCCCACTTTATGGTAGATGCCATGCTGCCATGTCTCAAGCTATATCAGCTCCAGCTCTGGCTTCTGGCTTCCTGCCTCCCTTTTGTATACTACCTGCACTCAGGGGCATGGCTTCGGCTTCCCGCACCACAGCCCGAGATTGGTAGGACACAGCCACCAGGGCTGGCTGGACTGTCCATGTGTAAACACTGAGTATTTACATTTGTAAGGAAGCAGGGCAGCCCATTTCTGCTGCCTGCCTCACCTTCTAGGCTAAGAAAGGCCCTCTGTTCTCCTTGTTTCTCCTCCCGTCTGGAATCAAAACCTTTTGGGGATGAATTATCCCAACGATGGCCCCAACACACACTCAGTGTCATTGTCACAGACATTCTCATTCATTACAGCTGTTCCTCAGCCTGCAGTGCCCTGCTCCACCCACTGCCATTCCTCACATGTCACCCCCTGAGGACCATGTTATGTTATCCTATATGTTATGTTATCCTATCTGAAATGTGAGCAAGATCTCAAATGCCTCCTGTCAATAGCTGCCTTGCCCTAACTTTCTTCCTCTAAAAATCTTGCATTTAAAATTTTTACATTTGATTGATTTCAGAGAGAAAAGAGATAGAAACATCAATTATGATACAAAATCATTGGTCAGCTGCCTCCTGCACATTCCAAACTGGGAATCAAAACCGTCCCCACCCCCCACCCCCCACCCCCTACTCCCATCCCCCACCCCCCAGCAGACGGGCCCCAATCAGTGGTAAGGGGAGGAGGAGTGGAAGAGGCATGGAGGCAGGGAACCTGATTGTCCCTGGTTGCTGGCCAGCCTAGGGACTTCACCCATGCAACAGTTTCATGCACTGGGCCTCTAGTATGGAATATAATGAACAGAATAAATTGAAAAACAAAATACCGTATTTGCCGGCGTATAAGACGATTTTTTGGCCCTGAAAAATATGCCTCCAAGTGGGGGGTCGTCTTATACGCCAGGTACACTTCAGATAGACTGCCCATAGTGCTTGCCCCGTGCCATAGTGGCCTCCCGATGCCCGCCCACTTCATTCCACATACCGTTCAGGCATCAGCAGCGCTGCTGGGTGTATGCTCGGCTGTTATGCGATTTTGCTGTTATGCGATTTTGCGAGTGTGGTAAATTCGGGTTACCGTATATTTCTTTACATATGCATTGAAGATTCGCGATTTTGCGCTATCATGGTGCCTGTTAGAATGTTGAAGAGCTCGCACTTGCGCACTAGTGAGGTCCCAGGGAGATGCTGATGCAAGTGTGGACCGGACTGTTATAGTGACAGGGCGGGCAAACAGGGAGCAGGGACCAATCAAATCAGGCTTTGTATACAGCCAACAGCCAGCCACAATACTGCACCATTGTACAGTACAGCATAGAAAATGTCAACCAGTCAAACCCCTATCATCCCTATCATGGCACCAGCCAAAAGAAAGAAGTATGATGCAAATTTTAGACTGAAAGTTATAAACTTTGCTAAGGAAAATAATAATTGTGCTGCTGCAAGACAATATGGAGTAACAGAAAAGATGGTTCGGGACTGGAAATCAAATGAAAAAGCATTAAAGAGTATGCCAAGGGGTAAGTGTGCATTAAGAAGAGGCACCCCACACTGGCCAGAACTCGAAAAACATGTAGCAGACATGGTGGCTCAACATCGCCAAAACGGTTATGTGGTGACACAAAATACAATACGCTTGTTTGCACTTCAGTGGGCCAAATCTAACCCAGATCACAGCAACAATTTTAAGGCCACTATATCCTGGTGCAGTAGCTTCATGGCAAGGCATGATCTGGTACTAAGGCAAAAGACAAATATTGCCCAAAAATTACCCTCAGATCTGGATAACAAAGTGGGTAGTTTCCATCGATATGTAATACAACAGTGCACTAAACATGGCTATGCGTTAAGTCATATTGGAAATATGGATGAAACTCCAATGAATTTTGATATGATTGGAAATAAAACTATCCATCAAAAAGGTGAAAAAACTATTTTGATAAAAACAACAGGACATGAGAAGTCAAGTTTTACAGTGGTACTCGCATGTACAGCTGATGGCAACAAACTGAAACCTATGATTATTTTTAAAAGGAAAACAATGCCAAAACTCAAGTTCCCTGCTGGTTGTTTTGTGCATGTGCATGAAAAAAGTTGGATGGATGAGGAGGGTGTGAAGCTATGGCTGGATAATGTATGGAGCAGACGACCAGGTGGTCTACTTCAAAAACGTAGTCTACTTGTGTGGGATATGTTCCGGGCTCATTTAACTCCCAGCACCAAGGAAAGGCTTGCGAGAATAAAAACAGATGCAGCAGTTATTCCTGCAGGATTGACATCATTGGTACAGCCCCTGGATGTGTGCCTAAACAAGCCGTTTAAAGATCGCATTCGAGAACAGTGGAATGAATGGATCGTTAGCGGCGAAAAGTCATACACAAAAGGAGGAAACATGCGTGCTCCACAGTTGGATGTTTTGTGCCAATTTGTCATAAAAGCCTGGAATGATATTGATGCGCAAACAATAATCAAGTCTTTCAAGAAGTGTGGCATATCAAATTCATTAGATGGTATGGAGGCCGAGTACTTGTGGCAAGATGAAGAGGAAGCTAAAGCTGAGGCCACATCATCTGACGCAGAATTGGTAGATCCATACGATGACTGCCTTGCAACTGTATCCCAAGATGTCGTTGATGAACTTTTAATATCAGATGATGAAGAGGAGTTTGAAGGCTTGTAAGGGGAAACTGTCACACCAGCAAACTTGCTAGGGACTTGCCTGGCACTTGCTCTCTCCCTCTATTTGTTATCTTACTTCTATCATTGACAGTCCCTCTAGGTTGTGGGCTGCTTGCCTATGTTCCTGAGAAGCATCTACAGCACCAGTCTATAGAGTGTGTTTTCTTTAGTGAATTGCCGGTATGTTTACCAGTAATAAACTTGCACAGTTTTATGTATATGTTTGATTACATACAGCCTTGTGACAGTTTTCCTGCATGTCATAAGCATTTGAATATAAATTAAAATGTTGAAATCAAATCTGATATTGTTTTACCTTTTATTTGGTGTGTGGAAGGTGTGCGGAAGAGGGGGTAGTCTTATATGGAGAGTATATAACAAATTCTGTATTTTGAGTGGAAATGTTAGGGGGTCGTCTTATACGCCCAGTCGTCTTATACGCCGGCAAGTACGGTAGATCTAGAGACAAGGAAGCATGGAACAGACTGACAAATCTCAGAGGGAAAGGGGGCAGAAGGAAAACAGGAGGAGATTAACCAAAGAACTTATATGCATATACACATAACCCATGTCCACAGACAATAATGTGGTAGATGTGGGTTGTGTGAGGAGGTAGAGGGGACCAAAGTGGGTAGAAAGGAAGACATATGGAATATTTACAACAGTAAAGATCAATATTTTAAAAATAGAATGAGATAAGAATACAATTAGATATATTTTTAAAACCATAGCAGAGAGGTAATTCTAGAATAACAGTAATGATTTCTAAAAATCTTCCCTTCAATAACACTGAAGAAAACAATAGCAAAATTTGTTAAAATCAAAGGCTTTTAAGAATTCAAGAAGCATTATTCAATAAGAATGATGGAATCTCAACAACCAGCACAAATTATACAGAATAATATATTTCAGTATTCTACAGATTGTTAGAATTAGTTCATTCAGACCTCTGGACCAAAGCTTTGCCAGCCCATTCTTAAACTAGGTGAATTAGCACACACCAAGTATCAGCAATGGCAAGTAATATGTACTGCTTTTTCCCCTGACAGCAGACTTTCTCCTAATACCTAGTACAAGACTGGGCACATAATTACCTTTTTCGGAACAAATGGATGAATGCATGTGTGAATGAACAAGTGAATGATGGTCTGCTCTAATCTTGTGTGAATATTATCTGGGTGGCTTATTATTTATGGAGGAAGTCATCGAGATGTGTCTGAAACTTAACATTTTAGGACAGTTACTTAAAACCTCCAAATCTTAGCTTCTTCATATATATATTTAATTTGATGATAATGGTGTGGTCAGCTTTGCACATGTGTTGGGGAAGGGAGTGGAGGACATGGGGGAAGGTCAATAGGAGAAAAAGGAAACATATGTTCCCCTATTTGTAATTCTTTAAACAATAAAGAAAAATCACAATATTATGGACAATGAGGTTTATCTAGAGCATAATTATTGCTAATTGATAATAATAATGATGTCAAAGTGGATAGATCAATGGTATTATTGTGAGATAATGTATGTTAAATGCCCGACAGTAACTGGCACAGAATAGATTTTAATAAATATTTGTTAAATATATAAGTAAATGAATATATGAACAAATGAATGAACAAATAAACACATCAGATTCCATTTTGGTTAGGATTAGCTTATGAATATCAGGTCCTCTTTCTCATTAACTTACTGATGTATTGGCTGTTTTGCATGCATTCTCTTACTAGGAATAGAACTCATCAAGGAATGAAGGAATGCCCTCAGGTGCTTTGGGAAGTCTGTGGAGCTGAAAGGCAGGTTGGAAAAGGCAATAAAAAAGATGAATAAGAAATGAGTTTGAATAAGAAAATAGGCAAACTATTATCTGCTTTGAAAGGCATGAGGTTTTAAAACAGTGTAGTGGGAATTGAAATAGAAATTCTTAAATATGTAAGTTTTATAAACAGAGGCGGATCACACACACAATATTAGCAAAATTATCATCTGATTCAAGTGTAACCAGTTGAACTTATTTAAAACTAGAGGCCTGGTGCAGGAATTTTATGGGGTGGGGGGCGGAAGGGGCTCTCAGCCCATCCTGCACCCTCTATAATCTGGGACTGTGCTATGGCTTATCAGTCAGTGCATTGCTTTCTAAAATGCCATGTGGTAATTGAAAATAACGTTTTCTTGGAACGCCTAATACTCAGAGTGAAAACAGAGCCTTCTATAAGATTTCTGTGCATCTTATAACAAGAATTTCTAGGAAATTCTCTTCATGTTTGTTTCCTTTAAAAAGCGTTGCAAATACTTGAACTTGAAAAAATTTAATCTCATTTACACTGCATAAAACATATTGAAAATATGTTTGCTGTATCTCTTACTATAAAATCTTTCCTCTGGAGTAAAGTGGATGCCATGATGATTTTTTCTTTTTTATGAAAACCACAATAAGAACACATATTTCACATTTGTTTTCAGCAAAACATGTTTGGGGAAAAATTGATTCATTAAAATACATTGAATTAATTAACATGATTGTTCATATAATTCTATTGCTAAGTCAAATAGTCTGAAATTATATACTTTAAACATAGGGTAGGCAGAGAAATTTTGATCTGAAATATATTTGTAAGTAGAAAATAATTGTAATTTGAAGTTGGTAAAGTCTATTTTTTGAGTGCCCATACTGCACTTCTAATTTTAAATATATTTAAAATTAAAAAATATGATTAACTCAGATTTTTATTTTTAAAGGCAAACTTTTACACTGAGAATGAAAATTTATGTATTTTAATTCTTATATTAGCATAACAAATTTGGTAGACAATTTTTTCATCTTGGCAAAAAATAAAGGACATTTATATTCCTTAGTATTTAATTATTTTGAGGCAGAAAGATCAGTATGAAAGAATAATAACCTGAGAAAACTAAAAGCAAAACCCTGATCCTAGTGAAATGTAACAGATTTGCTATTATTTTTGCATGATTTTTCCTGTTGGAAATAGTATATGAGGTCATAACTTTATCACTATAACCATTTTTAACCTTATTTTTTACTATATGTAAGAATATTAAGTCAGCACCATTGATCTTAACAAGTGTTAAATTCCAGTAAGGGAAGACGACTTATTTAAAAATATTAATAAAGCTGCTCTGATGAAAGACCACAAAACGGGATATGGTCTTTTCTAACTAAAGAAAAATGCTTAGGAGCACACATAGAGGTGGTAACACTTAGTCCATTTTGACTGATGAGTAGTTTGGATTTGCCAGACTGTGTCAGAGATGCGGGTGGGGGAGACAGAAGACTATTCTATGGGAAAGAAACACAATGTGATGAAAAGACATGGAGACCTGAAGCAACAGGGTTAGTTAGGAATAGGATTGAAGTTGGTGATATCTATATTTGTTGGGCACTATGATATGATGGGAATAGTGGTAAGATATCACATGACTAAAGATAGCTCAAATAATGGTCACCCATAATTGGGTACTAAACTGTTTTTGAATATTTTAAAAAGGTTTTAAGCATAAAAATAACTGATCACACCCTTATTTTAGAAGGCTACTGCAGTAATACTGAGAAGATTGAAATCTTAACCTGAAGATAAGAAGCACAAAACAGTGAATTTTTAAATCAATTAAGTATGGGTGACTAGGAGATGGTAGCTACTTGGAAGTATCTAAATTTCTGGTGACTGAATATATGTATGTTATTGAATTGATGAACAAAAGAGGCAGCACCAAAAATAACTTTCTTGGTTTCCATCATATTGAACTTGAGATACTTATAACATATGTTGCCAGAGATGCCGGCATTGGATAACATGAAAGTCATTGCTTTACAGATGATAGAGCCATAGGTATGCAATAAGTCAGGAAGGATGTACAGAATGAAATTAGAAATGGAACTAATACTTAAACCCATTTTTAAGAATTTATCTCAATTATTTTTATGTTTCTGAAGTATTTTGATATTCTTATTTAAATAAGCCAAATTTATAATATAGGATTGAAATGTTCAGAATGTGAAAGTATACATGCTGTACTGTTTATTTTACAAATATGCAAGACATATGTCTGGTGACCAACCATATAGTAACTGGTGTACAGATGGTCATCAATTATTCAGAAAGAAGACAATAGTTTGAATATAAAAACAAAAATCAGGCTATTCAGGTAAAGCTAAATTGAACACTCATATGCATCTAAATAATGTGCATACATAATTTTTAAATATGAGTTTCCATTTTAAAAATTAAGTAAACAAAACTGTACTTAAAATTATATTTTTCAGCTGAAACCGGTTTGGCTCAGTGGTAGAGCGTCGGTCTGCGGACTGAAGGGTCCCGGGTTCGATTCCGGTCCAGGGCATGTACATTGGTTGCGGGCACATCCCCGGTGGGGGGTGTGCAAGAGGCAGCTGGTCAATGTTTTCTCTTTCATTGACATTTCTAGCTCTCTATCTCTCTCCCTTCCTCTCTGTAAAATATCAATAAAATATATTTTAAAAATTATATTTTCCAGATGGCATAATTATATATGACATTTTCTTCTGGAAAACAAATAATAATTTTCTATTTCTAAAATACTGTGAACAATAGCTATCATCATAACCTCATGAGTGAGGTAGTGATTATATAATTTCTATTTTATGGAACAGAAACTAAAATATTAAGAGTTAACTGATTTGTTTAAGATCACACCTTCAATGAATAACAAATATAGGAATCTTAACTCATAGCCTTTGAGTTTTCTAAAAAAAAAAAAATCACACTGGGCCCCCTTTGTATTCTTATTAGGAAACAGATTACAAATGTTTATCCTATATAATAAAAGGCTAATGTGTAAATCAACCAAATAGTGGAACGGCCAGTTGCTGTGGTGCCTACTGGCAACCAGGGGACAGACACTCAAGCAGGAGCTGCCCCAGGTGCTCAGTGTGCTCCCACCGGGGGAGTGCTGCTCAGCAAGAAGCCCGGAGCCTGGCTCATGGCCGGTGAGTGCAGTGGTGGTGGTGGGAGCCTCTCCTACCCTTGCAGCAGCGCTACGGATGTCCAATTGCCAGCTTAGCCATTAATAATTAGCCGTTATTAATAACAGTTTTTGTTATTTTACAGTTTTGATATAGCATCATATGCATGAATCTTGATTGATTTGATAAAATACATATTCCATATATATAATGATAATTATCCAGGCATCACGACCACTCAGGAGGAGCTGCATACACAGATGGGCAGAAGGGGACTGTGTGCCACTCCCAGCCTCAGCGGCCGTGGGGAGTCTAGGGCTCGGGTGGGCCAGAAAAGAGACGTAACACATGGAGAGGCTGGGGCTGAGGGCAAGGTGGAGTGTAGACACAACACACAGGAGCGCCTGCCCCCACCCCAGTGGACACAATGTGGTGGCTGAGGCTGTGCTCCGAGTAAGTTACATCATCTCAGTTTTCCTATTTGAAAAATGTTTATAGTGGGAAAATCTTGTGTAGTTATGTTTATTAATATAATATCAAATTAAGTGATTTATTGTATCCATATGATATAGGTGTTTACTAAAACTATCACAATAAATGTATATTAAACCACCCTGCTATATACCTTGAACTTAAAGAAAAGAAAGATATTTATAAATAACTGGACCTCACTTTTTAAGTTATTGTGAAAATTAAATGATATAATGTCTATAAGGCATTTGCTACAGTGCCTGGTGAAGCACAGTAACCTGAATCTTGTGTAAAAACTTCTGTTTGAAATTTTAACCCTGCTATTTTGGCTTCTGTGAATGCTTGCTGGATTAAATAATAGGAAAAATAAGACTACCCCCATTCCAGAGAAGCCATAAACTATGCCCCAGACAGAGTTGTTAGTGCTGGCACCAGGCCAGGCCTTGACATATGGTCTCATGGCCCTGTCCCAGCACACAGGACTTTTTATCAGAAGTCTTCTTCCAAATTTTGGAAGTCTTCTTCCAAATTTGGAAGACAAAGAGCTGTAAAAGGTATGAATAGAGAAAACTTCCACAATGTTAGGGCCCAGAATTTAACAGATACATTTTACTCTGAGATTGCTAGTGCTAGCATAATAATAAAAAGACTCCAAATTAACTTGGCTTGTTGGTTAAGGCATCTCCTGTTTTAGTTCTGATTTACAATAAACACTGGCATATTTAGCTTTCAATCAAAGTAATATGTGTATAGTGAATAAAAATTATTCAGAAAATTAAATAACAGGGAACAATATTTATCTTAACTTCAAGGGATGTTATCTTTCTGCAATATCATCTTTCTCCCAAGTAAGTAGAATATATAGAAAAACATACATAATTATGAATAATTAACTGTGAATTTAGGGCTAATATAAATATTGTTTTTAAGCAACACATTTGGGAAAATATAAAGAGACCCCCAAAACAATAACCATTCAGATCTAATATTGTGTAAATGCACACACACACACACACACACACACACACACACACACAGAGTACAGCTAACTTTAGCTTTGTTCATATTTATATTCCATAAAGAATAAAAAAATGTTCAGCCAAAACAGGTTTGGCTTAGTGGATAGAGCATGAGCCTGTGGACTGAAAGGTCCCAGGTCTGATTCCCGTCAAGGGCATGCACCTTGGTTGTGGGCACAGTTGTGCAGGGGGAGGCTGATTGATGTTTCCCTCTCATAGATGTTTCTAACTCTCTATCCTCCCTTCCTCTCTGTAAAAAATCAATAAAATATTTAAAAAATATTTTTCAGTTCCCAGTAGATCATTTCTATCTATCCTTCTGAAAATCCTAGCATTCTTCAAAGCTTTCTTTTGTGGGAGACACAAGTGAGTGGTGTCCCTGATATCTCTGGCCAGGTTCTGGCTCTGTGTGAGATGGTTTTCACTCCAGAATAAAGATAATTCAGGTCCTTACACTATTCCAGGATACATGTCATACCTTACAGTGTTCCTTTTAAATGTGATATCTTGAGATGTTAAAAGTGGCTAGTTATTAAATATATCTTTGAGAGTTGCAAAGTTCAGAGAATCCTCTGTTAGGTGATATTTGGACTTAAAGCAAGTGATAATAAAGTTAGGAATATACTCCTTCCAGAGGTTTTTTTCACTTACTGTTTGCTCTCCTTTATCCCAGCCCTATGGGTAGCTGCTCATTAGCATCCTGAGTAACAGTCTTCGGTAAGCATTTTGATAATTTCAGTCAATCTGCTTTCATTTCTGTGGTCTCTTCATAGAGGGCTCCACCTCATTCTGCTTCATGAGTTACTTCTTAGTCTATATGATTAAGAATTTTTTAAAAGTCACCTTTCTATTTTTCAAAAGATATAGTTTGACTCAATTTCATTGTTAATTAATATACACAAATTGCCGAATGAATTTCTAGGTCATGTTCTGGTTTTAATTGTGATTTCATGGTTTATATGGATGGAGCTATTGGCTATATTCTACACACAGACCTCTTCCAGGATTTAATAAATATCAAGTCTCTAAGGGCAGAAATGTTGTAAGAGCCTGATAATAAGATGCTGAATTGGTGGTATTATTAAGAGAAATAATGTTACAGTTTAATGAGAAAGATAAATAACTTAATGTAAAAATTGATGTTTGATTGTAAAGGGTTTGGAGAGAAAATACTTCACAAAAATAGTGCCTTTGCTTTATAATTTTTAACTTAAGATTTTCAATTATGCCCTATAGCTAACTTAGCCTCCTATGAATCCTGAGTAACACTACACGTGGACAGTCAGAAAATAACACTTCATGTATTTTAATTAACAACAATCTTACATTTTTATCCTCTCCCATCCCAGAAAGCTTCAGAGCAGTTATAGAGATACTTATCCCGAGGACCCCTCCCCCGTAACTATCCAATCCACTGCCACATCAAGTTAAAACAGCTGACGTTGAGGATATAATAATTGTGTTAACACTTTTGGTCTTAATAATAAAGACTTGGAAAATGTCATTTAGATTATTTGACTTTTATGAATAGATTGTGTCCAATATTAAATATCATAAGCATTTGCCTTTTATAGAGTTAGAACAGGGCTGTACAAGGATGGCAGCAGTAACTAAATAAGGTTCTAACATTTGAAGCCACAGACTGTATCACTCTCTGGGGCTCTCCCCTTGAGTTAAACTGGTTATACAGCAATAGGTTACTGGTGACCACAAACGTCCCACAAGTGCTTTTCAGTGTGGAACTTTCCAAAATCTTGCAAAAGGAAAATTCAGTTATAACCAAGTTGAAGAAAATGCTAAAGGGCAAAAAAGTGGTATATATATCTGAATGAAGTAATGTGTCTAATGGAAATTAGACCAATTACATCTAACCAATTACATCTAACAGGAGTTTTATCATTTTGTGAAGCTAACATTGACATGCTATATATACCTAGGTATGTATATAACAAAGTATACCCCTGATGGTGCCTAGCACTCTACCTATAAGATATGAAGCACTCTGAAGTTACCTTAATCTTAATACTTATCATATTGCAAGAATACTTTCCATGGTACTCTCTAACCTGGGCTAGGTTATGGGTTTCTTGAGCAGAAAATATTTTTTAAAAAACTAACAATGACAGCTGATCTTTACATAGCACCTGCTGTTCCAGGCACTATCCTAGGTGCTTTGCATATGTTGATTCAAAATCCTCATGATGTTTTACTTATGATGTGGGAACTAAATTTCAAGGAATATCCTAAAGGCACACAACTGATCCAGTGTTAGAACCCAGCTAGTACAGCCCTGACATATGCTCTTAGCCATGGAAAAATACACTGCCTGTTTCTCAGCAGTTCACTTAATGTTGAACTTGAATAAATAACTGTATTTCCTGATTATAGTTGCAGATTTTTTTCTGAATCTGGAGGAATAATTTGGAGCTACAACATGAAGAAATCTCTCTTTTCCTCTATTTTATAGAAGGAGAAGGCATTAATTTCTTCTTCTCTTAAAGTTATAGATTTCCTCTATATGCTTATAAAAATATTATTCTTGACTGGCAGTTTGTAGAATCGGTTTGATGTATATAGTCAAGATTATTATACTAGTAATGCCATAATTTGCTTTTTAATGGTTATCATTCAGCTGTGAATGATAACCATTAAAAAAGAGGGTTCAAAATGCATGAGAACGCCCGTTCTTTAAATGAATTTAAGGAAAAATTTATTTGTAAAACAAGAATGTCTGGAATCATATTATGAACTTTGTTGTTGCACCAGATAGTCATATATAAATTAGACAAATTTTCTCACTGATTGTCTATATTAAATCTCAAGTCAAGTTTCTATTTGTATAGTGGCATAAAGTACAGTTTCCCGTTACAGAAAATAAGCTATGGTGTGTTATGCTAGCATCCCTTTCTTTTGTTAAAGGATTTCAGTTGTACCTGATTTTATCCATTGCATTTGCATTCTCTATTAAAATGTTTAACATATGTGGAGCTCCTAAAGCACAATAATTTAAAGTTTTAGTTTTTTAAAAAAATGTATTTTATTGATATTTTTACAGAGAAGAAAGGAGAGGGATAGATAGAAACATCGATGAGAGAGAAACATCGACCAGAAGCCTCCTGCACACCCCCTACTGGGGATGTGTCCTTAACCAAGGTACATGCCCTTGACCGGAATCAAACCTGGAACCTTTCAGTCCACAAGCCAATAAACCAAACTGGTTAGGGCTAAAGTTTGTTTTGATAATTATTTTTAAAATCTCTACTTACTCAGGACTTTACATATATTAGGAAAAATCTGTTTACTATTCAATGATTTTTGTTTAGTTTAGTCTGGCTTAGTTTTCTCAACAAGGGCAGAATTTGAAGTTCATAATTTCCTTCGGGACTAGCAACAGTTATGTTAAATGAATTGCATGTCTTTTATTTATTAATATTTAATATGACAGTTTTGAAATTATAACATTTTCAGTATGCAATGTGTTATGAAGTAAAATGTATCCAATGAAATGTATTTAAAACCTTCTGCTAACATAGTTTCCTTTGAAATATGCATAACCTTTTAAAATAATAAAACAGAATTTCAATGAATAATTGTTTAGTGCCTACAATACGACAGGTATTGCTCAGGCACTTTTACCCACAATATCTTACTGTTCCATATAGTCAACATTTTTATAATTCTAATTCCAATTTTTCTTCAGGTCAGAAAAGTACTTTGTAAGCCTTACGTGTACTCAGCAAATGTGGCATTTATATTGTCACAGGTCCTGTGACCTCCATGTGCAGGTCCACACAGGATGAGTGTGTCCTCTTTTCCTGCTGGGGGCAGTGTAATATAATACCAAAGAGGACAGATTGTAAAATTGGCTACCCTTGGTTCAAAATCCGCCCCAGCTTTGTTACTTACCAGTTAAGTGATTTACTCTGAATGCCTTAATTTCTGCACTTATAAAATAAGGATAAGACAGTGTATTTGTTTGCTAGGGTTACTATAAGAAGTACCACAGATTGAGTGCTTAAAAAAAGAGAAATTTATCTCCTAGTGTGGAGGTTAGAAGTCCGAGATCAAGGGGCTGTCAGAGTTGGTTTCTGCTGGATGGCCCTCTCTTCCTGACTTCAGGTGGCCACCTTCTTACTGTGTCCTCACATTCCTTCCCTCTGGCCCACATGTGAGGGAGAAAAATCTCTGGTGTCTCTTCTTGTAAGGGCACCAGTCCTATGAGGAAAGCCTCACCTTTTGACCTGATTTAATCCTTTTTAACTCCTTACAACTGGTAGTTTGACTGGCAGTTTGTAGAATTGGTTTGATGCATATAGTAAAGATTATTATAATACTATAACTTGCTTTTTTTTTGTTGTTGTTGTTAATTACTCAAGGACATTTTTTCATTTATTTTTAGAGAGAGTAGAAGAGAGAGGAAGAGACCGAGAGAAACATCAATGTGAGAGAGACACATAGATGGGTTGCCTTCTGCAGTCACTCCAACCTGAGTTGGGGAACCGGCAACCAAGCTACATGCCCTTGACGAGAATCAAATCCGGGATCCTTCAGTCAGCTGGCTGATAATCTATCCACCTAGCAAAACTGGCTAGGGCACCATAATTTGCTTTTACTTCTTATCATTTAACTATAATTACCTTCTATATGCCTGGGGGTGGAGGGGAGTGTTCAAAATGCATGAGAAAGTACATTCTTTAAAGGAATTTTATAAAAAAAAATTATTTATAAAACAAGAATGCCTGGTATCTCCAAATATAGTCATACCAAAAGTTAGAGTATATATATTTGGGGGGTCACAATTCAGTCCAGAGTATACTCTAATTCTTAGGGCTCACCTGAGGCTTAAGGAAGCTAACCATGTAATACGCTTGGTATGATGTAAGCAGTCAATATATTTTAGATAGTGACTCTTTATTACAGCTGTTAGTTGTGATTGTCCAGATAAACAATAAGTCAAATTCTTATGTGACTACAGGCTGCTCGCACAATATTCCCCTGCACTCTGCAGTCAGCCTTCTTGCTCTGTTAGCTCCTCACCATCCTATAAATAACAATGTTTTCAATTCTTCCTCTGTGTTAAGTTTTTAATTTTTTTCTCACATTGTTCTTTTTCTATTGACAAATAACAAACCTGGGCTTACTAAATAAGGAGTTCTTATTTGAATATTTTTGCATGAATGGGAAAAGACAATTATAATAAGGTGATGGGAGGTTGCAGTGGAAATCTCTGCAGGGCCTATTCTTATACAAGGAGGACTAAATAACGTTAAAGACCTGGCTGTGGGTAAGTGGGATGAATATGGCATGATTGGAGGGTGGTTCAGGGAATATCTTTCCTTGCAGTCAGCTTATCCTTGGGTGGATCTCTTAAAGAGGGGATTTATGCTAGTCCAGAGTAAGGGGAAGTCCAAATTCAAGAATCTGGAGAAAAGAAAGAATCACTAATGTTTGGTCAAGTCAAGTTAATGGGTATTATTCAAGATTGGTCAATAGAACACGTTCTGTTGCTCTTTTATGAGGCAAAGAACAATTTGGAGAGTCTGTGTCTGGCCTTGTTTTAGGTAAATAGGAAGGCAACTGTGATTATTACTTAAGTCATATGGGGACAGCGATTCTTTGAAATAAGCTGTTTCCTAGAAAACAAGAGGGTGGTGGTTTTCTTAACAGTTGTAATAATAGGCAGGTAAAATGAAGAATTTTCACCTCTCTGTTCAACCTCAAAGAACCCTTTTCCCTGTTAAAAGGTTCACTTCCTTCATTAGGCTTCTCCAAAATGAAAAACAACAAAAGTCCAGCTATTTCAGTTTTATAATCCAAGCTGCAGGTTACAGTTAAAATTGTGAATTTGTCAATTTTTTTTCTTTCATGAATTCTTTTTTTTTCTTCTTTTTTTTTTCTTTATTAAGGTATTATCTGTGTACATAGTTTACCATTGCCCTCCCTCTCCCATTTATGCCCTCCCTCCCCAGAGTTCTGTGTTCATTGGTTGTACTTATGTTCATGCATACCAGTCCCTCGGTTGTTCTATCTCCCCCCAGGTCTCCTTCCCCTCCCCGCTTGTCATCTGACAATCTGCTTGTTTTATGGTGACCATCTTAGGACCCCATGAATACAATCTGCTCCTCATTTGGCAGTCTGCTTGTTTTATGGTGACTATCTCAGGACCATATGAATAGAGTCCGCTCCTCCTCTGGTTTACACTGCCCCTTCCCCTGGGTCCCACTGCTTCCCCTGGGACACACGGCTCGCCCGGGGCACACTGCACCTTGGGACACTCGGCTCACCCAGGGCACTCGGCCCCCTGGGACACTCGGCTCACCCAGGGCACTCGGCCCCATGGGACATTCAGCTCACCCGGGGCACTCGGCCCCACGGGAAACTGGCTCACCCGGGGCACTCGGCCCCCGGGACACTCGGCTCACACGGGGCACTCGGCCCCCTGGGACACTCGGCTCACCCGGGGCACTCGGCCCCCTGGGACACTCGGCTCACCCGGGGCACTTGGCCCCCTGGGACACTCGGCTCACCCGGGGCACTCGGCCCCCTGGGACACACGGCTCACCCGGGACACCCTTCCCCTTTAGGGGGGGTAAGGCTTACCCGGGGCACACGGCCCCCTGGGACACTCGGCTCACCCGGGACACCCTTCCCCTTTAGGGGGGGTACGGCTTACCCGGGGCACACGGCCCCCTGGGACACACGGCTCACCCGGGACACCCTTACCCTTTAGGGGGGGTACGGCTTACCCGGGGCACTCAGCCCCCTGGGACACTCGGCTCACCCGGGGCACTTGGCCCCCTGGGACACTCGGCTCACCCAGGGCACTCGGCCCCCTGGGACACTCGGCTCACCCGGGGCACTCGGCCCCACGGGACACTGGCTCACCCGGGGCACTCGGCCCCAAGGGACACTCGGCTCACCCGGGGCACTCAGCCCCCTGGGACTCTCGGCTCACCCGGGGCACTCGGCCCCCTGGGACACACGGCTCACCCGGGACACCCTTCCCCTTTAGGGGGGTATGGCTTACCCGGGGCACACGGCCCCCTGGGACACTCGGCTCACCCGGGGCACTTGGCCCCCTGGGACACTCGGCTCACCCGGGGCACTCGGCCCCCTGGGACACACGGCTCACCCGGGATCCCATTCCCCTTTGGGGGATACGGCTCACCCGGGGCACACAGCCCCCTGGGACACTCGGCTCACCTGGGGCACATGGCCCCTCTAGGGTGTTGGGGTCGCATATTGGAGACGCCTTGCTAGCTCCTTGCTAGCATGGCGGGCAGGCTGGGACAGCTGCAGTTGGTCTGAGATGGTTGCAGGCGGGGGGACCACCTTCAAAGGTGTCTCGTTCGGTGTGGGAGCGGAGCAGCTGCAGACATAGAGGCTAAGTTCTGAGGTCGCCCATTCCCTGAGCCCAAGGCGTGGTGAGCTCTGTCTTGGTGGATTTCCTTTATTCTCGGCAGCAGTGGCGGGTGGCAGTGCCAGGTGCAACATTGACGGTCGCTCCTGTGGTTCAATTACCACTGTAGTTTTAAAGTTCACATGGCGGTGGTGGCGAGAGTTTCGGCTTGGCCATGTTGCATCGGAGGATGGGCTCGCCTAGGCGGCTAATGGAAGGCGCCATGCCATTTCCTCACCAGCGCGCTCCATCTCCCTCCCAGCATGGTGGGTGTGCTGGGAAGATTGTGGGCGGGCTGTGATGGCTGCATGGGGAGAGTCCGCCCTCAATGGTGTCCTCTTTGTTGCGGATGTGGAGCTGCTGTGGATGCAGAGGCTAATTTCTGAAGCCACACTCTCTATGAGCCCGGTGCGTAGTGAGCTCTGATTTCGGTGGATTCCCATTCTTGGGGGTGGCAGTGGGTGCGGCAGCGATGGTAGCTCCTGTGGCTCAATTTCCCCTGTAGTTTTAAAATCCGCATGGTGGTAGTGTCTGATGCTTTGGCCTGGCCACGTGGCAGCGGAGAGAGGATTCTCCGGGTCTGCCAATGGAAGGCGCAGTGCCAGCACAGCATGCGCGAAGGCCTGGCAGAGCAGGCCGAGGGCGGTGGTGGAGAGTCCCCGCGATGTCTTAGTCTTTCAGACTTAGTGGAACGCTTCCCCTGAGCCAGGACAAGCAGCACCACCACAGATATTGGCCAGCTCAGTGCTGCCCCTCTACAGGTGACAGTAGGGGCATCCTCACCTCGGTAGGCCTTTGCTCTTGGAGGTCTTAATCAGTGGAAGACAGCACGGTACAGAACTGCCCCACCTTCTCAGTCCTCCGCTCTTTCATGAATTCTTAACTAATTGTAAGCTTCTTGGGAAAGCTTTTGAGTTCTTCTATGCCTTCATGCCCCTCACATAATGAGAGCACATAATGTGTTTCAATAGGACCTGGTAAACGACCAAATTTCCATGTTCACCATTTTTTTCCCATCAGCATGTGGGTTCTAGAATCAGAATGCCCAGGTGGGAAAGCCCACTCCAAAACTTCCTAGTGAAGTGGTTCTGGATAAGTTAGTTAACCTGTTTGTGCTAAGCTAAAATGTCCTCATCGATAAAATAGGAAAAAGTAATAATGGTATATGCATTAATGAAAGTGTTTAGAATAGTATCTGTAACATTATAAGGGCTCAATAGTTTTAGCCATTATCATCATCATCATCATCATCATCATCAACTAGCTCTCAGAATGTTGTCATGACTGATTGGAAAACAGAATAAGGTAATTTTTCTGATCACTGGATAATGCATGGGTTGGTGTCTTTGTATTGTATAACTTTTTAAAGGACTAGGTTCTATAAGACAAGCAGATTAGTCCTACTAACAGTGGAAAACCTCCTTTTTTTGAAGTTATGGATATTCTCATTGTCTCTTGTCTGTAATTTGTCATATAATACCACAATGTTATATAATATGATAAACCCTGATATAATCATTACCATTATTACCAAGAGCAGACCACAGATCAGATCATTTGTGTCCGCCGGCTCTTTGTCCAGTCTTCAGAGATTCACCTGGCCATTTACTACTTGGAAACTGATCCCTGACCTTCTTTGTTTTGCTGCACTCCATCACAAAAAAAGTTGATGAATTTCATTTGATTCATTACATTTCATTGGTTTCTTAAGAAGTATCACCATGTGTACTTCATTCTGATATACTTTGTATAGGAATAAATAGATAGGTAGATAGGTAGATAGATAGATAGATGGATAGATAGATAGATAGATAGATAGATAGAAAGAAAGATAGATAGATATAGATATACTCTATTTTTTAAAATAAAACTTTATTGTTCAGATTATTACAAATGTTCCTCTTTTTCCCCCTCCATTGCTCCCCTCCTCCAGATACCCATCCCACCCTCTGTCCTTTCCCCACCCCCCATTGTCCTCATCCATAGGTGAACAGTTTATGTTCAGTCTCTTCCCACACCCGCTATTCCTCTTTTCCCCAAGAATCATCAGTCACTCCCCTTCCATACCTCTAATTCTATTATATTCACCAGTTAATATTGTTCATCAGATTTTTAAATTCCCTTGGTTTTTAGATACATTTGTTTATAGTTACATATTTGTTATTCATAATTTTTGTCTTTATTTCCTCCTCTTCCTAAAGAACCCCCTTCAGCAATTCATATCACTCTGGTTTGGTGGTGATGAAATCCTTTAGCTTTTTTAAAATTTGTGATGCTCTTTATATGGCCTTCAATTCTGAGTGACAGAGTTGTTGGGTAGAGAATTTTTGGCTGTAGGTTCTGGCTATTCATCACTTTGAATATTTCTTGCCATTCCCGTCTGGCCTGCATGGTTTCTGTTGAGAAATCAGCTGACAATCGTATGGGTGCTTCTTTATAGGTAACTACCTGCTTTTCTCTTGCTGCGTTTAATATTCTCTCTTTGTCTTTTGCTCTTGGAATTTTAATTATGATGTGTCTTGGTGTGGGCTTCTTTGGATTCCTTTTATTTGGGGTTCTGTGCGCTTCCTATACTTGTAAGTCTATTTCTTCCCCCAGGTGTGGGAAGTTTTCTGTCACTGTTTCTTCCAATAGACTTTCGATATCTTGCTCTCTCTCTTCTTCGGGGACCCCCATAATTTTGATGTTGGTTTGCTTGAAGTTGTCCCAGAGGTTTCTCACACTATCTTCAACTTTCTGGATTCTCTTGTCTTCTTGCTTCTGCAGAGTGTCCTCTGGCTCTTTATGTTCCAAATCTTTGACTTGATTCTTGCAATCTTCCATTCTGTTTTAGAACTCTGTATAACATATATATATATATATATATATATATATATATATATATATATATTTCAGACAATGTACTCTTTTTAAAAATATATTTTATTAATTTTTTTACAGAGGAAGGGAGGAAAAAAAGTCAGAAACATCAATGAGAGAGAAACATTGACCAGCTGCCTCCTGCACCCCTCCCTCCCCACTGGGGATGTGCCTGCAACCAAAGCACATGCCCTTTACTGGAATCCAACCCAGGACCCCTCAGTCCACAGGACAACACTCTGTCCACTGAGCCAAACCAGTTCTGGAAAGACAATGTATTCTTTATTTCTAGTTGATCCCTTTTCATATCCTCAAAGGTCTCATTTATTTTATCGGCCTTTTCTAAGAAATTCTTGAAAAACATTATAACCGTGGTTTTGAACTCTATATCCAGTCTTTTGTTCTCCATCTCTTTCGTTTGAGACCTATTTCCTTGTCTCAGAATTTTCACTGCTTCCCAGAGTTCATAGGATGGCTTTGTGTGTTTGGTGTCCTATATGGCTTGGTGGGTCTGCCTCCCCAGTTACCTGAGGTAGACACTCTTGGTGCTCTCCTTTGTGGACTGCATGAACAGCCTTGTTCTATTTAAGACTTGATTGTTATTGGTATCACTGGGAGGAATTGACCTCCAGGGCCATTGGATGTATCAGCTGTGTTTACTCTGAGATACTTTCTGTATTGGAGACAGTCTTGCAAAATTGCAAAAGCCTCTGTACTCAGCTTGGATGGGGTGGAGTCTCATGGCTGAGCTGACAGTCTTGGCTTCCTGTCACCCTGCCCTTGTGCGCTCGCCTGAGTTTCCACCTGACCTCTACCTTCTGCGGCTCCCCTGAGTTTCCACCTGACCGTCCAGATTCCCCATTCAAGAGCGTGGGTGCCCCAGGGGCTTACCCAGAATTGGGTTGGGTCTCTGTAGTCTGTAGCTTCTGACTCCTTTGGCTATGGAGAGGCTGCAAAAACCTCAGACAGAGAATAAATAAACAACAAAGACTGCTCTTATACCTCATTAATTGAAAAAGTAAAAAGAAAAAACATAAACAAAAACAAGCATACCAAAAAAAAACTCAGCAAAAGATAATTCTATTTTTAATTTTTTTGTTTAGTTTTTTTAAAGATTTTTTAAATTGAATTTAGAGAGAGAACAAGGAGAGAGATATATCTATTTGAGAACAAAACTTATTAGCTGCCTCCTGCATGTCCCCCAAGGGATATCAAGCCCCCAAGTGGGTGTATGCCCCTGACCTAGGAATTGAACCACAACCTTTCAGTGCATAGGATGATGCCCAAGCAACTGAGCCACACCAATCAAGGCTCCTGTTTTCTTTTAACAGTCCTTTCTCAAAATTGTTTTCCATTAAAAGCATATTGGACCCTAACTGGTTTGGCTCAGTGGGTAGAGTGTCAGCCTGTGGACTAAAAGGTCCCAAGTTCGATTCCAGCCAAAGGCATGTACCTTGTTTGTGGGCACATCCCCAGTAGGAGGTGTGCAGGAGGCAGCCGATGGATATTTCTCTCCCATTGAAGTTTTTGGCTCTCTATTCCCCTCCTTTCCTCTGTATTTTCATTATTTGCAACATTTACTCAAGAAACTATTTTTTTTATTTTTTCCTCACTTGATTTTGCATTTTTAATTAATACATTTTTATTTGTAATCAACATTATTACTACTACTATTTTACCTTTTTTTAATCTTATTTACTTTAGTTTATTTTTAATATTATTTTTAAGTATCATATTATTGATCTTTATTTTACTTTGGGATTAGTATTCTAGTCTATTTCTACCTTTCCTTCACCAACGCTTTATTCTATTTCAACCCTACATTTATGCCATACCTCTCTTCCTAACCTTTCCCCCTTTGGTGTCCTGTTTATCTTAACCCTTTCCTGCTTTAGGTTTTCCCTATTCTCTCTGTTTATTCCCTGCTAAATTTCACCCTGCTTGTGTATATGTAATTTCCAACCCCCTGCTCCAAACCCATAAACACTTCCCTTTTCACTATTCTAAGGGGAGGGGGGTCTTTTGCTCTGTCCTTTTGTAGTTGTATGTTGAATGTTAAATATATCAAACTTTTATGCTTTTTGTGAGATTGGTTTGCTTATTCTTTTTGTTTGACTGTATGTTTTCTTAGCTGTGTTTTAGTTAGTTTTCACTTCTGCTCTCTTTTATCTCACTTGATATTAGTTGGTGTTGTAATTTGTATTAATCTCCAGATACTTGTTGCTGGCATTTGCTGCAATTAAGGGTTGTTCTATTGGAGTTTCCTTCCCATATATATAGTTCGTTCCTCGTTTCTCTCTTAGTATCATACTAGTTTCTCTTTCTTTTTTCTCTCCTTCTCCCAATTTCATTTTACCACACCTTTTTTTCCCTCTTCTACCTCTCCTACCTCCTAATTTGCCTTTCTCTAATGCTCACCCTTATTGGAGGTTATTAATATCGCAAATACACTTCTGTTCAGTGCCTTGTGTGTTGTACCTGGTTGTGTTGTATTTTGTGCCTTTAAATCAATGCAGGAGAGAGAGAGAGAGAGAGAGAGAGAGAGAGAGAGAGAGAGAGAGAACTACATAAGCAGACATCCTGAAAAGAGAGATCACGGGGAGACAAAGAAACAGCCTGCAAATGAAAGAAAAGCAGGCATTACCAGAAAAGGAAGCAAACGAGTTAGAGGCAAGCAACCTACCAGGGCAAGAATTCAGAGTAATGATCATAAGATGGCTAAAAAGAATGGATGACAAACTTGACAATATGGGTAAGAACCAAGGGGAAATGAAAAATGGCATCGCTACTGTAAAGAACTCAATAGAAAGCATCAAGAGTAGACTAGAAGAAGCAGAGGACCACATCGCTGAGCTAGAAAAAAAGATGTAAAAAAATACCCAAGTAGAGCAGCATCTTAAAAAAAAAAATTAAAAAGCAGGAGGAGAGCCTAAGGGAACTTTGGGACAATACAAAACAAAACAATATTTGAATAATAGGGATTCCAAAAGGAAAGGAAACTGAGGAGGGCATAGAAAAACATGTTTGAAGAAATAATATCAGAAAACTTTCCTAAAATAGAGAAGAAAAAAACCCCACACAAATCCAAGAAGCTAGCAGAGTCCCAAGCAAAACGAATCCTAAAAGACCGACACCAAAGGACATTATAATTAAATTGGCAAACAGCGATGACAAAGTAAAAATCTTAAAAGCAGCCAGAGAGACAGAAAGTTACATATAAAGGAACCCCCATCAGACTAGCAACTGATTTCTCAACAGAAACTCATCAGGCCAGAAGGGAAAGGGAGGAAATATACAAAGTCATGCAAAGGAAGGGTCTGAATCCAAGAATACTGTACCCTGCAAGGCTATCAATCAAAATTGAAGGTGAAATCAGGAGCTTCACAGACAAAAACAGACTAAGGGAATTTATCACCACCAAACCAGCAATGCAAGTAATGCTTAAAGGTCTACTGTAAAAATAAAGAAATAGGAAGAGGAGAAGAAAAACAGGGATATAGAATGAAAATGGCAACAAATAAGTACCTATCAATAATGACTTTAAATATAAATGGATTAAATGCCCCAATCAAAAGACATACGATAACAGTTTGGGTAAGAAAATAAGACCCATCTATCTGCTGTCTACAAGAAACCCACTTCAGAAAAAAAGACACATACAGACTGAGAGTAAAGTGATGGAAAACAGTTTTCCAGGCAAATGGAAATGGAAAAAAAAAAAAAAAAGCTGGGGTAGCAATACTTATATCTGACAAATTAGATCTCAAAGTGAAGGACATAATAAGAGATAACGAAGGCCACTTCATAATACTACAGGGAGCAATCCAACAAAGAAATAACCCTGGTAAACATATATGCACCCAATACGGAGCACCCAAATACATTAAAAAAACACACACAAAACTGCTGGAGGACATTAAGGGAGAGATTAATAGCAATACAATCATAGTAGGAGATTTTAGTACCCCATTGTCACCTTTGGACAAATCATCTAAATAAAAAATCAGCAAAGAAACATCAATCCTAAATGACCCACTAGATCATAGGGAATTGATCGACATCTTCAGAACATTCCACCCCAAAGCCACAGAATATACATTCTTCTCAAGTGCACATGGGTCATTTTTCAAAGATAGACCACATGTTGGGACATAGGCAAAGTCTCTTCAAATTCAAGAAGATAGAAATCAAATCAAGCATCTTCTCAGATCATTTTGGCATAAAACTGAAAATCAACTACAATAAAAAATAATCCAAAGAAATCAAACACATGAAGTCTAAATAGCAAGCTATTAAACAAGGACTGGGTTATTAGAGAAATCAAGGAAGAAATAAAAAACATCCTGGCAACAAATGATAATGAAAACACAATAATCTCAAATCTATGGGGCACAGCAAAAGCAGTTCTGAGAGGGAAGTTCATATCTCTACAAGCCTATTGAAATAAAAAATAAAAATAAAAAAACAAGAAAAAACGGTAACAAATGATCTAACTCTAAAACTCAAAGAGTTAGGAAAAGAGCAACAAGAAAAGTCCAGTGTAAGCAGAAGGAAAGAAATAATAAAAATCAGAACACAGATAAGTGGCATAGAGACCAAAGAAACAATGCAAAAGATCAACAAAATCAAGAGCTGGATCTTTGAAAGCATAAACAAGATCCATGATCCTCTACCCAGGCTAACCAAGAAACAAAGAGAGAGGATCCAAATAAACAAAATCAGAAATGAAAGAAGTGAAATAACATCAGACCCAGCCAAAATACAAAGGATTGTTACAAAATACTACAGACAACTCTATTCCAACAGACTAGACAACCTGGAGGAAATGGACATATTCCTAGAAAAATATAACCTTCGAAAACTCAATCAGGAAGAATCTGAAAATCTCAATAGACCAGTGACTTGGGATGAAATTGAAACAGTCATCAAAAGGCTTCCAGGAAACAAAAGCCCAGGGCCTGATGGCTTCACAGGAGAGTTTTACCAAACATTCAAGGAAGAACTAAAACCTATCCTCCTCAGACTATTCCAAAAAATTCAAGAGGAAGGAACACTTCCAAACTCCTTTTATGAAGCCAGCATTAGCCTAATACCAAAACGAGATAAAGCCAACACAATGAAAGAGAATTACAGGACAATATCCCTCATGAACATAGATGCCAAAATCCTCAACAAAATTCTAGCAAATCGGATCCAGCAGAACATCAGAAAGATCATACACTATGACCAAGTAGGATTTATTCCTGGAATGCAAGGATGGTACAATATCCGCAAATCAGTAAACATGATACATCACATATACAAATTGAGAGATAAAAATCTTATAGTCATATCAATTGATGCAGAAAAAGCATTTGGTAAAATCCAACACCCTTTCCTGATAAAAATTCTCAACAAGATGGGAATAGAAGGATCATACCTGAACATAATAAAACCTATATATAATAAACCCACAGCAAACATCATACTCAATATGCAAAAACTAAAACCATTCCCTCTAAGAACAGGAACAAGACAGGGATGCCCACTCTCAGCATTCCTGTTTGACATAGTACTGGAAGTACTAGCCATTGCAATTAGACAAGAAGATGAAATAAAAGGCATCCAAATTGGAAAAGAAGAAGTAAAATTGTCCTTTTTTGCAGATGACATGATATTATACATAAAAAATCCAAAAGACTCCATAAAAAACTAATAGATTTAATAAATGATTTTGGCAATGTAGCAGGATACAAAATTAACACAAAGAAATCTGTGGCATTTCTATACACCAATAGTGAACTTACAGAAACACATACTACAAAAGCAATCCCATTTACCATCTCACCAAAAAAAATTAAGATATCTAGGAATAAACTTAACTAAGGAGGTAAAAGACCTATATGTGGAAAACTACATGACACTGAAAAAAGAGATAGATGAAGATGTAAACAGATGGAAGAACATACCATGTTCGTGGATTGGTAGAATCAACATCATCAAAATGTCCATACTCCCCAAAGAAATTTATAAGTTCAATGCACTCCCCATTAAAATAGCAACAGCATATTTCACAGACCTAGAAAGAACTCTACAAAAATTCATCTGGACCAAAAAAAGACCCCAAATAGCCACAGGAATCCTGAGAAAGAAGAATAAAATAGGAGGGATCGCAATACCACATTTCAAGCTGAATTACAAAGCCACTGTTCTCAAAACAGCCTGGTACTGGCACAAGAACAGACATATAGATCAATGGAATAGATTAGAGAATCCAGATATCAGTCCAAATCACTATGCTCAATTAATATTTGACAAAGGAGTCATGAGCATACAATGCAGTTAAGACATTCTCTTCAATAAATAGTGTTGGGAAAATTAGACAGATACATGTAAAAGAATAAAACTAGATCACCAACTTATACCATACACAAAAATAAACTCAAAAATGGAAACAGGACTTAAACATAAGATGGGAAACCATAAAAATACTAGAGGCATCCACAGGCAGCAAAATCTCAGACATATGTCAGAAGAACTTCTTCACTGATACATCCCCTAGGGCAATGGAAGCTAAAGAGAAAATAAACAAATGGGACTACATCAAAATAAAAAGCTTTTTTACAGCAAAAGAGACCATCAACAATACAACAAGAAAGCCTACTGTATGGGAGAACTTATTTGCAAATGTTATCACTGATAAAGGTTTAATCTCCAACATCTACAAACAGCTTATACAACTTAATAAAAGGAAGATAAATGAGCCAATTAAAAAATTGGCAATGGACCTAAATAGAATATTTTCAAAAGAAGACAGAAGGAAGGCCAAGAGGCACATGAAAACATGTTCAAAGTCACTAATTATCTGAGAGATGTAAATCAAAATGATAATTTGATACCATCTCACACCTGATGGAATGGCTATCATCAACAAATCAACAAACGACAAGTGCTGGTGAGGATGTGGAGAAAAAGGAACCCTAGTACACTGCTGGTGCGAATGCAGACTGGTGCAACCACTGTGGAGAACAGTATGGAGTTTCCTCAAAAAACTATAAATGGCTGAAACCGGTTTGTCTCAGTGGATAGAGCGTCGGTCTGCAGACTGAAGGGTCCCAGGTTGGATTCTGGTCAAGGGCATGTACATTGGTTGTGGGCACATCCCCAGTGGAGGGTGTGCATGAGGCAGCTGGTCGATGTTTCTCTCTCATCGACATTTCTTGCTGTCTATCCCTCTCCCTTCCTCTCTCGAAAATGAATAAAATATATTAACATAAAAAACAAAACACACACACACAGACACACACACACATAAAAACACCTGAAAATGGAACTCCTATTTGACCCAGTAATCCCACGCCTAGGAATATATCCTAAGAAACTTGAAACACCAATCAAAAAGGATATATGCACCCCTATGTTCATAGCAGTATTCATAGCAGTGCAATCTAAAATAGCTAGGATTTGGAACAGCCTAAGTGCCCATCAGCAGATGTTTGGATCAAAATCTGTAGTACATCTACACAATGGAATACTATGCTGTCATAAAAAGAAGGAATTCTTATTATTTGCAGGGACCTGGATGGAATTGGAAACCATTATGCTGAGTGAAATAAGCCAGTCAATGAAAGAAAAACACCACATGATCTCACTCATTTATGGATGATAAGGAATACTATAAACTGATGAACAAAAACGTAGATACAGAGACAGTAAAGAAACAAACAGACTGTCAAATTACAGTGGGGATGGTAGGGAGATATGGGGGAGATAAGAAGTTAACCAAAGGACTTGTATGCATGCATATAAGCATAACCAATGAACAAAAAACTCTGGGGAGGGAGGTCATGTATGGAAGTGGGGGGTGGGTAAGGTATGTGCACACATAATACCTTAATAAAAAAATGAGAAAATAAATAAATTAAAAAAATCCTTCTTTCTCTGAAATTGCTCAAGCAGTTTGCTAATAAAAATAGATCTTCAATAATATTTGGTACTCGCCAAAACCGGTTGGGCTCAGTGGTAGATCGTTGGTCTGCGGACTGAAAGGTCCCGGGTTCGATTCCGGTCAAGGGCATGTACATTGGTTGTGGGCATATCCCCGGTGGGGGTTGTGCAGGAGGCGACTGGTCGATGTTTCTCTCTCATCGACGTTTCTAGCTCTCTCTCTCTCTCTCCATTCCTCTCTGTAAAATATCAATAAAATATATTTTAAAATAAATTCTTTAAAATAATATTTGGTACTAAAGGGCATGTACTTGGACTATGTAAATCCTAAAATTTCACACAGCTCATTCCTGAATGTTTATTTTTATAATGATGATTATGATAAGAATAATAATGTATCATTCTACTTCACAAATATCCCACTTGTCTCCCATATATTTAAAACACCTCCTATTAAAAATGTCATGTAAAAAATAAAATATATATAAACAAATCTTGTTTTTCTTTCTAAGACATTATTGTTCCAAATGAGAAGTATTTTCACCAGGTTCCTACCATGCTCACATACTGTAAAAGAACCAATCAAAATCTCCATGAAATTGTTTGTCTATATAAGAAAACCAATTGTGAAAAAATGCAATTTTTATGGAATATGAATAAGAAATATTATTTTAAATGATGTGTGAACAATAAAAGAGAAAGGTGCACTTTTTATCACTCCCTAGGTAAAGGAAACAACCCACTTTCTCCAAAAGGAGTTGTAATTCTCACAGGAAGATATGAGGGTCAGTCTCGAGCTTCAGTTACAGTGGTTCCTGACCAGTCTACACTCCCTTTATTTCTCCATCGCAGATAAACAAGTTAAAGTGTTTGGTGTGGGTGGTGGAGATGAAGGGTGGTGAGTAGAGTGAGAGGTAGAGGGAGTTGGTGTTTTTTCTAAAAGTACAATGATTTAAATAGAGATGTAAATTCTGTAGAGATATAAAGTATATACTATTTTAAGTGTGATTGTGATTGTGTAGCCAAAACAAGTTATTCATTTAATCTGTTGTTAAGTTTAAGATTAGTAGACAAACAGAATCACATGGTTTTACACATATGCACATGCAGTTGAATATTTCCTTTACTTTGAAGTTATTCCTATGTGAATTTATCTTACAGCATATATTATTTACTCGTTACAAATCCTTACTCTCAATCCTGGTTACACCCAATTCTCTCTCTACCTTCTCCGTGTCCATACCAGGTAGCTGAACATGTTTGGGGCAAAAGACATAACTATATCTGCTGGTCCCACTTTAAATTAATGACCACTAACCTACATGAGCCCTCAGTACTACCTAGTAAATTAATCATTTCTTCATTTCCTTTCCTACTGTTTCCTCCTCTAATCTTCTAGAGTCTGCCTTCTTCCTCCTCCTTGCTCCCTATAAGCGATCTTCCTTTTGGCAGAAAGGAAAAGATTTATATACAATACCAGTCTACCTACATTTTCTACCTTCCCTTCTATTATTATGGATGAATTAATTGCCTATTCATACTTAAGGACTATTCTTCATTTGGTCATACTGCTGTCATCCCTTCAAATACAACACATTATCAATATGCCCCCTTTCCATGTTACATCAAGTTTTCTACTATGCTTAGTCATTGTTATAATCATACAAATACAATGTTATACTGTCCTTGTTAAAAGAGACAAATACTTTGAGCACATATATTCCTCCAGATAGCATACAATCTTTCTGTTAATTTCAAAGCAAAATATATCAAAAGATTTGGCTATAGTTGCTATTTATAATTCCTCTACTCTTCTTCTGTATCAAACCTTCCCCAATTAAGCTTTTGTTCCTGCCACTCTATTGCAAATCTGCAAAAAAAAAAAAATGTTTTGTCAAAATCACCAATGGCCATCATGTAATTTCTCAGTTTGCAAATTATTTGTCTTACCAGTTTTATCTTATTGATCTAGTGACTTCATAATTTTCTCCTTCTTAATCTATGATCCTGCCAGGATTCTCTCTTTGTTCTGTTTCTGCTTCACTGGCCACTCTTTCTTGGTCTTGTTTTACAGGCTCCTTCTCATTTCCCTATCTTGTGGTGTGCTCCAAGGTTCAGTTGTTGGCACTTCCTTTATACCCTCACTCTCTTGATCTCATCACATGGCTTTCAGTACCATCAATGCTGGCAACTTCCAAGTACAAACTGCTAGTCTAATCTCCAGCATTGCACTTGGAGTTGTCCACTCCACTTCACACAGATATCTAGTGCACATTTTAAACTCAGCATATTCTCAAAGAAACTCCTTATTTCACAACTCTTCCCCATCTTTACTTCTCAGAGTCTTCTTCTTAGTTTTTGTAAGTGTTTACGGATGCTCAGTTAACAATCTTGGGGTCATTCTCGACTTTTCCTTTTTTCATCACATTTATAAATCTGTTAACAAATCCTACAGTTTACATCTTCAAGATATTTATAGAAAATGAAGAGCTCTACAACATCTACTTGACTATCTTGGTCAAAACTCTATAATTTCTGTCTTTGCTTTTTCTCCTGTAATTCTTAAGTCTATAAAAGTACTCTCTGGTATACATAAAACATGTCAGATAATGTCACTTTCATTTTCCAAATCTCTTAATAATTTCCCATTTATCTTAGACTAAGAGCCTAGCTTTTTAGAATACCTTATAGGTACTTTCCAGAACTTACCCACTCCATTTCCTATCATTTCCCTCTCACTCCCAGCTCTAGAATGCTGAGCTGATTCAGAAACAATTATTGAGCTCCTACATTGAGCTCAACACTTTTGAGATACTATGAACAAAGTAGCAAACAATTTTTGGTGATTTCTGTGTTTTTCCTCAAACCTAATATACCTGTTATCATGAACTTTGCATTTGTTAGTTCTGTCTGAAACTCTCTTCCACTGTAAATTCACTTGGATGGCTGCTTTCATTCCTTAATTTTCTGCTGCAGTTAATACTTATTATCTTGTGGGGATTTTATTTTTTATTTAAAAAATATATTTTATTGATATTTTACAGAGAGGAATGGAGAGAGATAGAGAGCTAGAAACGTTGATGAGAGAGAAAAATCGACCAACTGCTTCTTGCACACCCCCTACTGGGGATGTGCCCACAACCAATGTACATGCCTTTGACCGGAATCGAACCCGGGACCTTTCAGTCCGCAGACCGATGCTCTACCACTGAGCCAAACCAGTTTCGGCTCTTGTGTTGTTGTTTTTTTTTTTTAAAAAACAACAACACAAAACAATTTTTTTTTTTAATTTCAAAGACGAAGGGAGAGGGAGATAGAGATATAGAAACATCAATGATCAGAGAGAATCATTGATTGGCTGTCTCCTGCATGCCCCCTACTGGGGATTGAGTCTGCAACCAGGCATGTGCCCTTGACTGGAATTGAACCTGGCCAGCACTCTATCTACTGAGCCAAACTTGCAGGGACTCTCATCTTGTTTCCTCCCATCCCACAGGAGTATGCTCTAGAACTTTAACCCTACTTTGGTTTTCCGCATACCATTTATCACAAACTGACATAGTTTACATTTATTTGTTAGTTTGTTTATTTTATATCTCTACCCACTGACATATCAAAATATTGTAGCAATAAAATGTAATAGAAGAGAGAAAGGAAAAATAAATATGTTATTTTTTAAAGAAGGTGTATAGCCTTGCTGGCATGGTTCAGTGGTTGAGCATTCACCTATGAACCAGGAGGTCATGGTTCCATTCTCAGTCAGGACCCATGTCCCAGTTGCAGACTCAATTCCCAGTAGGGTGAGTATAGAAAGCAGCCAATCAATGATTCTCTTTCATCATTAATGTTTCTATTTCTCTCTCACTCTCCCTTCCTCTCTGAACTCAAATACTTTTTTTTAAAAAATAAAGCAGGTGTATAAGTAACAGATAAAAATTTTGTCTCTATTTATTACATTTTCATTTAAATAAGATTGTTTCATTTGTATACCACTTTCACTAATATTAAGGCAACTGAATACTGTGTGGCCTATTTGGGCTCACTCATGAACAATAATTGTTCATTATCAAATACACTGAGTGGCCAGATTATTATTATTCAGAGATCATAAAAATCTGGCCATTCTGTGTGTGTGTGTGTGTGTGTGTGTGTGTGTGTGTGTGTGTATGAGGCCTGGTGCATGAATTTATTCATGGTGGGGTCTGGCCAGCCTGGCCAGGGGTAGGGAACATGGGCAATTGGCTGGCCTGCCTGCTGGTCAAACTCCTGGTCAAGGGGACAATTTGCATATTAGCCTTCTATTATATAGGACTAGAGTCCCCTTGCAGGAAGATTCCTGCAATAGGGCTTCCTGCTGCAATCTCCACTGCCTCGTCTGCCATCCTTCCTTCTCTACAGCCCTGCTTGCTTGCTTCTCTGCAGCTTCACTACCTTCTGCAGCGCTTGGCTTCTTTCTATGCTGTCTTCAGTCTTTGCTCTGGCCTGGATATGCAAATTAACCACCATCTTGGTTGGGTTACTTTGCATACTCACCCTGATTGACTGGTGGGCATGGCTTGTGTGTGATGCAAAGGTATGATCAATTTGCATTTTTCTCTTTTATTATAAAGGATATACACTGAATGGCCAGATTATTATGTGTTCAGAGATCATAATAATCTGGCCACTCAGTGTATGTTTTACCCAAGTTTTTAAATACTGGTAACAGGGAAGTGCTGAATAAAATCTTTCTGGATTATCAAAATATTGTCTAAATTCAAGCACAGTGCATGCAGTCAAAATATTGCCTATGCTAATTAAGAATTGAAGTCTTTGCTGGGAGGATCCAAGTGGCTCTCCAGTCTGTTTATGGACAAAAGCCAACTCTCATCTGGTCATAGGCTACGTTGCCTTCATTTTAATGTATATTTATAATTTGGTTCACTTGTTACAACATTTTATAAACATCTCTTAAATAATTTTCATCCTTTGTTGTTTAAAGTAATCACTTTCTCACTAGCAAAACAAAGATGTAGAAATCTTATTTTGGAAATATGTGGATTTTATGTGAGGCTAGCATTTATGAAGCTACTCATTTCATTGGAGAGGCGTGACCTACAATTTGATAAATCATCACTAATATGGGCTAGGGCTTTGAAGTTTCAAAATATAAACTTTCTTTTAGTGTTTTTATCTAAGCAATAGAGTGTAGACTTGTTTTAAAATAATATTTTTAAATGTTTTAAAATAAATCTTAAAAATTGCATTCATAACACAAAGATTATGCAATATTAGTTAGTTCTTTTGTGCCTGATGGATAAAGCATCTGATTTTTAATCAGAACAATGAAGATTTTTCTTTAAAAATATATTTTTATTGATTTTAGAGAGAGAGAATGTGAGAGAGGTAGAAATCTCAGTAATGAGAGAGAATCATGGATGGACTGCCTTCTGGACTCCCCACCCTGGGGATCAAGCCTGCAACCCTGGCGTCCTGACTGGGAATTGAGCCTAAATTTCCTAATTCATAGATAGATGCTCAACCATTGAGCCATGCTGGCCAGATGCAATGAACATTTTTCAAAATGTTTCCTCAATCTAAATTCCCATTATCTTAACCCATCAGTTATTCTAAAAACCACTGACTATATGGATTTTCACAATTTCTCAAATACTTTCTTTAAGTCTATGTTTCCCAGCCTTTGTGTGTGTTATTGGTTTTTGCAATTTCCTTGTACTCCATTTCTGTTTTTCAATCCACACACTTTCTCCACAGAATATTTACAGCTTTTCTTTTCCACTTTCTTCTCAGAATTATTTTACTGTGTGTTCTCATAAAATTGCATGATAATATCTCTTCTTATAATAATCACAATCTGGTTTGAATTAGGTGAAGGGAAATAAGATTTGAGCAAATCTTTCTTGCCCATCAGTCCATCCTTGATGGAAAGCATGACTTCCTATGCATTTCAATGTCTACTAAAATCTAGCACAGTGGTTCTCCATGTGAGGTGATTTTGTTTCTGAGGGCACTGCCAGCAATGTCTGGGGACATTTTTGTTTATCAGGACTTGGCAGAGATTGAGGGGTGAGACTGGCATCTGCTGAGTAGAGGCTGGCAATGCTGTAAACATTCTACATTGTACAGGACAGCTACCATGACAAAAAGTTATCTGGCCATAATGTTAATAGTGCCAAAATGTGATTTCTACAATATTTCTACTCATATGAAATAACATCAAATTTGAGACATCTGAAGAGTTTTGCTAAATTCAACACTTCATTCAGGTTTTCCTATGTTCTAAATTTTTAATTACCATCATCATCTATATATTTTTAATCTTTTATTTTTCATCACCTACATTTTAATAAGACTTACCAGGAATCTACACTAATAAAAGAGAAAGATGCAAATTAACTATACCTTCGTGCCTCCCACCAGTCAATGAAGAGCAACTATGCAAATTAAGCCAACAAAGATAATGGGTTAATTTGCATACATAGGCACCCAGGGGCCCGGGGCAGGGTGGGATGCTTATGTCATCACCATGGCAATGTCACAGGCATTCCCTACTGTCCCAGCTGCTCCAGGACTCTGGGAAGCGTGGGAAGGCAGAAAGGCAGCTCTAGCCAGAGCAAAGGTGGTACCCAGGGGCCACGGGAAGGAAGGCCCATTCTTGCACGAATCTTTGTGTATTGGGCCTCTAGTTAGTACTATAAATTCTCAGCTTTTTTCTTCATACCCCACTCTCTTGTCAGCTTAACAGTAAAGTTAAAGAATGAAAATTAAGAAATATCACACAATTTTATACTATCCTGACCTGTGTAGTCTTTTCTGCAACCTGTGGGGCTTCAGATCTCACCTTGTAGATTCCATCATTGTAGACAACCTCCCACTTCACTTGCTCCTTTCAGATCAATGATTTCATCTATTTTTGTTCCTTGAAAATTTTCCAGGCTGCCAGCTTATTTTTTAAAAATTAAATATAAAGCTTTTGAAATAAAAATATAAAATGCTTTAACAAGGCTATTGTAGAGAAGCAAGATTAGAGATAGAAGGTTGTGGAAAAGGGGCCTTAGATTTCTGACTTAGGAAAGTGAGCAGAAGAGGGAAGGAAGAGTTCTGATTATTGTTCTTACGCTCTTGCCCCTTCAACTTCCCTACTCAAACCTATCATACTGTCGCAATACAGTACTTTTTTATTCTGTGTTCCAAGTTTATGATCATAGAATTTGTTTTCCTAGATTCTACTGTATTCTTTCTCTGGGCCTGAGTGCATGCTGCTTCTTTTTACTAGAATATCCCTTTTATTTATTTTTTTAATCCTCACCCAAGGAGTGAGGATATTTTCTCCATTGACTTTTTAGGGAGAGTGGAAGGTACAGGAAAAAGAGAGAGAGAGAGAGAAAGAGAGAGAGAGAGAGAGAGAGAGAGAGAGAGAGAGAGAGAGAGAGAGAGAGAGAGAGAGAGAGAGAGAGAGAGAGAGAGAGATGCTACATGGATTGGTTGCCTCCTGGAACTGAGGTACAAACCCTTGACTGGGAGTCAAACCTGAGAGCCTCTAGTCCCTAGGCCGACATTCTAACCTGGAGCTAAATTAGTCAGGGCTAGAATATTCTTTTTACTTTTCTTTGTCATCTCCCACTTATTCTTCAGGATTATGCTCAACTATTAACTCTACGAAGTCTTTCCTTATTTTTCACATCTCCCAAAAGAAATATGTTTGTTCATTTGTTTGTTTGCTTGCTTGTCTTAATTGAATTTATTTGGTTGACACTGGTTAACAAAATTATGTAGGTTTTAGGTACACAATTCTACAACACATCATCTGTATACTGTATTGTGTGTTTGCCACCCTAAGTCACATATCCATCTATCTCCATTCATGCGCCCCCCACCCCAACCCTATATCCGCCATTTCTCTTCACCCTTTTCCCCTGAGCAATCACCACACCATTGTCTGTGTCCATGAGTTCTTTCTCTCTCTTTGTTTATTTTTCTCATTCCATCCTGATTAACCAAAGAACATTTAGATACCCATTTTATGCCCTGCCTCTCTTAACCCTGTGTGCTTTTTTCTAGTAGAGCATCCTACACACTGAATTACATTTGTTTACTTGTTGATCCCCTCCATGAGGACAGGGGTTATGTCTTCCCTTCACGGTTTAAGTAATTACTTTCTGAGCACATAGATAAAAGAAAAAATAAAAAATAAATGTATAAAGTCATAAATTTGTTTCTATTTCTAGAGTTACTGAAGACTTAACTTGGAAGAAGCCCAATAATTTATGCTGTCTTTTTAAGCCTGTGTGAAAGCTGAACATCCAAAAACTGTGTGTGTGTGTGTGACTTCTATTTTTCATCTAAATTCTTATTTAGAAAAAGTATGGTAAGGATTTCAATTCCTCATATCCCAATTACCTTTGTGATAGGAGTTAATAAAAGAGGGCATATTCTACCTATGGTACTAATTACTTGGAAAAATTATGTTAAATGTAAGAGTCATGAGAAAATTACATAAAATGAGAGACTATGAGCAGATCCCCTGTAGTTACATTCTTATGAAGGCATTTATCTTAATTATAAAATATAAGAACTTGCAGAGAAATCAGGTATTACCTAGATCTTTCTTTTTATCCTACAAAGAATTATAACCAAACTTCCATGGAACAACAAGACTTACATTGAATAGTTGAAGATCCTGAAAAGAGTATAAGTGACTGAATAGTCCTAATGATATGAGCTGTTGCCAGGCTGGCATGCAGCAAACTTGACATGGGTCAGTATTAGACATGGGGATGTAGACTTCTTCACCTAATAGTAAACAGCACCTGAGACTAAAACCATGGAAACATTATAGTAAAGTAGGATCTGGGTTATCCCTAGAGTCTGGACAGAATAGTTTAATTCCTCAAAATAGTTTCTGCTTCTGAATGTGAATAAGAAAATAGGGCTTGCCAAAACTGGTTTGTCTCAGTGGATAGAGCGTCGGCCTGAGGACTGAAAGGTCTCAGGTTTGATTCCAGTCAAGGGCATGTACCTTGGTTGCAGACACATCCCCAGTAAGGGGTGTGCAAGAGACAGCTGATCCATGTTTCTCTCTCATCGATGTTCATAACTCTCTATCCCTCTCTCTTCCTCTGTGTAAAAAAAATCAATAAAATATACTTTTTTTAAAAAGAAAGAAAACAGGGCTTAAGTGATATGTTCATATATATATATATATATATATATATATATATATATATATATATACTAGAGGAGTGGTAAACAAAATTGGTTCATAGATAGGGTCCCTAGGCCTGGCCGGAGATCAGGGAGATCAGGGCTGATTGGGGCCTTTTGGGTGCATATTGCTCTTTTATTAGATAAGATTATTGATTTCTGATATGAAGGAAGAGGGAGAGAGAGACAGAAATCATAAGACAATCATTGATTGGCTGCCTCTTGCACACCTCCCATTGGGGACTGAGTCCACAACCTGGGCATGTGCCCTGGCTGAGAATTGAACTGTGACCTTCTGTTTCACAGGATGATGCTCAACCACTGAGCCATGGCTGAGCCATTGGCACATTCTTAAGCACCTTGCACAGAAGCTGTTTATATCAGGCTCAGTGGTAAATTGCTAAGATTCAAATATGGCAAAGCTAAAGTGAGCATAGTGCAGATGTGGTAAAAACACATGTTGTTTTCTATAACATAATCATGACTCCTGGCCGCTCTCAGCTCTCATCTCCACACAAAGCCAGGGAGCCAAGCCTGTGCTGCGGCAGTGGTGTTTGAATTCTCTGGAGGAACCCAAACCTTCCAAGAAGGCTCACCATCAGGGAGAATCACAGCAGTCAGGCATGAATGAAAAGAAGATAGCATCTGAGGAAACAAAGTGTTTTCTGAGTTGGAAGAAAGAAGGGCAGTGGGAAGACTGAAAGACAGACCAAATGAGGTTTTCCTTTTTATTTTTGACACTACATTGGGCTTTAGAGTGGTAAAACATAATCATGCCAAAACTGTGATGACTATGACTGCATTTCATGATTCCAGTTCCTTCGGTAAGCAATCCAGGAACAACATTTCAATGAAATATTGCTTTATCTAGGTTCATCCTTGAAATAAGCAAAGAAAACGAGGGTTAGGTTATTGGCTTCTGGCTCTAAGATGTGTTGGTGGAATGATCTGATTCAAAGGATATCAATAGTTGAAGCCAGATGATTTTGTAAAAAGCAGAGTAGAATGTACCACCACTGAGGACTTTGCAGCATAGGGAAGAAGTCACAGAATACTGAGTTTACTATGAAATTTCCTCTTTCTATGGTAATTATATATATGTGTGTACACTAGAGGCCTGGTGCATTAAATTCATGCATGGGAGGAGAGGGAGGGGAAGATGTCCCTCACTCCAGCCAGCACCCTCTCCAATCTGGGACCTCTTAAGGGATATTCAATGGCCGGTTTAGCCCAATACCATTGGGACTGGGCCTAAATGGGCAGTTGGATGTCCCTCTCACAATTCAAGACTGCTAGCTCACAACCACATGCCTGCCTCTGCCTGATTGTCCCTAACCACTTCTGCCTTCCAGCCTGATCACCCCTAACCACTCCCCTGCCAACCTGATCAACACCTATCTGCTCCCTGGCCAGCCCGATTACCCCTAACTGCCCTCCCCTGCTGGCCTGGTTACCCTTAACTCCCCTCTCCTGCCAGTCTGGGCTCACCTAACTATCATGACCTTCAGGCCTAGTCATACCCAACTGCCCTCCCTTGCTGGCCCAGTCACCCCTAATTGCCCTCCCCTGCAGGCCTGGTCTCTCATAACTACCCTCCCCTGAATGCCTGGTCAGGCCCAACTATTCTCCCCTGCAGGCCTGGTCATCCCCCCCCGCCCAACTGCCTTCCCCTTGTTCCCTCCAACTGCTCTCCCCTGCAATCCTGCCCCCCCCCCAACTGCCCTCCCTGCTTGCCTAATTGCCTACAACTGCCCTCCTAAGCTTGCCTGGTCACCCCTAACTGCCCACAACTGCCCTCCCCCGCTGGCTATCTTGTAGTGGCCATCTTGTGTCCACATGGGGGCAGGATCTTTGACCACATGGAAACAGCAATCTTGTGTCTTAGAGTGATGGTCAATATGCATATTACTCTTTTATTAGATAGAATGTTATCATAAAAGAAAAGCTATATTTACTGACATAAAAGATTGTATAAATGTTTAGCCATTTCAGGTTAAAGTCTATACTATGGTTATAAAATGAGTGGTGTTTTTTTTCCTCAGACTTTTGCTAAACTGTAATGGAAAATATAGAGCTGTGCATTAAAAAAATAGGCTTCCAAAGATGAATTTTATCAAAACCAGAATGGAGTTTTCAATAGCAATCTGAAGATACACCTTTTTGTGTAACTCAAGAAGGAATGAGACCTGCACTTTTAGCTCCAACATGTCGTTACTCTAATCCTTACAAGAAAAATCTGTTCTCACTGCAAGTCAACAACCCTTCATGGACCCATCAGAGAAATGAAGTTTCAAAACAAACTATTTTTCGAATCTTAACAGCCAGGAAGATATGGAGTGTCACAATCACCATATACTTACCTAGAAAAGAAACAAACAGGCACAATCCCTCCAATGGCTATTTTGGCATTTTGCTGGGGGCTCAGTGTGGACTAACATGACCGTTATAATCTCCTGGGCATCACAGTCTCACAACGTCTCTCACCTTTCTAGGGGCTTCCCCTTCAGAAACTATACTATGTTCTCATGGGTAAGGGTCTGACAAGATGCGGTTTTAGCTCTGTCAGGGAAAAGGAAAGAGTCATTGTGGTGAAACAGGCCCGAAGTGTTCTATCTAATAAGGCCTACTCCTCGGGGAAAGAAACTCGACCAGAGCCCATCTCAGCTGCAGAAAGGATTCCCCTCCCACTTCAGCTTCCCTGTGGCTTTCTGCTTTACCTAAGGGGAAATGAATCTATACCACCGCAAAATACCTGAAAAGGTCAAAGCCAACAGACATAGACTCATAAAAAGATGCAATATAATCACAAGGTTATGGAGATAGTTCCCTTACCCACACTATAACACCACACCAGCAGGGAACCACAATAAGGGTGAATTACAGACAAAAAGGGCTGCAAGAGACGGACTTTCTCTGAAGATAAGCCCATGGGGAAGCATGAAGTCAAGAATGGATACAAAAACAGGAAAAATGCAGAATTTAAAGCCTCTGGCCCTCAGAGCTGCATCAAACATTAAACACAGTGCAACTCCCAGTCAGTTAATATAAATCCTTACATTGATGGTCTCTTTCAGTTCCTAGAACCGAATACATATTTTTACAACAAAAAGAAATGACAAGGCATTCCAAAGAAAGGCACTGCAAGGCATGCAGAGAAAATGCGCACTCTGAAGAGACAAAGCATCAAAGTTAGACTAAGATATGATACAGATTTATCAGACGGGGAACTTAAAATAACTAAACTTAATATGTTAAGCGAAATGTGATAGAAAAACTAGACAATATGAAAGAAATCATGGGCAATGTAAGCAGAAAGAAGTAAACTCCAAGAAATTATCAAAAGAAGCCGAAACTGGTTTGGCTCAATGGTAGAGCATCGGTCTGCGGACTGAAAGGTCCCGGGTTTGATTCGGTCAAGGGCATGTACCTTGGTTGCAGGCACATTTCCCTGTGGGGGGTGTGCAAGAGGCAGCTGGTCGATGTTTCTCTCTCTCATCGACGTTTCTAGCTATCTTTCTCCCTTCCTCTCTGTAAAGTATCAATTATATATATATATATATATATATATATATATATATATATATATATTCAAAAGAAAATACTAGTTTTCAGAAACATTTAACATAAAAAAATACCTCTAACGAAGTCATCAGTGTACTGCAATGGCTAAGGAAAGAAACAATGAGCTTGCATGTGAGTCAGTAGAAATTTCCCACACCAATATACAAAGAATAAAAAGAAAAATACCCAGAATATAATATTAAAGAACCATGTGATAATTTGAAGAGACTGTGAAGTAGAAGAAATATTTGAAATATTAATGGCCCCAAGTGAACACCTAGCAGGATAAATACCAAAAAATATGCAGGTACCCATATTATATTTAAACTATAAGAAAACATAGACAAATAAGAAATATTTTATTTTAAAAAAAGCCAGAGAAATAAAACATCTTCTCAATACAGAAACAGTTGTAAGAATTATAGTGTACTTGTAATTAGAAACTATGCAAGTAAGAAGAGAGTAGAGTCAAATATTTAAAGTGTAGAGATAAAACCTCCACCAACATAGAATTATACATACACTAAAATAACCTTTCCAAAAGGAAAGAGAGAAAGACTAAGATAAAAACTGCAGGATATAAAAATAGACCCTGCAAGAAAGATTCAAGAAAAATTCTTCAGGAAGAAAGAAATAATATAGGTCAGAAATTTTGTTCTGCATAAAGAAAGAATGTCAAAGAAGGAATATATGAAAGTAAAATAAAATCTTTATTTCTCATTCTTAATTGATTTAATAGATAGCTCTTTGTTCAAATAAATCATAGTAACAATGTATTGTGTGAATATAACATATAGATAAGGGAAATTAATGACAGCAATGCCCAAAAAGATGGGATTGAGGAATTGGTAATATTCTGTTGAAAGGTATCTGCACTATATGCGAAATAATCTAGCATTACCTGAAGGTAGACTTAAACTAGTTGAAAAGGTGTTTTGGAAACTCTAGAACAGGGGCGGGGAATATCCACGGTGTGGGCCATACCAGGCCTATTAAATTATTTGGTCTGGCCTTGCCAAGACATTGGGGAGAGGTAATTAAATGTTTGATCAAATATGCCAGGCTAATTTTCAAGTTGATAATTTTTTATGGCTCTTGAATGTTATTATAAATATCCAAATGGCTCTTGGCAGAATAAAAGGTTTCCCAGCTCTTCTCTAGAACATCTAAGAGATTACTTTAAAATATAATTGACATAATAGATGCGGTCATTGAAATGATATAAAATGTTCAATTAAAACCAAACAAGGCAGAAAAATAAGTGTGTCTAGGAGGAGAGGGAGAAACAAAGAGAAAATGTAATGAATAGAAAACAGGAAAAAGTAGTAGATAGTAACATACCAAAAAACACTTAAAATGTGAATGGTCTAAATATACCAATTAAACAGAGATTGTCAAATATATAATAAAACAAGAGTAAACTAAATGTCTATAAAAATCTTATTTTGAATTAAATACTTTGACAAGTTAAAAGAAAAGGGATAAAAGAGATATAAGCCATGATGAAACTAAATAATAGAAAGTTGAAGAAACAACATTGCTTTTTAAAATTTATCTTTATTGTTGATAGTATTACATATGTCCCTCATTTTTTCCCATTGATCCTACATCCTGTACCCGCCTCTCCCCCACTATTGATGAGCTATGCATATATGCATATAAGTTCCCTGGTTAATCTCTTCCCACTCATCCACCTACCCTCCACCTTCCTTCTTCGATTCATCTGTCAGTTTCATGCTTCTATGTTTCTGGATCTGTTTTGTTCATCGGTTTAGTAGATTCCAATATGAGTAAGATCATGTGATACTTATCTTTCTATGACTGGCTTATTTCGCTTAACATAATACTCTCCAGCCCCTCCATGTTGTATCAAAAGGTAAGATCTCCTTCTTGTTTACAGCTGCATATTATTCCATGGTATAAATGTACCATAGCATTTTTACCCACTCATCTACTGATGGGCACTTGGGCTGTTTCCAGATCTTAGTTATTGTAAATTGTCCTAAAAAAATTAAGATACTTTGAAATAAACTTAACCAAAGCAATAGAAGACCTGTACTCAGAAAAACTGTAGGATGTTGAAAAAGGAGATAGAAAAGGGTATTAACAAGTGGGAGGATATACCGTATTCATGGATTAGTAGAATCAACATCATTAAAATATCCTTACTACCCAAAGCAATCTATAGATTCAGTGCAATCCCTATTAAAATACCAATGGCTTATTTCACAGAATTAGAGCGAATAAATAATTAATAATTGTCTAAAAACAACTCCAATAGGCTCATACTACATCACTCTTTTTTTTTTTTTTTTTTTTTTTATATATATTTTTATTAAGGTATTATCTGTGTACATAGCTTATCATTGCCCCCCCCCCCATAGATGCCCTCCCTCCCCAGAGTTTTGTGTCCATTGGTTGTTCTTATATGCAAGCATACCAGTCCTTCGGTTGATCTCTTATCTCCCCCAGATCTCCCTACCCCCCCCCCGTCATTTGGCAGTCTGCCTGTTGTTTTACTGTCACTATATCTATCTTTCTGTTCATTTGTTTATAATGTTCTTTAATATCCATAAATGAGTGAGGTCATGTAGTGTTTCTCTTTCATTGACTGGCTTATTTCACTGAGCATGATGCTCTCCAATTCCATCCAGGTTACTGCAAATGATGAGAATTCCTTCCTTTTTATGGCAGCATAGTATTCCATGGTGTAGATGTACCATAGTTTTCTGATCCATTCATCTGCTGACGGGCACCTAGGCTGTTTCCAAGTCCTAGCTATTGTAAATTGTGCTGCTATGAACATAGGGGTGCATATATCCTTTCTGATTGGTCTTTCTAGTTTCTTGGGGTATATTCCTAGTAGTGGGATTACTGGGTCAAATGGGAGTTCCATTTTCAGTTTTTTGAGGAAGCTCCATACTGTTCTCCACAGTGGTTGCACCACCCTGCAATCCCACCAGCAGTGCAGGAGGGTTCCTTTTTCTCCACAACCTCGCCAACATTTGTTGTTTGTTGTTTTGTTGATGTTGGCCATTCTGACAGGTGTGAGATGGTACCGCATTGTTGTTTTGACCTGCATCTCTCGGATAATTAGTGACTTGGAGCATGTTTTCATGTGCCTCTTGGCCTTCCTTCTGTCTTCTTTTGGGAGGATTCTATTTAGGTCCATTTCCCATTTTTTAATTGGCTCATTCATTTTCCTTTTATTGAGTTGTATAAGCTGTCTGTAGATGTTGGAGATTAAACCTTTATCAGTGATATCGTTTGCAAATATGTTCTCCCATACAGTGGGTTTTCTTGTTGTTTTGTTGATGGTTTCTTTTGATGTAAAAAAGCTTTTTATTTTGATGTAGTCCCATTTGTTTATTTTCTCCTTAGCTTCCATTGCCCTAGGGTTAGTATCAGTGAAGAAGTTCTTTAGGCATATGTCTGAGATTTTGCTGCCTGCGGATGCCTCTAGTATTTTTATGGTTTCCCGTCTTATGTTTAAGTCCTGTATCCATTTTGAGTTTATTTTTGTGTATGGTGTAAGTTGGTGATCTAGTTTCATTCTTTTGCATGTCTCTGTCCAATTTTCCCAACACCATTTATTGAAAAGACTGTCTTGACTCCATTGTATGTTCGTGCCTCCTTTGTCAAATATTAATTGAGCATATTGATTTGGGTTGATGTCTGGATTCTCTAATCTATTCCATTGATCAATATGTCTGTTCTTGTGCCAGTACCAGGCTGTTTTGAGAACAGTTGCTTTGTAATACAGCTTGAAATCTGGTATTGAGATTCCTCCTACTTTACTCTTATTTCTCAAGATTGCTGAGGCTATTCGGGGTCTTTTATTGTTCCAAATGAATTTTTGGAGAGTTCTTTCTAGGTCTGTGAAGTATGTCCATGGTATTTTCATGGGGAGTGCATTGAACTTGTATATTGCTTTGGGAAGTATGGACATTTTGATGATGTTGATTCTACCAATCCATGAACATGGTATGTTCTTCCATCTGTTTACATCTTTCTCTATTTCTTTTTTCAGTGTCGTGTAGTTTGCTGCATATAGGTCTTTTACCTCCTTGGTTAAGTTTATTCCTAGGTATCTTAATTTTTTTGGTGCGATGGTAAACGGGATTGCTTTTTTAGTCTCTGTTTCTGTAAGTTCACTATTGGTGTAGAGAAATGCCATTGATTTCTTGGCATTGATTTTGTATCCTGCTACATTGCCAAATTCGTTTATTAAGTCTATTAGCTTTTTGATGGAGTCTTTTGGTTTTTTTATGTACAATATCATGTCATCTGCAAATAGTGACAGCTTTACTTCTTCTTTTCCAATTTTGATGCCTTTTATTTCCTCTTCTTGTCTAATTGCAATGGCGAGTACTTCCAGTACAATGTCAAAGAGGAGTGGTGAGAGTGGGCATCCCTGTCTTGTTCCTGTTCTTAGAGGGAATGGTTTTAGTTTTTGCCCATTGAGCATGATGTTGGCTGTGGGTTTATCATATATAGCTTTTATTATGTTGAGGTATGATCCTTGTACTCCCACCTTGTTGAGAGTTTTTATCAGGAAAGGGTGTTGGATTTTATCAAATGCCTTTTCTGCATCGATAGATATGACTATATGATTTTTATCTCTCAATTTGTTTATGTGATGTATCACGTTTATTGATTTGCGAATATTGTACCATCCTTGCATTCCTGGAATAAAACCTACTTGGTCATGGTGTATGATCTTCCTGATGTACTGCTGGAGCCGATTTGCTAGAATTTTGTTGAGGATTTTGGCATCTATGTTCATGAGGGATATTGGCCTGTAATTCTCCTTCATTGAGTTGTCTTTATCTGGTTTTGGTATTAGGGTGATGCTGGCTTCATAAAAGGAGTTTGGCAGTGTTCCTTCCTCTTGAATTTTTTGGAAAAGTCTGAGGAGGATAGGTTTTAGTTCTTCCTTGAATGTTTGGTAAAACTCTCCTGTGAAGCCATCTGGCCCTGGGCTTTTGTTTGCTGGAAGCTTTTTGATGACTGCTTCAATTTCTTCCCAAGTTACTGGTCTATTGAGATTTTTAGATTCTTCCTGATTGAGTTTTGGAAGGTTGTATTTTTCTAGGAATATGTCCATTTCCTCCAGGTTGTCCAGTTTGTTGGAATAGAGTTGTTCATAGTATTTTGTAACAATCCTTTGTATTTCGGCTGGGTCTGTTGTTATTTCACCTCTTTCATTTCTGATTTTGTTTATTTGGGTCCTCTCTCTTTGTTTCTTGGTTAGCCTGGCTAAAGGCTCATCAATCTTGTTTATCCGTTCGAAGAACCAGCTCTTGGTTTTGTTGATCTTATGTATTGTGTCTTTGGTCTCTATGTCGTTAATCTCCGCTCTGATTTTTATTATTTCCTTCCTTCTGCTTACACTGGGCCTTTCTTGCTGTTCTTTTTCTAACTGTTTGAGTTGTAGGGTTAGATAATTTGTTACCATTCTTTCTTGTTTTTTGCAATAGGCTTGTAGGGATATGAACTTCCCTCTCAAAACAGCTTTTGTTGTATCCCATAGATTTTGGATTGTTGTGTTTTCATTGTCATTAGTTGCCATGATGTTTTTGATTTCTTCCTTGATTTCTCTGGTAACCCAGTCTTTGTTCAATAGCATGCTATTTAGTCTCCATGTGTTTAATTTCTTTGGCTTATTTTTATTGTAGTTGATTTCCAATTTTATGGCACTATGATCTGAGAAAATGCTTGATAAGATTTCTATCTTCTTGAATTTGAAGAGACTTTGCCTATGTCCCAACATGTGGTCTATCTTTGAGAATGACCCGTGTGCACTTGAGAAGAATGTATATTCTGTGGCTTTGGGATGAAATGTTCTGAAGATGTCGATTAATTCCATCTGGTCTAGTACGTCATTTAGGATTGACGTTTCTTTACTGATTTTTTGTTTAGATGATTTGTCCAGAGGTGACAGTGGAGTATTAAAATCTCCTACTATGATTGCATTGCTATTAATCTCTCCCTTAATGTCCTCCAGCAGTTTCTTTATGTATTTGGGTGCTCCCGTATTGGGTGCATATATGTTTACCAGGGTTATTTCTTCTTGTTGGATTGCTCCCTTTAGTATAATGAAGTGGCCTTCAATATCTCTTTTTATGTCCTTCACTTTGAGATCTAATTTGTCAGATATAAGTATTGCTACCCCAGCCTTTTTTTCATTTCCGTTCGCCTGGAAAATCTTTTTCCATCCCTTCACCCTCAGCCTGTGTGCATCTTTTTTCCTGAAGTGTGTTTCTTGTAGACAGCAGATATATGGGTCTTGCTTTCTTATCCATTCTGTTACCCTATGTCTTTTGATTGGAGCATTTAAACCATTTACATTTAAAGTTATTATTGATAAGTAGGTATTTGATGCCATTTTTATTCTATACCCCTGTGTTCCTTCTTTGCTTCCTATTTCTTCATTTTTACAGTAAACCCTTTAGCATTTCTTGCATTGCTGGTTTGGTGGAGATAAATTCCTTTAGTCTTTTTTTGTCTGTGAAGCTCTTGATTTCATTTTCAATCTTGATTGATAGCCTTGCTGGGTACAGTATTCTTGGATTCAGACCCTTCCTTTGCATGACTTTGTATATTTCATCCCATTCCCTTCTGGCCTGATGAGTTTCTGTGGAGAAATCAGTTGCTAGTCTGATGGGGGTTCCTTTATATGTAACCTTCTGTCTCTCTCTAGCTGCTTTTAAGATTCTTGCTTTGTCGTTGTTGTTTTGCACTTTAATTATAATGTGCCTAGCTGTTGGTCTTTGGGGATTCATTTTGCTTGGGACTCTACGAGCTTCTTGTATTTGTATGGTTTTTTTCTTCTCTATCTCAGGAAAGTTTTCTGTCATTATATCTTGAAACAGTTTTTCTATGCCTTCCTCTGTTTCCTTTCCTTCTGGAACCCCTATTATTCTAATATTGTTTTGCTTTGTAATGTCCCAAAGTTCCCGTAGGCTCTCTTCCTGCTTTTTAATTTTTTTTTCTAAAAGCTGCTCTAATTGGGTATTTTTTTCCATCTTGTCTTCAAGCTCACTGATCCGGTCCTCTGCTTCATCTAGCCTACTTTTGATGCTTTCTATTGAGTTCTTTACAGTAGCTATGTCATTTTTCATTTCTTCTTGGTTCTTCTTCATTTCCTCTTGGGTCTTACTCATATTGTCAAATTTGTCTTCCATTCTTTTTAGCCATCCCATGATCATTACTCTGAATTCTTGCTCTGGTAGGTTGCTTGCCTCTAAATCGTTTACTTCATTTTCTGGTGATGGCTGATTTTCTTTCATAGGCGGGTTGTTTCTTAGCCTCCCCATGATCTATCTTTTTAGGACGCCTGTTTATGTAGTTCTCTCTGTCCTGCTTAGATTTAAAGGTACAAAATACAACACAACCAGGTACAACACACAAGGCACTGAACAGAAAAGTGTTTGCAATAATAATATCCTCCAATAAAGGTGACTAGAACCCAGCTAACAAAATCATACAATCAAATAAACAGAATAAGCAAACCAATCTTACAAAAAAGCATAAAACTTTGATATAGTTAGCATTTAGCATACAACTACAAAGGGGTAGAGAGAAGGATTTTTTTTTTTTTTTTAAGGACAGTGACAAGGTAGGTGGGAATGGACTTGGAGTAGGGGGTTGGGGGTTAGATATACACTGGAAGGGTGAAATTTAGGAGGGGATAAATAGAAAAAAATAGGGAAAATCTAGAGCAGTAAAGAGTTAAGATAAGCAGGGCACCAAAGGGAAAGGGTTAGGAAGAGAGTGATGGCATAAAGGTAGGGTTGAGTTAGAATAGAGCGTTGGAGAAGGAAAGGTATAAATAGTCTTTTGAATAGTAATCCCAAAGGGGAAAAAAAGAGAAAAGAAAGAAAAAGAAGAAAAAGAGAAAGAAAAAAAAGAAATAAAAAAAGGATTATAATATGTCACTTAAAAAGTAGTAATAAAAATAAACAAAAGAAAATAAGATAAAAAACATAAAAAAGGTAAAATAGTAGTAGTAATAATGTTGATTACCTATAAAAAATGAATTAATTAAAAAGGTAAAATCAAGTGAGGGCAGATGAAAAAATTTCTTGAGTAAACTTTGCAATTAAAGTAGGTAAAAAACAAAAATTAAACAGTTAAAAAGTAAAAATTGAAAATTAAACAAAATTTGCTGTAATGAAGGTCATTCAGTTTCTGTGTTGTTCTGTCTGGCACGCCTGTTCCCCGTCTGGGCGGTAGTTGCAGATCCCTGTGTTTCACTGTTCCTCCGTGTTGATTACAAGTCCTGATTTTTAGGCCGATCTAGAGACCATATGTGCTTTAGCCTCTGGGTGGCAGTGTTTCTGGATGACTTCCAGGACTCTAAAGCCTTTCTATCTTTCCCCCCCTCTCTCTGTGTCTCTGGTCTATGGAGGGCTGGGGGTGGGGCGGTCCCGAGCTGGCTGCACTCCCTGTATCTCTGTGGACACTTCTTGGATTCAGATCCAGATGTGCTGCTCCCCAGATATCCCCCCTCCTAGGAGCCTAGTCCACAGACAGGCTCGCCTCCAACCGGAAACCCTGGGGCTTCCTGCAAATCCAGGGCCAGTCCTTCAGCCTCGGTGCGGTGCGCCTGGCGCTGCGCGCGAGCTGGTGCGCGAGAACTGGTGGGCGGGGGTTGCTGCGCCGAGTGGAATTCAGTCAGAACTACCGGGCCGAGGGGAACTCACCCACAGGATCGCTGCGAAATCTGAGCTCCTCTGAGATCAAGGGCTCGCGCCGACTATGTTCAGTTGGTGTTCCTTGGGTCTGTGGATAATCAGGCCTCCGACTCGAACCTCCTCCCTTCCAAGATGGCGAGATCTCCCCGTGCGCGCCGGCAAGTATCTCCGGTAAGGGACCCAGCCGTGGGTGGACAACTGTTGGTGGCTCCCTGATCAGCAGACCCCAAATTTCCTCTGGTGTTTGCCCGTCTCCTGGCTTGTTGACCAGCACTCCTAGCGCGATCCTCCGCTGCTCTCTCTCTCTTCCTCGGGACAGGATTCAGAAACCGCCCATCTGCTCTTCCGCCATTTTCTCTCTCCCTACATCACTCTTGACATTGACACTTCAGTTTCCCTCTTCTACTTGTCAGAACCTTGTAATAATACAGAATGTCCCAAAAAACTGTTTATACTACTAAAATCTGATAGCTCAATTAATTTTTCTTTCTTCTGGACTTATCCCATTGAAATTACTAATTATTAAAAGTGTGTATACATTTTGGGGGTGCACCCAATATCAGGTATATCTCAATAATACAGAAAATATACTAATCTTAAATTCACCTGATTTGTGACTCTTTTTTTTTTTTTTTGGTTAGGGAATTGTAGATGTTTTTATGTTTTTTAATACCTTTATTGATGTATAAATAGTATTTTAAAATTTGATGTATGTAATATATACAAATTGATAAATTTGGAAACATACATACATGTGTGATACTATCACCATAATCAAAGTTATAAACATAGCCATGGTCTCCAACATCTTTTAATCCCTTTTTTTCCTTTGTTTTGTTTATAGTAGGGACAATTAATATGAGATCTGATCTCCTAATAAGTTTTAAGTGTATAATACTGTATTGTTAGCTATTGATACTATGTTATAATGTAGATCTCTATAACTTTTTTATCTTATATAACTGTAACTTTATATTCACTGAACAACAATCCTTAGTATCCTCTCTCTCAATTATGGGCAACCACTTCTAGTTTTTTGCTCCTATATGTTTCACTGTTTAAGATACCTCATATAAGTGAATCATATACTATTTATCCATCTGTGACTGGCTTATTTCACTTGGTATAATGTCTTCCAGGTCTATCCATAATGTCACAAATTATGTTACTCATTTTTAAGGCTGAATAATATTTTGTTGTGTCATATACCACATTTCTTTATTCATTCATCTATCAATGGACACTTGGATTGTTTCAATAACTTAGCTGTCTATAATAATAAAAACATAATATGCTTTAGACTGGAAAGCCAAATGGTCTTCTGGACATCATTCAGGACATCCTTCTGGATGACCTTCCAGACGAAGCCATGGTGGAAGGGGTCGAGGCTGAGGTGGCTGCAGTGGTGGGCAGGGGCTGAGAAAGAGGCAGTTAGGGGTGATCTAACAGACAAGTGAGCAGTTAGGTGTAATCAGGCAAGCAGGCAGAATGGTTAAGGGCAATCAGGCAGGCAGGCAGAGTGGTTAGGGGCAATCAGGCAGGCAGGTGAGTGATTAGGGGTGATCAGGTAGGCAGGCAGGTGAGTAGTTAGGAGCTAACAGTCCTAGATTGCTAGAGGGATGTCTGACTGCCAGTTTAATCCTGATCCCCTAAACTGGCAGTCAGACATCCCTCGAAGGGTCATGGATTGCAAGAGGGTTACAGGCTTGGCTGAGCCCCCCCCCTCCCCGATTCACAAATTTTGTGCACTGGGCCTCTAGTTGTGAATAATGCTCAAGGAACATGAGAATGTAGATATATCTTTAAGAGCCTGCTTTCATTTTTTTAAAAAAAGTATATCCCCTAGAAGCAGGATTGCTGAATAATTTGGTAGTTCTCTTTCTAATTTTTCCAGAAACCTCCATAGCATTTCCAACACTCAGTTACCTTTGTGTATGTATATATATATATATATATATATATATATATATATATATATATATAAATTCTAAAATGTCAATAGATGTCATATTGTGGTTTTTATTTGAATTTCATTGATAATTAGTGATACTGAGCATTTTTTTCATGGATCTATTGTTCATTTCGAAAAATGTTTATTTTGATTCTCTGCCCATTTTTTTATTGATATTTTTACAGAGAGGAAGGGAGAGAGATAGAGAACTAGAAACATCAATGAGAAAGAAACATCGACCAGCTGCCTCTTGCACACCCCCTACTGGGTATGTGCCCACAACCAAGGTACATGCCCTTGAGCGGAATCGAACCCGGGACCTTTCAGTCCGCAGACCGACGCTCTACCACTGAGCCAAACCGGTTTCGGCTCTCTGCCCATTTTTAATAGGATTGTTTGTTTTTTGCTATTGAATTTATGTGTCCTTTATATATTTTGGGTGTTAAATCTATTGCTCATGAAGGAGCAATTAACAAGTTTGACTTTATTTAAATTAAGAACTTCTATTCTATAAAATATGCTATTAAGAGAATGAAAGGAAAAGCCACACACTGAAAGTAAATGTCTGCAAAATACATATTTAATACAGGATTTATATTAAAATATACAAAGAACTCTTAAGAATTCAACATTAAGAAAGACGATAAAACATAATAGTTACCTCAATGTAGAAAACATGTAGGTGGGAAATAAGCATGTGAAAATTTGCTCAGCATCATTTGTCCTGAGATAATTTCAAATTTAAATAACAATCTGATACCATTGTACACATTAGAATGACTAAAATCCCAAACCCAGACAATACCAACTGCTGGCTAGTATGCGGAGCAATAATAATGCTCATTCATTACTGATGGGGATACAAAACAGTACAGACTCTTTCGAAGACCGTTCAGTATTTTCCTACAAAGTTTAACACAGTCTTATGATCTAGCAATTGCATGCCAATGTATTTACCCAAATTACACTGAAAACTTATTCCTACCAAAAGAATCCCTGAAAACCTGCACACAAATGTTTATATCAGACATATTCAAACCTACCAAATACTGGAAGCAATTAAAATATTCTTTAGCCACCAACTGGCTTACCAAATTGTTATACATTCATACAATTCAATATTATTCAGTGGTAAAAAATGAGTTATCGTCCTCCAAAAGATGGATGAATCTTAAATGCATATTATTTAGTGAAAGAAGCCGGTATGAATAGGATACTTAATGTATGATTCTAATTACCTGGCATTCAATATAGGCAAATATAGATACAATAAATATAGCCCTGGACTGTGAGATGATGTCCTACCGGGATTGGTCCTAAACAGGCAGTCGGACATCCCTTGAGGGGTCCCAGATTGGAGAGGGTGCAGGCTGGGCTGAGGTACACACCCCCTCCCTGTGTACAAATTTCATGCACTGGGCTTCTAGTAACAAATTAAATGACATTATATAAAAACTAAGGAAATTAGACTGAAGCATGTAATTTCAATTAATAACATATATTGTTAGTTAATTAAATATAACAGATGTGCCATAAATACAGAAGTTGTTAATAATAATATGGAAACTTCTGTACTATCCTCATTTATTTTGTAAATCTAAATCTGCTTTAAAATAAAAATATAATAATATTGTGGATTGGTGTTTTTTTTATTTTGTTTTGTTTTTTAATAAATTGTTTACCTTGGGCCTATAACCTATTTTTTAATCCTAAATTTTTATGTAAAGCAGTTTGAGATAATTGCCTTATATGTTTCTATAACCTAGTCACTGTTCATGGAATATAAATTCATGATTTCTACTTTTGTTACTTCATTAAGTTTGAAAGGCAACATTATTTTTCCCCCTTAAATATAGTTCCTGTTTTGTAATGAAATAAACTTTTCCAATATTTCAGAAAATGAATACTAAATTATAAAGTCAAATGTTTTTCTTTGCTTTTTTTAAATAACTAGATATATCAATTAGACAAGTCATTTAATATTGAAGAAATGATTCTCACATATTTTACCTAACTTTCAATATTTCTTTATTTAAATTCTTTCCAGATATACACATTTAAATTCTACTGACATTGACATTAAAAATTAATGTCATAAACACTTGGCTCCACAAAATCACCATAATTTATATAAATTCAGCTAAAGCAAAGAAACTCAGAATTTTATTTAGTCTGTGAAAATGTTTAGACTTTCTAAAATATTAAACATAATTTAGATATTTTCAATACGACAGCTGCTAATTTGAGGAGCTCATAGATCCCAAATGAGAAATTGTAGTCCTAATTAACTTCAGTTTAATAATTCTACTAAATAAATAATTGTTTGTATTTATACTCATCTATCCCACTATAATCAAAAACCTTTTATATATATCTGGTTGCATAAAATAGGTAATCACTTAACTTTGACATTCTGATGTTTTGTCATCTGGCTATTCATGCATTTAACAAATTCACTAGTTTCCTCATGCCGAGGAGTGTGGTAGGTGCTGAGATATAAAAAGACACAGTCTTGCACTCAGGCCAAAGTTTACGAATGGAATAAAACATCATGTATATATGGCAATACAATACCTGCATGACTATGACTGTTATGGACGGGGGTTGCGTGGGGCACTTGCTACTTCAGGGAAGGCCTGCATATCTGCTGTGCAAACTCAAAGACCTAAAATAACCACAAAGGATGGTCTGAAAATTAATTATTTAACTAAAAGCAGTTTATAGTGGGTAGTCATGTCCTAGGCCAATGTTTTCCCTGACAAAGATCAACTTAGATCTTTACTGAGCCTGTTATCTTTTTTGCATCTAAAATAACATAACTGTGAAATGTCTTGGTAACTTGTAACTTCTCTTTTTCTGGACCCCTCAGGGCACAACAAATGGCACCAGGACATTCCCTCATTGCTATTGTTATCAAGTTAATTGTCAACTGTTAGTTGTGTTAACTATCCTATATCCATCTCTGAAAAAGAAACATATGTCCATCTTTTTACTTTTTATCCAATCCCATAGGTTTCCTCCCTTTGCTTTCTCCTACTTCCCTAATCTATCGCCAATGGACTTCTTGTAACCCACTTATGTCTTTCCTTTTGATGGTAATTTATAAAAACAAGGTATAAACTCACCATTCTCCAGAGCATTATCCCAGTCCATTGAGATTCTGCTTCCCCGTAATTGTTGACAGTTTGGTTTAAATAAACTCACAAAATTTTTTACAGGTTTGAATTTTTTTACATTAACACTATCTAGAAATTTCCAAATTCATTTAGTAACTCAGGGAATTGTATTTGCAGTGAATGAAAATTAAGACAAAAAACAAACAAAAAATACCTCTTTGATGGTTAGTGAATTTTTTGTTTTTTGTTTTACCTCATGACAGTAGAGAGTCCATATAAGTGATATTTTTGGAAGTGGGGTTAAAAGTGCTTTTCTTTGGCCCAGCTGATGTGGCTCAGTGTTTGAATGTCAACCCAGGAACCAAGAGGTCACTTGTTCCATTCTAGGTCAGGGCACATGTCTGGGCTGTGGGCTCAATCCCCAGAAGGGGATGTGAAGGAGGCAGATAATTGATCATTGGTGTTTTTATCTTTTTTCTCTAAAAATCAATAAAAATATGTGGTTTTTCTTTGGAAATATAAGAAAGATTCTTAAGCCAAAAGGGGGGAGCAAAGAACTTGTTTTCTCTTAACAGTCACCAGCTTTCCAAGTCATAGTCTTCTCCTTCAATACCTCTTTTATAAGATAAGAGTTTAATAAACATTCATTTTGATACTGGATTTTTTGGCTGGAACACATGGTGTTTCTCTGGGTAGGATGGTTCCCCGGATTCTTTGTCCAATGGAGTCAAAGAATGAATCCATGGACTGAAGATGGTATAGCAAAGGTGAAAATTTCTTGAAAACAAGTACAGACTCCCACATGGGGAGAGGAAAGAATCCCACCAAGTTCCTGTTTCCATGGTTTATTAAAGCTGCAAGTCCCTGTGTCCTGATTTCCCTTCTGATTGTGAGAAGGCTAAAAGGCTAATTCCATGTAACCCTGATATTTGGGAGTGGGGGTTGCAATTTGAATCTGTGCAAGCAAGCCCAATGTACATTGTTGATAATCTATAATTAAGTCACTGCTTCATTCCCAGAAACTGTTCTTGCAAGACCTGTTACCTAAATACAGAGGCCATAAACTGTGGACAGTGCACAACCCTGAGGGTGGGGGAGGAGCGGTATTAGCACTGGTGCTAATGTATGGTAACGATCATCTCAGGTAGAAACTGCTGTTTGGGTTCTGTACTTATTTGTTTGCTAAAACAATAGAAAGTTATTTTGATTTTCTGAACTTATGTATACTATCCCAGTCCATTGATAGTGGTTTGAATATTCCATTGATTGTGAACTCACTGGTTACTGAAGCACATTCTTTTGGGAACCAGGACAGCTCAATTATCCCAAATTGTCTTAGTAGCTACAGATAACTGAGTTTTGCTTGACTTAGTGATCCCAGAATCAGAATAGCACAATTATCCAAAATTGCCCCGGTGGTCCCAGATAATGTGTTTCTGTTGATTCAGTGATTCATAGATACTTTAGATAACTAAGATGCTAAATTTTGCTTCTGTAAAAATGCTTTTTATGAAACAGGTTTCTCATTCCAGACCCAAAGATGTAATCAATATTTTTGTGATATTCTGTCAATATAAGCCAGATACGGTAAACTGTTCCGGGCTGTGAGGTCTGGAGCACTTTTGCTCCCTCATATGCCTCAGACTTTTAATAAATGACTCCATAATTCGACCTTTTGAGGTGTCCTTTGTAAGATGGGGGTTACACTACAATAATGCCAGGCCAGGCCATTAGATATGGTCTTAAGACTCCCAATACCTGGGGTCTTTTTGCAAAGCCCACGGAAGTCCCGTCCCATATTTTGGGGACAAAGACACCAAGAGGGGATAAAAGAGGGGCTTCTACCTTATTGGTTTGCTCATATTTTGAGAAGCAACCTCCTATGAGTCCGCTGGCATAATAAAGCTGTGTAACTCCATTTCTCTAAGTGTTGCTTGTTTTTATTTGTTTGTTTGTTTGTTTGTTTGTTTTTCTGTCTTCTACAATATCTGGTTCCCTGGACCGAGAAGCCCAACTGCACTGGTCTTTTGGTCTCCTGTGAGTGGACCGGGTTTGGGGCCCAGGGGCACGGGGTAGGCCTCCAGGCAGCACACCCTGCTGATTTTAACAGAATTGAACTGGGGGACTCTGGGTGCTCCCGGACCTCAGCCTAGGAGCTGGTCGGCATCTGGAGAAAGCAGAGGACACCTCTGGACCTGTCAACAGAAGCAGTAAGGTAGGGACCTAATCCAAGAGAGTGGAAGGGGAGCTTGATCACTTCCTGGGAAGTCATACAACTTCGGCAGTTAAATTAGTCAGGAATTGCTGGGATGTTTAACCTCTGAGTAAATGTCTGGTGAAAATGGGTGAGTGTGGAGGGAGAAGGCATGCTATGTCCTATCCATTTTGTGGCTCCACGACCTCGGTTATGGAGTCCAAGTGGGCCTCCTTACCTGTGCCTCAGTGATTCGTCTGTCATAAGTCATAATGGTGACTCACCCCCACATGGAGGTGACCAGGCCCGGGTTTATACAGGTGCACCTTAGCTAAGACAAATTTAAGCTTTCAACGGATGTGGCCAGGTAAGCATCTGAGTGGATCTGTGAAAACAGGTCACCCCCTTCCCTTGTCTGTCTCTCACCACCGATTATCATGGGGTCAGGACAAAGTAAACCCACTGTCTTTAATTGTATGTTGAAAAATGTAAAAAAGGATTTCAATAGGGATTATGATATTAAAATGGATCTCAAAGCACTGAGGAAATTCTGTGAATTAGAATGACCACCCTTCGGGGTTTGCTGGCCCTCAGAAGGCTCTTTAAATGAAGGACTGGTCAGGGAGGTCTGGAATGTAGTCACAGGAGACCCCAGACACCCAGATCAGTTTTCCTACGTAGACAGCTGGTTAGGAATTGCTCAAACCTTGCAGCCTTGGGTCGGGTTCTGAGTGTGTAAGAAGGGACAGAGTAAGGTTTTAGTAGCAGGATAAATGAAGCAGGCAGAAAAGAAATAAGTCCCTCAGAAGGAAGCTCATCCTCCTATTCTATAGGAATCCCCCAAGTAAGTCCCACCAGTTTTATCACCTCCATATGAGCCACAGACAGCATCAAGTGCTCCCCCTGCTGGTCTGCAAGGTCTGGAAAGTCTAGAAACTTCTGTCTCCCTCTTCTGTCTCTCCTCTTCTGTCTCTCCTCAACCAAGCTTTCCAGAGCCAGTTGGGTGGCACTTGTGTTCAGCCGACCACGGGCCCAAAACACAACCAGCATGTCAGGTGCTTCTCAGGGAAATTTGGGTGCCAAAGTACTTGGCAAAGATGGGGCCTTGCAAGAGGGAGGGCAAGTCTATTATTATCAGTCCTTTACCACAAGTGACATCCTAAATTGGAAGCATCAAACCCCAGCTTATTCTGAAAAAACTCAGGCCATGGTAGACTTCCTAGAAATGATCTTTCAGACCCAGAAGCCCACCTGGGTGGACTGCAAGAAGCTCCTTTTCATGTTCTTTAACACTGAGGAGCACATGAGAGTAGTAACAGAGGCTCGAAAGTTGCTTCAGACCCAGGCCCTGGCAGGGATATTAGATACAGACAGATGGACCAGGGAGGCCTTCCCAGATGAGGAATCCTATTGGAACCCAGAAGGGCCAGGCTTTCCTCCAGGGGATCAGGGCCTGAGCCAAGAAGCTCACCAATATGGCTAAAATCTCCAAGGTCTTCCAGAAGCCTCATGAAAGTCCAGCAGCTTTCTATGAGAGACTATGTGAGGCATACCAGATCTACACCCCCTTTGTTCTGAGGCCCCCAGAAATTCAAACTATAATAAATGCAGCTTTTGTAGGTCAAGCTGAGCCTGACATAAGGAAAAAGTTATAGAAGCTAGAAGGATTCTCAGGAAAAAAACACTACTGAGCTGCTACATATAGCAAACAAGATTTTCATCAACCAAGAGAGTATGGCAAGGAAGGAGGAAGAAAAGGAATACAAAGAAGGGCCAAAAAATAGCAGCAGCTTTTAGAGGCTCAGGCTCCCAGACAGATCAGAAAGGGAAGCAAGAATACAGATCAGGAGGAAAAGGAAGAGCAAGCCTGAGATGAGACCAGTGTGCCTATTGTAAGGAGATAGGACACTAGAAGAATGCAGGTCCCAAATGGCAAAGTAAGAAAACTGGGCCCCCTTTTCTGCCCAGTCACTATCAACCAGAGCCACTCTGGTTGAGATCTAGCAGATCTCATTGGGCTGGCAATGGCTGATTCTGATTATGACAGACCAGGCTCTTTTCAGCTAGGCCCCAGGAGCCCATGGTCAAATGAAAATAGGGGGCCAGATTGTGGACTTTATGGTTGATATAGGAACTGAGCACTCACTCATACAGAAAATAACGCTTCTCTTGGGAAAGGAGGTCACCATTATTGGGAACAAGACCTGTAGATCATTCTGCTGCCCAGGTCAATGCCAACTTGGCAGCCACCAAGTAACTCATGAATTCCTTGCCAGATTATTCAGTGCCTCTATGGGTAAAGACCTTTTAGCCAAAATGGGGGCAGAAATAATTTTTGCTCCAAATGGCTCAGCACAGCTTCACCTAAGTGGGAAGACCTCCCCAATGATCCTGTCCTTAGCAGTGCCCTGGGAGGAAGAATGGAAACTTTATATCCCCCCAGTCAAAGACCTCACCATTAGAACTTGAATTAAAGGAAGAATTCCCACTGGTCTGGGTGGAAGGGAATTATTCAGGCCTGGCTAAGGACCACGCCCTGGTACTAATTGACTTAAAGCCTGGGACACAGCCTGTTACAACCTGCCAATTCCCAATTCCAAGGGAAGCACGCCCAGGAATCCAGGTCCACTTAGACCAGCTGCTTCAGTGGGGACTTCTTAAACGATGCAGGTCACCGTGGAGCATGCTTCTCTACTCTATAACAAGCCTGGGTCTAATGTCTACAGCCCGGTGCAGGACCTGCGGCGGGCTGTTAATGAAGCTGTTATAACCCTGCATTCGGCACTGCCAAATCCCTACACTCCTCTGGTGCTCATTCCATCAGAGTCAGAATGTTTCACATGCCTAGATCAGAAAGATGCCTTTTTTCTGCCTTCAGTTGGCAGCCTCCAGCCAGCCCCTGTTCACCTTTGAGTGGGAAAACCCAACTATGGGGGCCAAAAAGCAGTTCACCTGGACCAGACTGCCACAAGGGTTCAAGAACTCCCCTACTCCTTTGAGTGGGGCACTAGCATCTGATCTAAGTTCCCAGGTCAGGACTTGGGGTGTGTTCCACTCCAGTATGTAGACGACCTCCTACTGGCCAGCTCCACACCAGTTCAGTGCTAGGAGGGAACACGAGCCCTTCTGAGATTCTTAACTGAAACAGGTTATTGGGTGTCTAAGAAAAAAAAAATCCACAGATTTGTCAGAAAGAAGTCAAGGATCTAGGCTTCTGGATCACCCAAGGGAAATGAAGGCTAGAGACTGAAAGGAAGCAGGCAGTATGTGCCGTCCCAGGCCCTAGCACTCGGCCGGCAGATTTGGGAATTCCTGGGAGTGGCAGGGCTCTGCGGAATCTGTATCCTAGGGTTTTCAGACCTGGCCAAGCCTCTCTATGAAGCTTTAAGAGGAGAAGGGAAGGCACCCATTGACCAGGGTCCCGAACAGGAGAAAGCCTTTGTCACCATAAAGGCAAAGCTCACTGAGGCCCCAGCTCTAAGGCTACCAGATGTGACACGAGACTTTAATCTTTTTGTTCATGAGAACAGCGGTGTAGCCTAGGAGTTCTAACCCAGGAATTTGGGTCCTGGGAAAGACCAGCTATCTTTCCAAACAGATTGAACTGGTTGCCTCCGGATGAACCCTGTGCCTCAGACCCTTGTAGCCTTGGCATTATTAGCAAAAGAAGCAGATAAGATTATCTTAGGACAAGCCTTACATGTAAAAGTACCTCATGCTATTGTCACCCTGATGGAAGCAAGGGGGCAGCACTGACTGACTCATGCTCCAATGACTCGGTATCAAGAAAATCCATGAAAATCCATGGTCACTATGAGAAGCAGTAAGAACTCTTAATCCTGCCACCTTTATACCTATTGCTGAGGGAGCCCCTACTCATGATTGCCTGTAAGTCCTAGAGGAGGTTTATTCCAGCCAGCTAGATCTAATAGACAAACCTCTTCAAAATCCGGATTTAATATTGTTCACAGATGGCAGTAGCTTCTTAGATGAAGGAAAAAAAGATGAGCCGGATATGCAGTTGTATCAAACTTTGAGAAAATCAAGGTACAGGCCCTGCCTGAAGGATAGTCAGCAAAAGGGCAGAACTTCGGGCACTAGCCAGAGCCCTAAAACTCAGTAAGAATAAGCCTGCCCATATCTAGAATGACTCGCGCTATGCCTTTGCTACCCTGCATGGGGCCATATATAAGAAAAAGGGGCTCCTGACAGCAGGAAGAAAGGGAATCAAAAATCAGAATGAGATTTTAAAGTTACTAGAAGCAGTCTGGGAGCCCAATGAAATAGCCATCATCCATGGTAGAAGTCACCAGAAAGGGAAAGACTCAGTAACTTGCTGGACTCCCCACATCCATATTGGCTACTCTGATGTGGGGGGAGGGGTCCAGGACAAAGCTCAGGAGGCAGATATTAAAAAGACTATCAGGCAGCTGCTTGAACATAAAGTACCTGGATTATCTAAGCTGAGGACCCTAATTATTTATAGATGTTTATTATTTTAGATCATCCAGATAATGTCTTGTTAGAATTTGATGAAATAGTATGTGACCTTGAGAAAGAAACATTTGGATATGAGTTTATTATTTATTATAAGATGTCCTTTCTCATTTTGATGAATGTCTAGGCCAGTGGTTGGCAAACTCATTAGTCAACAGAGTCAAATATCAACAGTACAAAGATTGGAATTTCTTTTGAGAGCTAATTTTTTAAAACTTAAACTTCTTCTAACGCCACTACTTCAAAATAGCCTCGCCCGGGCTGTGGTACTTTGTGGAAGAGCCACACACAAGGGGCCAAAGAGCTGCATGTGGCTCAGGAGCTGCAGTTTGCAGACCACGGGTCTGGGCTATTTAAATTCTCTCATGGAACCATTATTTTAGTGTGAACTACTGTAAGGTTTAACATTTAAAGTCAATTCATATAATAAAAAGAGATTTTAAACATACGCTGTTAAGTCCAGTAGAAAAAAGATACCACCATCTTTGAATAGCTCAATTTTTCCTATTTTCATACACTGTGATTTATACTTTTTGCTTCATTGGTTAACCAGGGCTTGACAATGACATGTAATGTTTGAAAACAATTGTTCTCCTTATTTTTAAGACCATAGTCTTTTTCCAAACCCAGCTTCAGCACCCACCTTTCAGTGTAAAGAGATAATGTATACAGGAATTATTTTATTCAGCTCATGCAATCCCAGTCTTCCACACATGAATGATTTCTAGCCACACGTTAGACACTCACCTCTAGATCAGATTATCCTATTAATTAGCTCCAGTGCATTTTCAACAGACTGCACATTACATCTTCACTCGGCCATATCCCCTAGTATGCACTTTTTAGCACATTGCTCCCTGAACTTTATGCGCATAAAACTGCAGATTCAATGTCAGTAGGTTCAAGATGGGATTTGATATGTGCATTTCTAACAAGCTCCACTGTGATACTAAAGCTGTTGGTTGAAAAACAAATTTTGGTTGTTAAAGCAAATTTTTCACATTAGCCTAAGACAAACCTATAGTAAAGAAAGCTGTTTAACTTTCACCCAAAATGTTTTTGTTTGTTCGCCCCCACCCCTACCCCCACCAGACCAGCCCCCCCCCCACCCCACCTCCTCTGCTCTGCCATGCTGCCCCTGGACCCTTGGAATGCTATTTGTCACCTCTCAGAACTAATGCTCCACAGAGAACACTTTGAGAAATGTCACTCCAGGTTAGTGGTTCTCAACATTTAAAGTGCACCAGAATCACCTGGTGGGCTTTGATGAAATAGAGATTTTCTGGCCTGGCTTTGGAGCTTCTGATTCAGTAGGCCGGGGCAGGACCTGAGGAGTCACCCTGTAATGCTACTGCTGCCAATCACTCCTTTAGTTTCTCTCATTTCTGCAACTGCTGCAAGTCATATTACCAAAAGTCTTCACACACGTATTCTAATTATTTAACCCTCCCTGATGTTTCCTCAGGACTATGCTTTAACATTGTGCCTTTTTAAAAGATTAAATAAAAAACATGCATATGATAATGTGGAATATCATTTTATAAATATCATGGGTCAGTAGTCTTTAAATAAAAGATACATTATATATTTTTGTTAATATTTTCATCTGGAAAAATATCTTTCTTGATAGGGTAGAAAATTTTAGTTATGAGTGTTATGCCCAGACTTCGTGATCCCCAAGGACCACCAGGGAGCCGAGTCCGATGCAATAGACAAAAGAGCCTCTACCATGCTAGCATGGGCTCTGTTCCACTCACGCCATCAGCATGGCGGAAAAGAGAGCAAACTTCGGCAAGTCCAGCAGTTTTATAAGGGTGGTGATGTCACTACCCTGGCCGACCCTGATTGGTTGGGTGAGGGCTAGGGTCCTTACACAAAATGGAGGACAGCTCCGCCCTGTTCTGGCTAGGGTCTCCACACAAAATGGAGGATAGCTCCGCCCTGTTCTACCCTGCCTCACAGCACAAAATGGAGTCAGGAGTTAGTCTCGCCCCGCCCTCTCAATGAGTATTTTCATATAGATTTATATGTATTATATACACACACACACACACACACACACACACAAACACACACGCGCGCACACACACACACACACACAACACATATGCATATTATTTCCTCCTCTTTGTAGTGCAGCTTAATTCATATTCTATTCTTAGAAAATTCAAAATTTCTAAAAATAGGATGAATTGTTTTATTATCTCTATGTTTTTAGGCCACATATCTCATATTCTTTAGACAATCAATGAGATATAATAAATAAATAACATATCACAACATCCAAACTTACAGATATATTTATCAATTTTATTACACAAACTACATCCAGACATCACAAGTAATGGTATTACAATACCCTGGCATCTAAACACCTCATTTTCTCAGAAAAATGTAATTCATGAAAAAATCTAGCATAGTAGAAACATTATGAGTTCTGCTTTATGGAGATTTTGATTTTTAACATGAAAAAATAGATTTTGTTATCAGAAGAGAAGCAAAGCGTAGATAATTGTTAATTAAAAATTAATTTATACATTCAACAGATGCCATATTCTGCCCATACATTTTTGTTGCAGGATAAATTAACTTCACTAAATATGTCTTACCCCAGGCTCTTCCTTATTCCTTCCTCCATGAGGAGCAACGGTAGTCAAAAGTGCAAGACTATTGTCAGTTTAACATCAGTGTTTCCCAAAGCGTGGTACGCTTACCTCCAGGGGTATGGGAAGAGTTTCGTGGGGGTACCCGTTGCACCGGAGTTTGGTGGGGATATGCACTGCACCGTGCTTAGTTGCGCCTAATTTTATGTTCTCATGAGTCAAGTCAAGACAGTCTTATGAGGCATGAGATGGTCTGGTGTGCAAATAAATGTTATTTATAATATAACATTTATTTATATTTTATTATGAATAATTTTATTTTTTGTTTATTATTATTTTGTGTATGTACCAAAAAATAAATATATTTTGATTGTTATTAAAATATATCCATTTATTTTTTTGACGAGGGGTACTCAGCGTTACAAAAATTATAGAAGGGGTACACATATGTCAAAAGTTTGGGAAACACTTTGTAGCTGATAGGATCTGAAGATTAAATTTCTCAAGTCCCTCATATTGGTAGGAATTTCATAGATAAAAAGCTACTAAATGGTTAAAACATAGTTTCTGTTCATTACACCTGTGATAATGTATCACTTTCAAATTTGTTTTGGAGTCTAAATATAAAAAATATCAATGTTGCATTTTTTAGGAAAGTAAAATAATATTAAAATAGACACAAGTTTTCTATACCCCTCATAAAAAGAGTTTATATTTTTCATTTCTAATAGATACCATTTCCAGAGAATACTTTTATCTTCTCTATTAAGCTGAATACAGAAAAATTATGAAAACTAAACTTGTCTTCCCACACTTTTTAGTTTGGATGTTTAAGAAACCTAGTGTATCATTCTTTAACAATTTATTCTTTGTAATTGTCATACTCTCTATATAAGCTTTGTGATTTAGGGTTTTCTCCTATTTTGCAAGAAAATAAAATGTTTAGTCAAAAAATAAATAATTTGCTGCTTAATAATAACATTTTATGCAGTAGTTTAATAGATAATTTTGTGTTCTTTTATGTCAAGAGAGATTAAAGAAGGCAACAAAATGTAACAGTTTTTTGTTGTTTTTTTCTGCTTTCTAAAAATTTTTTTAAGAATTTACCACATGGAAACTTGCCTAATTGGCATCTGTCAATCATTCACAGGCTTTACAATAGGCATCAAAGGGCAATATATATATATAAAAAAAATAATGTGTTGCAGCCAGCCAGTGTGGCGTAGTGGTTGAGCCTTAATCTATGAACCAGGAGGTCATGGTTCAATTCCCAGTCAGTGCACATGCTAGAGTTTCAGGCTATATCGCTATTAGGGGATGTGCAGGAGGCTGCTGATCAATGATTCTCTCTGATAATTTATTTTTCTATGTTTCTATCTGAAAGGTTCTCCCTCCTCCCAACTGATGGGTGGAGCTAACACATTACTAGTACCTGTCACAGAGACATCCCCAAGACATTGAACCATCAATCAGCATGTGCCAAAGTGTCCTAGAGCCTACCCCTTCCTGTTTCACCCTGGGTCCAACCCCCTTCCGTTCCAGCCCTCAAAAGGACCCCCAGGCTAGCCATGTGCTGCTGCTCCTCCATGTCCAGGAGCAGCCTGACTGGGTCCCCTGCCCCCTCCCCACTCCTTCAATCCTGGTTTCTCTACCTCCATAATGAGTCCCGCTCATTACCGGGGAATAAACTTTACTTTAAAATTCCTTGGTGGTCTGTTTCCTGCGTTCCCTTCAAACCTAACACTATCATTCTCCTCTCCCTTTCCCTCTGAAATCAATAAGAATATGTTTAATAATTAACATGTTCTAAACTTAGACTTTGGATGGTGAATGGCATAGCAGAAAGACCTTTTATAAAATAGTGAGAGGTGACGAGAATGACTTGTGGCAACTCTCAGAGAGGGAATTGTCCATCTGAAAGCAAAAAGTAGCTCTTACAGTGCCTCTTGCATTACTGGCTTCAACCTTAGAGTAGTCATTAAAAAACAGAGTGATATGCAAAGAGTAGAAAATAATCAGTATCACCCAAAGATAAAAACAAAGAGAAAATTAGATATAAATTTTGGGAGACATTGACAACTAGACTTCAATATTTGCCAGCCTGATCCAAATTGGGAATTTATTTTATTTGTGTAAAATTTATTTTATATTTCTTGGGTAATTAATAAACAAAAGATAGACACTTATACTGAGAACTGTTTAGTAGTCTAGAATATTCAAGATATGCTTTTCCTAGGTTTTATTCTGTATACTCTTTCCAGTTTTGTGACTTTCTATATTATCTCACTCATGTAAAGTACTTATTCACTAAAGCTATGCAAGCTAAACTTGAACTATTACTATTATAAAGGGAGGGAAATTATAAGAAATTCAATGTGTTCTGAAAATTGTAGTTTCTACACATTACACCTGTCATAATATAGAAATTTCAAATTTGTTGTGGAATCTAAAAATAAAAAAATACCAATGTTGCACTTTTTAAGACATTAAAACATTTTTGCTTTTCATTACCTTTGAGAGAAAATTTATTTTTATTTAAAAGAAAAACAACAGACACACTGTTGGAGAAAAGGTAACTTGCAGGAGAGCTGGTATCATGGAGATTTGAGATGAGTTAGGTGGAAAAGGAGTACAGAGACTAGAGTGATGTGAGAATGGCAAGTAGAGAGCAGACTTTGACTTCATTTATGACTATTTGAATTTATTTTAATAAGTACATCTCATGCATTTTTGTGAATAAATCATTCATAAAAATAATGTGTACATATTTTAGATGAGTCTTTATGTACCTGTGCTTCAAATATAATAGAATGCCCTTTGGTGGTGTTTACTTGTCAAATCAGAAAACATTTATATACTGAACTTTATGGAATTCAGTATGCAATTGGTCTTCAGAATTGTAGGACATATTACAAGTTCACGTAATGAAATTTGATTTAGACCTTAAATAAGAACTACTGTTTCGTTATGTACAGAGGATGGAGACAAACATTCCAAAGAATTGGGGTGACATAATTTTAGGGGGAAAACTGAACAAAGGCACAAATGCCAATGAAATGGCTATTAATGTGTAAGAAACAATAACATGAACTTGGTTGCAATGGAATATCTGCTGAAAATTTGAGAGGAATAAATTTGGATGAAATATGTTCTGAAATAATGTAAAATAATCTAACTAAAGATTTCATAATTGTGGATATAGGAACTAGCTTATTAAACAGTTCTTGATATGGAAAAATATGATTTAAAAGATAATTATTTGAAAGCTTTCCTGCAGAGATTAGAGTTGGTGTTGGTGGGGTGCTAGAAACCAAGATCAACAGTAATTAATATAAATGTGAGAAGTCTGGCAGAAGGCTGATCTGGACTTTTCTTTGAAATTCACAGGGTGAATTTCCATTTTATGACCTACTGCTGATTCAATGGCCTAAAGCAAACACCCCAAAACCTGATAATCCTATTGTTTACTATAAACATTACCATTGATATGTTTGTTGCATTCCTAAAAGGCAATTGTGTATTCCTAGTAAATAAAAGCAGCTAGGTAAAGGAGACTCAGTGGAACTTGACTGCCCTAGTCAAGTTTGCCCTGGTCTCCCCACATATTAATCAGAATTAATCTTGTCTTGTGTGTGTCATTTGTATGTCAGCTCTTTCTCCAAGCCTTTGAACCAGAAAGTCACACAGGCCATGGCCTTTCGTAATTGGTGCCCTTGAACTGGGACTTGGAGAAAAAGGATTCACCTGAGAAGAAAATATCACTGAACCTGGTGGTGGAAGATTCACGGCAAAACTCTGTCAGCTTCAGAACCTTCGGATCTGTAAGTGCTTGAGTATTTTTCTTGTTTCAGTCAGATCATGGGGCAGAATTCATCAAAAGAAAATTTTCCTTTAAATTTTTGGCTTCCTTACTAAAATGCAAGGGAGTTGTAGTTTCAGAAGATCTTCTTTTACAGTTTGTACAGATTATTATAGAATATATAATAATTATTATAATAATTATTATAGAATATATAATAAAAACCATTATAATGGCTTTCTGATGTGGATACATTGGATATTGAATGTTGGGAGCAGATAGGTCAGAACTTGAAAGAGGCTCAGCAGCAGGGGAAAATTTGCCTCCAAATTGTTTCTCCTTGTGGGAAACAGTATTGCGTTTGCTAGAGCCTTTCAGAGAAGAAAGACCTCCTCCCTTTGCACCTCCGCTCCTAAAGCGAAGCAGAAACAAATTGGAGAAATGGCCTTTATGTTCTGATTCTAAAACATTTAAATAGTCACTAACAGAATGACCTATGTAAAGAGTCATCAGAAAAGGGTTAAAGGATGGGACTGTGGAAGATAGATTTGTTTTTCCTATCATATAGGTAGCTAATCCTCAATTTCCTATTCAAATAATAAGGCAGCTTGAAAGATTTGACTTTAAAATGATAAAGACCTTGTGTGATAGTGTAATACAGAATGGCGCAAATGCTCCATTTACTGGAGAAATTATAACTACCCTGTTTCCCCGAAAATAAGACAGTGTCTTATATTAATTTTTGCTCCCAAAGATGCATTAAGTCTTATTTTCAGGGGATGTCTTATTTTTCCATGAAGAAGAATATGGTGTTACACATGTATTGTTAAATGGAAATAAAGGAAATTTATTACCTGTATACGGCACAGTAGTACGGTAGTTGTCAACACAAACCAGACAAACTGTGAATCCTACAGTATCAAGAATTTACTGAATTGTTCAATAACAATCATGTCATCATCTTCTGGAACATCATCATAACAATCCAATTCCTGAATATCCTGGTGAATTTCTTGTGACTCCATTTCTTTCAGAATCAGTGGACCAAATCTCTCATGTTTAGCAATAGCACTGTTTTTAAATGAGTACTTCTTATCAAGGTAGCCTGCTCGCAGTGCATTTGCAATGCAACTGTCAGTGATTTTCTCCCATGAATTCTTCACCCAAGTCACAACTTCTTGCAGTTTAGGTTTCGCAAAGTTTCCACGCTGATTTCTCTCCATTCTATTTTCAATGTAGTCATCAATTTCCATGCTCAAATTGTCTTTGAATGGCTTGTTTATTGCAATATCAAGAGTCTGGAGATAGGCCGTCATTTCTGTGGGAATTATTATCTGATCTATTTTTCTTTCCTGAAGAAATGTCTTCATGTCTTTAGCGCAGTGAGTTCTGGCTGCATCACATACTAGCAGACCTCTTTGGCTCCCTCACATAACAAGCTGCAGTATTGAATCCACCCACATCCTTATAACTGCTTGTGTGGCCCAGGCCTTTTCCGTTTCATGAATAAAAACGCTCAAAACACATTCAATCTTTTCCTTCTTGCCCTTAGAAATGATTAAAAGTGGGATTTTAGTGCCATCCAGAGAATTGCCAACATAGAGGAAACACTTTCCTAAGCAGTCGAGGGAATGTACACTAAGGAGGCACTCCGCTGTTCAATTGTTGTTTGAGATGATTGGCCCATAAACACTGCAGTTTCATCCATAGCAATCATGTTGGAAAGATTGTATTTAGAGAAGTCAGCATCATCAATAAAGGACTTGAATGCAAGTGCTCGCTTAATAAGTTGAGTATCTTCCAACCTAAATAATGTTGTAGATCTTCTTAAAGACAGTTCACTTCGCTGAAGGAAATTATCCAGCCAGTTGTGATGCTTTGAAGTCTTCGGGGGCTATGTCAAACTGTGGTGCCATTGCAAGGCCAAATTCTTGAATCTGAGCCCTATTCACAACCAAAGCCTTTGCTTTCCTGTCAACAGCCCATTCACAGATCAGGTCTTCCAGCTCGGAAAATATGGTTGCCAACCTGATCCACACTTGCGCTTTTTAGCATATCCCTTGTCCACTTGTTCAATGAGGGTACCATACTCTGCTCGCCGTTTTCGGACTAATTGGATACTCAACATCTTCTCTTTGAAGAAAGCAGTAAGATTTTGGCCCCTAGAGTCTTCCACGATTCCTTTCTTGTACTCCACGGAGTAGCTTTTTCTTTTTGTGCTCATTTCTAGGGGTAAAAAAACGGAATTGGGGTATCAAGGTGGGGGGAGGGAGGATCACTTAAAATGACACAGGGGGAGTCAGAGGGGGGATAAAAATGGCACAGGAGAATCAGAGGGGGATTACCATTTTAATAACCCCTTTTTATCCTCCTGTGTCATTTTGATTGTCCCTTCTGTTCCTCCTGTGTCATTTTGATTGTCCCCTCTGATCCTCCCATGTCATTTTAAGTGACCACCCCCTTCCCTCCACCCCTGTGCCACTGAACACCTTCACCAGACATCCCCGCTACCCCTTTATGAGACATTTACCCCCTGGGGCCTGCCTGGGGACTGTCACTGGGCTTGCTGGGGCCTGGATTTGGGCTGGAGCAGGGTCTGCCACTGACTGAGAACCTTCAGTCATCATGAAGGCGGCCGCGAGCATCAGGTAGTGTCACCAGACAGACCAGAAATCACCACCTTCGCCACGTCCCATCCACTCCAATCCTCCTTTTCTTCTACACGCATCTGTGAAAGTCTCCTCCTCTCTCCCAACCAGTGCTCACATCTCACTCTGACCTCCGCTCCGCCTCCACACAGCAGTGACGTCAGGACTCCGAGTAACATCACTGGTTGCTAGATGCCAGTTGGGGCAGCCCCAGCGACCAGTTTATGGTAAATTAATTTTCATTCTAAGACAGAGCCTGAGGGCCTTATTTTTGGGGGGATACCTTATATTTAACTCAGAAGGAAACCTGTAAGTAGGTCTTATTTTCGGAGGATGTGTTATTTTCAGGGAAACACGGTAGCATTTCTGAAGCGTTCTTAGCTCCTTATGATTGGTATTCTCTAGCCCGGGCAACTCTGAATGGAGGAGAATATTTGCTATGGAAAGGAGGAGAATTTTTAGAGAAATGTCAAGAACAAGCTTCTTCAAATCTCAGACAGAATGTTCTCATAACTTTTGAGATGCTTGCAGGACAGGGATGATTTAGTGACATCCATAATCAGCTCCAATATGTCCAGCAGGTTTATGAGCAAATTGGACTTTGTGGGCAGAAAGCTTGGTGGACTTTATCAGCAAAAGGGGAAGCGGAAGGAGCCCTTGGTAAATGTATGCAGGGGCCCACTGAATCATTCTCTGATTTTGCAGCTCTCCTCACTTGAGCAGTGAAATGGCAGATTCAACATGAGACAGCAGGAGACATTTTGACTCAGCAATTGGCTTATGAAAATGCCAATGCTGATTGTAAGAAATGTCTAATGCCTCTAAGAAAAAAAGTATTATCATCACAGAAATGATTTCAGCATGTCAGAATGTGGGGTCAGGCATTTTTTAGGCAAGCTTACTAGCTGCCACAATTACAAATAGAAACAGATTATGTTTTAATTGTGGACAACCGGGACATTTTATAATGAAATGTAAACAACCAAAGGGACACAAGGTGACACTCAGGGAGAAGGCGTAAACATTCAGCCTCCCAACTCAGGTAATGCAGGTCTATGTCCCAAATGTAAGAAGGGGAACCTTTGGGCCAATCAGGGTAAATCTAAATTTCATAGAAATGGCCAGCAGCAGGGAAATTGCCTGAGGGACACACCCAAACCCCCTTTTTAAATAAGGGAAAGTTCCATCCTACCAGAACCACAGTAGATTCCCTCCTTCAAATCACTCCAGAAAGAAATGCTGGTTTTGATCTTAATAGCACAATAACAATCACTCTGATCCCCAATATGGCTAGACAAGCTGTTCCTAAAGGAATTTGAGGACCTGTGCCACCAGGAATATCAGGTTTAGTCCTAGGAAAGGATGAAAATACACTAAAAGGATTAACTTTTTTCTGGAGTCATAGATTCAGAATATAAGCGAGAAATCAAAGTAATTTTAGAATGCAAACAAATTATGCAAATTATTCCAGGACAAGAAAATTGCTCAGCTCCTGTTTTTACCTTATATTCAGCAAGGTGAAGTAATAAATAGGAAAAGAGGGACACGAGGATTTGGAAGCTCAGATATATATTGGATACAGGAAATTAGCAAGGCCCATCCTATGATTAATTTAAGAATAGAGAGAAAACTGTTTAAAGGATTAGTGGACACTGGAGCAGATATTAGTGTCATCAGTCAAGAATTCTGGCCTCTGCCGAAACCGATTTGGCTCAGTGGTAGAGCGTCAGTCTGCGGACTAAAAGGTACCAGGTTCGATTCCGGTCAAGGGCATGTACATTGGTTGTGGGCACATCCCCGGTAGGGGGTGTGCAAGAGGCAGTTAGTCGATGTTTCTCTCTCATTGACATTTCTAGCTCTCTATCTCTCTCTCTTTCTCTCTGTAAAATATCAATAAAATATATTAAAAAAAAGAAGAATTCTGGCCTCCAAGTTGGCCCATGGTAGATGCTATAGGCTCTATAATGGGTAATGGAATTCCTGATAACACACAACGCAGCGCTACAGTGTGAGAGTGGAAAGATGAGGAAGGACAAACAGGATGGTTTCAGGTCTATATAGTCTCTGGAATTGCAGTTAACTTATGGGGATGATACATTTTAGAAGGTTTACAAGCTTGTATTATCACTGGCAAGGGACAACAGTTAACTCAAGTGGGGTATCAAACTGGTCAAGGTTTAGGAAAAGATAATCAGGAGATTAAAGAACCTATTCAGGCCAAGGAAAACACAGGAAAACAAGGATTAGAATACCAGCCTTTTTAGGAATGGTCACTGCTCAATCTCCTCACCCCCACGCTGAGCCTATACAATAGAAAGATGATAGGCTTATATTGGTAGATCAGTGGCCATTAACCAAGGAGAAATTAAATCATATTCATGAATTAATACAGGAACAAGTCGAGGCTGGTCATATAGAACCTTTGTGATAGTTCTTGGAATACTCCTGTATTTACAATTCCTAAGAAGGCAGCAGGAAAATGGAAATTGTTAGATGATCTTAGAGCCGCTAACACTACTATGCATACCATGGGAGCTTTACAACCTGGACTCCCAGTGCCTTCACAAATCCCTCTAGATTGGTCTATTATAGTAGTAATCTTAAGGATTGTTTCTTCACCATTCCCTTGGCACTACAAGATAAACAGATTTGCCTTTTCAGTGCCATCTATTAATAATACAGAGCCTATGAAAAGATATCAATGGAAGGTTTTGCATCAAGGAATGGCGAATAACCCTACTTTAGGTAAAAAAATATGTAGCTCAAGCTTTTCAGCTTTTAAAGAGACAAAAATTCCCAGTATTATATTGTCCATTACATGGATGACTTTGTTCCTAGCAAGTCCACAGGAAGATCAAACTTTAGCAATGCTTTCTCAATTAGAAAAAGAACGTCCTAAATGGGGTCTAAAAATAGCTCCAGAAAAAGTACATTAAAATTGCCTTTTAAATATCTGGGTACCGTAATTAAAAACCAATATGTTAGGCCTCAGAAGGTAGAAATAAGGAAAGACTGTCTTAAAACCTTAAATGACTTTCAAAAATTACTAGGGGACATTAACTGGTTAAGATCTTATCTAAAAATCTCTACAGAGAAATGACAAATTTATTTTATATACTTAGAGGTGACTCTAATCTTTCCTCACCCTGATTATTGACAGATGAAGCTAGAAAGAAGTTACAAAGAATTGAGCAGGCAATCTCCTTGGCCCAAGTGGCATGGGTACTGCCCGAATTACCTTTATTGGGGCAGATTAATCCTACTGCAAATAGTCCCACAAAATAAAAACTCTTGCTATTATTGAATGGGTTTACCTAGGACATCGATCCTCTAAAACTGCAGATACATATATAGAACTTATGGCTCAATTAATTTATCAGCTTAGAAAGCAATGCAGACAGCTTAGAGGATAAGAACCCACCATTTCTTTGGGAACATATTAAGGGACCAGTAGAAGAACATTTATTATTTCATTTCAAAAGTGATTTCTTGAACCTTTAAAATGTATGCAACTATTATAAATAATAGATTGTGAATAAAACAGATTCAATCCCCATGCCTGCAAAGGTAAAATATACCCAACCTACCCCACAAGGCATACATATTTTCTTTGCTAGATTTAATTAAAAGCTAACCTTTTGTGATTAAAATAATGATCTAGAGTTATGATCTCAATAATATAAAATGTTGTAGGTAATTTTAGGTGAACGTTCTCCTATGTACATTTTATTGATTATATGTCTAATTTTCTGCAAAGATTGATGGTAATTAATAATTAATTTAATACTTTTTGGGAAATTATCATAAAACTAGAGGCCCTATAGAGAAAATTTGTTCACAGGGGTGGTGTCCTTTAGCCCAGCCTACACCCTCTCTAATCTGGGACCCCTTAAGGGATGTCCCACTGTCTATTTAGTCGAACATTCCTCTCACAATCCAGGGCTGCTGGCTTCCAATGGCTCACCTGCCTGCCTGCCTCATTGCCCCTAACCACTTCTGCCTGCCAGCCTGATCACCCCCGATCACTCCCCTGCTGGCCTGATCCATGCCTAACTGCTCCCTTGCTGGCCTGTTTGCCTCTAACTGCTATCACTTGCCAGCATGGTCACCCCTAACTGTCTTCCAGTGCAGGCCTGGTTGCCCCCAACTGCACTCCCTTGCCAGTATGGTTGCCCCTAACTTCCCTCCCTTGCCAACCCGGTCACCCCAACTGCCCTCCCCTATAGGTTTGGTTATCCCAACTGCTATCTTCTGCCATCCTGGTCACCCCTAACTGCTCTCCTCTGCCATCCTGGTCCCTCCCAACCACCTTCCCCTGCTGGTCATCTTTTGGTGACCATCTTGTGTTCACATGAGGGTGGCCATCTTTGACCACATGGGGTGGCCATCTTGTGTGTTGGAGTGATGGTCAATTTGCATACTACCTCTTTATTATATAGGATATCCATAGTTTCAAGCATGGCTTTTTGTTTTTTTCTTATATTTTTGTGTATATTCTCTTTTTGAACTTCCAGAGAAGGTGTATAGACTATTGTATCATCTTGATGGGGCTGAGAGGTTTGCTTTCATTATAATCTGAAGTATATCTTCAACATACTATACACAAATATCTACTATCAATGCAAAGTTTTCTTATGGAAACATTGTTACTTTGACTTGATTTTGAAAATGTCCACTCTTTTATTCAGTTAGTTTCAAATAATTCAAGAAAACTGCTTGCAAGTTGTACTGTATCTCATAAAAATTTGTTCAGTTATTTTGATAGAAAATATGCATATTTAAGGGATTTTGTAGCACTTAATTTTGTATATATTTATAATTATATACATATTTGATAACAGAGAGATAGGTTTATTTTTCCTACTGGTTTAACATACCTTCCAAAAGAAGGTTAAGTTTATTCTACATTAATTTCCCTTTAATAGTATATTGCAAACTTATTCATGCAAAGAATTTCATACATTTCCAATTATTCTCCACATATCATTAGGCACATAGTTGACCATTCATGGATGAACTGAATAAATTTGAGAATATAAGTATCAAAATAACCATTATCTAATCTACTGATAAAGAGTTTAATTCAATGTGCTCAGGGTAATTTGTGAGAAAGATTTTAAGATTTATGTAAGAATATTATGTCAATAGCAGTTTCATTTCAGAAGGGATGGGAGGCATATATACTTTAGGAGCCTTTAGGATTCACAGTTGAGAACCATAAATTAATGAATGGTGCACATTTGTTTCTTAAATGAGAATATTGGATTTAAGAAGGTTGTGTGAAATAATTTAAGGTCATATGAGTAATTACTGGTGACCTTTGGTGACCTTGAGGTGATGATACACAAGTCCTAACAACTGACTTAATTTTTTAAAATTAATATTCATTGTTGAGATTATTATAGATATCTCTCTTTTTTCCTCCTATAGCTCCTCTCTCTCTACCCAGTTCCCATCCCACCTCATGCCCTAGCTATCCTATTTGTCTGTATCCATAGGCAATGTATACATGCATATAAATTATTTGTCTAATCTGATCCCACATCCTCCCACATACCCTCTTCCCTATGGACTGAGGGGCTGGTGTGGGGCTGGGACCCCTTGCTCTACTGAGTAGCCTCTGCAGAGGCAATCTCCCTCCTGATTAGAAAAGCGACACATCCAGGTGCATGAACAGTTCTTTCTGCACCTCTGCACCTCAGTGTGCTTTCTTCTTTACTTCTCTAGTTGCAGTACTTCCACTCAGACAGCTTTCCTGCAGTTCTGGATGATAGTTGTTCTGTATTTTAGTTGTAATGTTGTTGTGGTTGTGGGAGACAGCAAGTATAGACAGTTACCTATGCCACCATCTTAGTTCCTCCCATTGTATTCTAACTTAATCTTTTGAAAAAAATATAGTAATGATAACTTAGTTTACATTTTAAATAAAGAAGAATTTCCATATTAAGGAAATGTAGAATAACATCCATAGATATCTATAATTTGCATTCAAGCATACTTACAATATGATGAGGACATCTACAAAAATTTCTGGTAGATTAATTACTTGATTTTGAGCCTGTGTTTTTTGTGCTACTCAGAATCATTTGGATACTTCAGAAACTAGTGAGTTATTATAGATCTACTAGCTATAGCTGAGAATACACATCTAGCAAAGTAGAAATTGCTGAAGGTGTGAAAAAAATGCAGATGAAAATACACTAAAACTGAACAAGTTGTTACTCATTAATAAATCTTAACTACCTTTTCTTACTATACTAAATATAATGCAATTTATGAAAAGAAGCAACAAAGATATATTTTTTGAAAAAAAATTCTGTCAGACATAATTTTCATCAAAAAGAAGAGATAACAGGTTAATAACATGTTGATTCTGAAAAAAAATTGGATGATGGTATTTTTTACAGTGCCATTAACATATTAAAACAGTCAAATTTAAAGTACACGATGGCTAAGATGTTATATTGCAGCATTTCTGGTATTATTACAAGGTACTAACCAATGTATTTTTTATTTCCATCACTTTTTTCTCCCCTTAAAACTGTCTTCTCCAAAAACCAGACTTCCCTTAAAGTTTGATGTAGCAGAAAACACATGAGTGAAAAAAGATAAAATTCTAAGCTTTTGATTTTCAAAGCAGACTGTTTTGGGCTAAGCAATAATTAATATAAACATATGTAATTATGAAAACGTTTTTCCCAGTCACTAAGACAAAATCCCACAAGCTAGAGGGGGAGAGAGAAATATTGAATGGAAGTGTTATGGGCTGAATTATGTACCCCAATATTCATATGCTGAAGTCATATCCTAGTATCTTAGAATGTGACTGAATTTTTAATAAGAACTTTAAAGAAGTAATTAAGATAAAATGAGGTCCTATTGATGGGCCTTAATCTAATGTCACCAGTGTTCTTACAAGAGGAGATTAGGTCAAAGGCCTGGAAAGAAGACCAGATGAAGGCACAGAGGCTAGACAGCATCTATTAGTTCTCTATTCCTCAAAACTCCAACAGAAACTAATGTTACTGACATTTATGGCCTCCAGAATTTCATTAAAATAAATTTATATTATTTAAACTACTTATTCTGAGGGAGTTTTTTTTGGCAATTACAGCAAACTAGCAAAAAAGTGAAAGATTTAGGTACTGGTGTGGGTTGAGTAATTAGAAAGAGTCTTTGGCCCTGCCTCTTCTACCACTCACATTAGCCCCTTAGCTAAGACTCTTTTGATAAAGAGTTGTATCTGACTTCATTCTGACATGATGGGAGATGCAAATCTTATAGTAGCTCATCATACACACTGGATATATACCAGTTATGTGGTCATTTTCTATGCTCCTTAGTAGGTACAGGAGCTTTTAAACCTGAAGTTGTCTCATGGTCATGATTTTGTCTAATGTGACTGTTATTTCCTTATTAATTTTCTGTCTGGGTTATTTTTCCACTGATATGAGTGGGGTATTAAAATCCTCACCTACTACTATATTACTGTAGATGTATCTCTTTATGTCCATTAATAATTGCTTTATATATTTAGACTAGATGCCCAATGTATGAAGATTTGTACAAGAATAGGCTTTCTTTTCCCTGGTTTCCAGCACCAGCTTCCCTCTGGCACCCAGAACCCAGGACACGGGACCCGGGCCTTCGCTCCAGCCGGAGTCGCCTTCCACCTTTGCTCTGGCACTGCTGCCCTCCTGTAGCTCCCTCAACCCCCTGCACATCCCTTTATAACAGGCATATGCTCGCCCCAGCTACTCCACGCCTGCACAGGTATGCTGCCCAGAGGCCTAGAGTGGCCAGAGAGGGGCAGAGTGCCTGAATCATCACCATAGTGATGAAGCAAGTGTCCCTGCCTGGCTGCTGCCATCTTTGTCACATCAATTTGCATATTCCCTCTTTATTGGCTGTGGGCAACACGATATTTGTTGTATGGTGACAGTCAATTTGCATATTCCATCTTTATTATATAGTATGCTCCTATGTTTGGTATATAGATATTTATCATTGTGATAGCCTCTTCTTGGGTTGACCAATTCATAATTATGTGGTGGTTTTGCACTTGAATATGTTGTTTCATCATGTCTTTCTTTGATCAACACAATATAGTAAAGGTGATTTGTGCCAGAGCTTCAAAAGGTGTATAGTTTTACCTTATTTTAGACCATTACTGAGCAAGCCCATGTGAGCTTGTTGAAATATCTTGAAAAGAACCAAGACATGTGAGAATGGTGTAATGTCCTTGACCATTTGGCTGAATGTATATATGTGAACACAGGCAAGACCAGCAGAACTGCTTGGCTAAATGCAGTCCAAATTGCCAATCCACATAATCATGAACTGATGAGTGGTGTTTATTTTAATCCACTAATTATAGGTAGTCTGTTACACAGCAAAGGATAATGGTATGTATGATATTCCATGTGCAAATAAGTTGTTTGAAATAACTTAAAACATAGTTGAGGAGATACTTACTTAATCGTTTTTCAGTGAAGTGTAAATGTCTCTCACATTTAGATGTATTGAACTAGTGAAGAAGGGGACAAATTCTGATAAATCTTAAATTCAGCAAAATTATTAAATCCAAAATAATTATTTTATTAATAAAAATATCCACCAAATAATTATCAAAGTTATATCTATAATGGACAAATAAAATATAAAATATATAGATGAAATACAACAAAATATAATAAAATATAACCAAAACCATGTTGACTCTATTTGTCATAATTTGGGAAAAGTACTGAAAGAAAAGCAATTATAAGGACTATGACATTCCCTATTATGAGTAGGAGTACAGCCACATATATTGGCTGTGACAAATCAAACTGTAGTGTAATTGTCTTACATTAAGCTTTTATTACCAAGATGTCCATTTCAAAAAAAACACACAAAAGCACACAGAAAAACCCGCAAACAACCATATAAAGAATGAGTTGCACCCTCCCATGAAGCTCCCTCTTTCAGAAAGCCATGGGTAATTAGACAACTAACCACTTGAGTGATTCTGCTTCTACTTTTCTAAGCCCTAATTCTTGCATTCAGTCTTTTTGGCTTTAAATTGGCCACTAAAGATCAAACCCAATGGAAACCCTAGATACTCCACCTTTGCCCTCAGACTCTACTCAAAGCAGATCCCAGATTCCTGTTCTCCTATCTCCCCCACTACTCTTTCCCTTCTCTCCCTCTCCCTTTCCTCCCTCCCTTCCTCTCTCTGTCTCTTCTTCTTCCATCCTTCCTTTCCTCTCTACCTCCCTCTCTACCTCCCTCTCTACAGCCTTGCTGTGTGGCCCTTGGGTATGCTAAATAAACTCCAGGACTTATGAGTAATAAATCTTGTTTCTCAAAGTTTCCTGATGGTTGTTGCTGAAGCACAACCTGCAATCATAAGAATCGCAAAGGTGGATCCAGCCACAACAGTGGTGCTGGTTGGGAGCAATGTCTGTGAGGAACATCAGCCAAGTGAATGCTGTAAGTATTCCTGTCAAGAGCATCACTGTCCATAGGCTGGGACTTACACCACACACACACACACACACACACACACACACACACGCACACACACTTGTGATTCTGCTCTAACAACGGAATTGAAGTGACCATGTACCAAGGACTAACGACACAGTTACCCACTTTCTCTGACAGCAATTTAAGGATATAGTTCAACATTACTAGTGAAAATACAGTGTAAAGGAGCCATCTTACAGTAAGGTCTACCACTGTGTATTTGAGGCCCATTTGAAAAAAAAAGGGATATTTTACCTTTAGGTAAACAAACTGCACATGCTTTCTCCCATAAAGGATTGTAAGGTACAAAGAAAAATATAAAAATTTTTAAGATTCCAAATGGTTTGTGTACTATGCATCCTTCTGATTAAAGAAGCTAAGTGTGAGCTGGATTTTTTTCCTGTAGTCAAGAGCACATTTCCCTGCCCCCCCCCAGAACAGTCTGAGATAAATGAAAATGAGAAAAACATCCTGATTTAAGCAAAAGGGCACTGCTTTAGAAGCTACAGAACCATTATTCTAGCTCTAGCCTTATAGTTGCCTTTTAATTAGGTTTCCTGGATTTCATCAAAATGAATGGGTTGGACTAGATCAGTGATTTTCTCACTATGTTCCTATAAATCAGAGACTTCTGGAAGTCCAACATAGAGAGATGGAAGAAGAGAATAGAAAGACAATGGTCAAAAACAAGAACTGTAAGGATTCTGGGCTGCCACATCCACTTCTAACATAGTAGTGATGATATGTTTTGTTTCTGACTTTGCTCATAATAATAAACAAAACATATATTTTATATTTATTTTTATGCTTTTAAAAGTAATTCATTAACTTTGCATAAAATTATTTTTAAAAATTCAGGACTGTATAAAGGCAGAAATGCAAATCACATAAACCTCATAATTCAAAACATTGTTATTTAATATATTTACTATTAATATTTTTCCTGAATATATATTTATTTGTGCCATCATTTTTGTGTTTGCCCCTTTCCCTTGGCATTTTATGGACTGGATGACTATATACTGAGTGGCCAGATTATTATGATCTCTGAACACATAATAATCTGGCCACTCAGTGTATATCTTATATAATAAAAGGCTAAATAAAAGGCTAATATGCAATTTGTCTCCTCAACCAGGAGTTCATTCCATCAGTTGGAAGGCTGGCCAACCGCCCATCCCCCTGGCCAGGCTGGCTGTACCCCATTCATGCACCGGGCCTTTAGTATATATATATCAATTTGAGTAGCCAGATTATTATGCATTATTATGGTCACTCAGTGTATATATTGCATGGAGATAGTAAAACTTATCTAAATTATTTCCATATTAATGGCTATTTAGATGGTTTCAATTTTATATATATATATATATATATATATATATATATATATATATATATAACATTTTAATAGACATTATTCTGCAAAAAATATTTCTACACAAGATCTGATTGTTTTCTCATTATACATCCCTGGAGTTTAGTTAGTGGGTCAAAAAGTTAAAATTATTTTCTTCACATCCTCATCAATGCTTGCTTGTTTATTTATAAGTAGCTATTTGGACAGTTGTAAGGTGACATCTCATTGTGGTTTTCATTAGTAACATTGAGCATCTTTACATGTGTCTGTTGACTATCAGCATGACCTCTTTAGAGAAAATTCTAGTCATGTCAATTGCCCATTTTAAAATCAGATTATTTATTTATGTTTAGCTGTATGAGTTTTTGATATATTTTGGATATTAATTTCCTATCAGATAGATAATTTGCAAACATCTTCTCCCATTCAGTAGGTGGCCTTTTTGTTTTGTTGGTGGTTTCCTTTGCAATACAAAGCTTTACTGTAATGCCCTTGGCTTATTTTTGCTTTGTTGTCTTTACCATAGGAGAAGTAGCCAATTTTTTTTTCTAAGATCTATGTCAAAGAGTGTATTTCCTGTAATTTCCTTTAGAAGTTTTATGGTTTCAGGTGTTACATTTAAGTCTTTAATCCATTTTGAGTTTTTTCTTATGGTGTAAAAAGTGGTCTAATTTCTTTTGCATATGTCTGTCTATTTTTTTACACCATTTTTTGAAGAGACTTCTTTACTTCACTGTATATTCTTGCCTTCTTTAGTTGACCCTATTAGCATGGGTTTATTTCTAAGCTCTCTATTCAGTTTCAGTAATTTATGTGTCTGTTTGGATGCCAGTATCTTGCTGTTTTGATTATATCCTTGTTGTATAATTTGATATCAAATAGCATGATAACTCTACCATTTTTCTTCTTAAGATTTCCTTAGCTATTTAGATCTTTTGTGATTCCATATAAATTTTAAGGTTATTTGTTCTAATTCTATAAAAATGTTAGTTCTATAAAAGAGATTGCATAAATTTATGTAATCATTGTAGAGAACAGTGTAAAGGTTCTTTATAAAATTGAAAATGAAGTACAATATAACCTAGCAATTCCACTTCTGGATATTTATCCAAAGAAATTCAAAATACTAATTCAAAAAGATATGCAACCATATGTTTTTTGCAGCATTATTTACAATTGCCAAGATATGAAAGCAATCTAAGTGTCCATCAATAGATTAAAAAAAAAACTAAAAAGATGTGGTACACATATACAATGGAATACTACTCTGCAATAAAATAATGAAAGCTTGCCATTTGTGACCTCATGGATGGACCTAGAGGGTATTATGCTAAGTGAAATAAATCAATAAGAAAAAGACATATACTATATGATTTTACTTATACATGAAAACTGAAAAACAAATGGACAAGCAAAACAGAAACAGACTTACAGATACAGAGAACAAATTGATAGCCGTCAGGTGGCAGGGATTATGAGGATGGGTGAAAAAGGTGAAAGGGATTGAGAAGTACAAATTACCAGTTATAAAAAGAAATAGTCATGGGGATGTAAATTATAGCATAGGGAATATAGTCAATAATGCTACAAGTATTTATGCTGTCAGATGGACACTAAACATATCCGGATGAGCACCTCATAAAGAATATAAATATATAATCACTGTGCTATACACCTGAAACTATTAAAATATTATATGTCACTATTTAAGAAAACTAAATTAATTAAAAAGTAAAAAATGTTGTTAGAATGTGTAAGGAACACAAAACTTACCTTCTGCCAATAATATATTAAATTTCCACTCCACCAGTGGTCTACAAGAGTTCTATAATTACTAAACTCATACAAATTTAGTGTTATTATAAAAAAGATAATTTAGTAGAAATAAAATGTTTCGCATTGTAGCCTTCTATTAGTTTTCTATTGTTCCTGGGACAGATTGCCACATAACAACATACATCTCTTGTCCTATATTTCTAGAGATCAAAAGTCCACAATTCTATATCTTTTGGAGAGATTAGGAGAGAAGCTTTTCCTTGTCCTTCCCAGCATCTCGTGTGTGCCCACTTTCCTTGGCCTCTGCCTGCGTCCCTCTGCCCTCAGCTTCCATTGCCACCTCTCCATCTCGGACTCTTCTGCCTCCACCGTCCACTTTTTTAGCAGCCTTCTGATTATATTGGGCCCACCTCGCTGATCCAGGATCATCTTCCTATTTTAAGATGCTTAACTTAATTACATCAGCCACGTCCCTTTTGCATATAAAATAACTTATTCACAGGTATTGTCAGTTAGATGGTGAACAGCTTTGAGGTATTGCCAGTCTGTTTACCATAAGCTCCTGTTTGCTTCACATGTTGAATGATCATTTGAGTTTCTTCTACCATAAAATATCAATTATTTAATAATTTCTTATTAATACTTAGTCTAAGAAATTATTTAATCTGCCTTAAGAAGTAGTGCACATTATCATGATATAAAACTCTAAAAAATATATATTTTTAATTGATTTCATATAGGAAGGGAGAGGGAGAAAGAGAGAACATCAATGATGAAATAGAATCATTGATTGGCAGCTTCCTGCATGCCCCCTACTGGGGATTGAGCCCACAACCTAGGCATGTGCCCTTGGCTAGAATCAAACCTGGGACCGTTCAGTCCACAGGCCAACGCTCTATCCCCTGAGCCAAACTGGCTAGGGCATAATATAAAAATTTTTAATGTAAAAAGGTAAGGTTAAAAAAATATGAGTAGGAAACTGGAGCTAGTATTAAACTAGTAAATTAAAACTCTGAGTAATCCCAAGCCCCACTATCATAAAGGTATAAATGCTCTACTAGTGCCATTTGTACTAACATACCACACATTAGGTATAAATTAGTCTTCACCGTTCTAGGCACATGGATTCATGTCTCTGAAAAATTCCCTGGAAGCATTCCTGAAAATTCCATGTGTCTCATTGTTCAGGATGCACACACTTGAAGTTAGTGCTCTCTTACTTTGCTGTGTACAGTTCATGCTTGCTGTCCTCACTAGTGTTCGGCTGTGCTAGCTGCCATTGCCCCTTTGGGAAGAGCCTGTCTTTCTCTAGCATAATGCTTAGTGTCCTCTAACTGCCAGCCTCCCACAGAGCTCAAACAGTACCTAGGTCCCACTTTATTTTTGTGTGAGCACAAAAGGGAACAGAATGCTCTTTCCTGCTATATAGTCATTCATTCATTTGGGTCCTAGTAGTATTGCTTGCCCAGACTCTCACAACATCTCTCTGGGAAAGTTTCAGAAGCTTTCTCTCAGACTCCAGAGGATGCAAAAGGTGAAGTTCAGTGTGAAGGCGAGGTCTGAGCAGCTGAGCAGACACAGTCATGTCCTGTCTGTTTCCTCTCCATGTATTTCCAGAGAAAGTTGACCACTTCGGGGAAGTTAACCACGATTGTTTTTCTGTAAGGTTTTAGCAGTCAATGTGAAATGAAAGTTTAGTAATGTATGAGGTTCTCAGTTACCAAAACAAATAAACAACAAAACAAGCAAACAAACTGTTTTTTAGGAGAATCACAACCAGACTTGGTGTTAAGACCAGGAAAATATTTCTTCTGCTTGTTCACTACTGTAATGGACTTGTCACGATCATATTTCAAAGGCAATTCTCATGATATCTTCTACTAATGCAGGCTATGTAGATCAAAACAAATGTGGCTTTTACAGGAATAAAATTTTAAAGTATCTCAAGAGACATCTCCCAAAGTAGGGTCTGTGAGATATTAATATTATGTGACATAATGAGGCGATTTCTTTGTGTTTTGGGGTTGCAGTGAAAATGAATACATATGAATGCTCCACTCATCATACTACTCTTGAAGATTCACAAAACATGATCATTTCTTACAGACTTGAGGAGTATTGTAGTAGAGAATTCTGATTAACTTAGTTTAGCTCACCAGGTTCCTGACAAATTGTATCAGAGATTTTTTTCTTTGTGTTTCTCTACTAATAATTTTGGGAATATTTATGTTCACATAAATACAACTTGAGGAATACCTGTCTATAAAATTGGATGGCAGCATATCCTACAGAAAGCCCTCCATAAATATTGTTTCTTACAGTCAAGTTTCTGAGTGGAGGCCTGGGCCGGCCAGGGTGTGTGGAAAACTTGGGGTCCTCCATCTCCGGGGAAACCCAAGCCTCCCTTCTGCTTTCTGTGGCCACAGCCATTTTGGTTGGGTTTATTTGAATACTTGCTCCTATTTGGCTTGTGGGTGTAGCAGAGTGGTGGTTAATTTGCATATTACTCTTTTATTAAATGGGATAGATGGGTTCAGAGAAATAAACATTTTTATCACCAGAAAAGATGCTAGTTGAATTTTACGTAGAACTTATTAGTGCTTGATTGCCTTTTCCGGAATTAAAAAATCAATTCCATAAAGCATATTTCAGGTTCCTATGACAGGGAGACATAAAGATAAACTGTCATGGCCTTTTATCTATACATAAGCACCACATACTCTTTTTATTCCTAAAATCATCTCTGTACTTTTTACATAGTACTTGGTACTTTGCATATCCATGCCCTTTTCATGCTAAGCAATCATTTCTGGCTTTCTATTTCAAACCATTATATACAGTAATTAGAAAAGCTGCCATTAAAAACACACACATTCAAGAGAAATGGGTAATAAGGTACTTTCTTGAGTGAAAAGGGAGGTAAAAATACATATAAGGAGGCAAAGAGGAAGGAAAAATAAACTTGGTGTAGTTTGGGGGGTTCTAAGGGGTTACAAAATTTTGCAGTTTTTGAGATTTAATTTCTGAATATGAAATTTTCTATGGGAGTTTGCATTTAATGCATATGTTTGTGGTCTAGATAGCACCATTTATAGTAGAATCCAGTAATGACCTTAATATAGTTCTTGAGACTCATAGTATGAAAGAATATACCGTATTTGCCGGCGTATAAGATGACTTTTTGGCCCTGAAAAATATGCCTCCAAGTGGGGGGTAGTCTTATACGGCGAGTATATAACAAACTCTGTATTTTTAGTGGAAATGTTAGGGGGTCGTCTTATATGCCCAGTCGTCTTATACGCCGGCAAATACGTATTTTTCAGGGCCAAAAAATTGTCTTATACGCTGGCAAATACGGTAGTTCTTTAAAAGTGCTTTTTAGGGATACTGAAAAAGAATTTCTACTGTCTTAGTTATGAGACCATTTAGAAATGATAGTTTGAAACTTAAAAAAAAATAAATCTTTATTCTTGAAAGTATTGCATAATACCCCCCCAACCCCCAATAAATTCTTCCAACTCATTCCCGTCTCTCCACCCCCAGGCCCTCATCACCCTAGTGCTTGCATCCATGGGTTATGCATATATGCATACAAGTTCATTGGTTGATCTCTTCTTTTAAATATATACATCTATAATAGGATTATATAAATATATAATTCAATATAATGAAATATTTTATTGAAATATAAGACCATTTGTTACTTAGGTTTATTGCTAATTGTGCAATTTTCATTCTGCTTATCTCATTCCTAAATTAAAAGTCTATGGGGTTAGGAATTTTTGTGTATTCTTTGTTGCATCTTCTGTTCCTAGGGTAGTACTGACATTTGTATTTTTTAATTAATAAATTAAATAATGAAGTATGTGGGCCTTAATTGTAACTATAGTTTAGCTTATTCATTTAGAGGACTAGCTTGGCATTGAAACTTGCTCAGTTTATATTTTTTCAATCTCATAATTCTATTAGTTGGTAATTTGGAAAAGACTAGAAAATTACTCATCTCCATATGACATTGAGTGTGGTCAGTTGTTGATTTGCAATGAAGTATCTTTGGTCTTTACCATCATTATTCTGAACTCTATATCAGATAAATTTCTTATCTCCATTTCTTTTATCTCTTCTTCTGGGTGGGGCAATTGCCTTTCCCACCAGGCAATGACTGTGGGAAGGTCTGCCTGAGAAAGAAATCCTCTGCAATGTGAGGGAATGACTCAGCACAGCAAACTGGATTGGTTGCCCTCTGGGTTCCAACTCTGAGCCCTCATTCCTATCTGCTCACACTGCTCCAGTTCACTTTGCCCTCCCTCTGCCAGAGCCCAAACTGAGTGGCTGCACATAAAATTTTGTGCATTGGCCCTTTAAGAGGATGTCTGGATATCCAACTTTCTGTCCTTGGAAGACAGCAACTCTGCTACTTTTCACAGCCAGACTTTATGTGGTCATCTTTCTCAGTTCTGGTGCTCTGAGCTGGGGAGCCCAGCTTGTAGTTCCTGGAGTTCTCAGTGGGAATGCCACAACTGAGATAATCCTCTGGAGCTTCAGCTGTTGTCTGTGGGAACCTGTCTGGCCATTTAACACCACACTTTCTACCAGTCTATAAGCAAACTCTACTTTCCATCCTTGGTTATCAGGGTTCTTTCCAGCTAGTCTTCAGTTGATTACTAAGAGTGGTTTTCCTGTATTACAGTTGCAATTCCAATTTGGTCCTGGGAGCCTGTCAGGGTAGCTTCCACTTAATCCACTGCTGTTTTGTAATCTTCCAATTACATTTACATGTCCTGGTTGGAGAAATAACACTCATGGCAGTAGATGTAACAATAATGAGGGTTGAAAGACGTGGTCCCTGTCCTCATAGAAATTGCAGGCTGTCACACTAGTAAACACTACTGCTCTCTGGCATCTTGTTAAAAAGAGAGGTGATTCTGATCCAAGAGTAGCCGAAAGGTTTCATGGGGGTTTTACAAGGACTAACATAAGATTGTATATGGAACACTTAGGCAAGTGCTAGCAAATTCTAGAAGCACCTGGTTGCTTTGAAGAGGCCCAAGAGTAGGATATGATTTTGGAACTTTGAAAAAAATATGCTGATTTGTATCTTAACATGGAAATAGTAGTTCAAGTTTTGCCAAAGCCGGTTTGGCTCAGTGGTAGAGCGTCGGTCTGCGGACTAAAAGGTCCCGGGTTCAATTCCGGTCAAGGGCATGTACCTTGGTTGCGGGCACATCCCCGGTAGGGGGTGTGCAAGAGGCAACTGGTCGATGTTTCTCTCTCATTGATGTTTCTAGCTCTCTCTCTCTCTCTCCCTTCCTCTCTGTAAAATATCAATAAAATATATTTTTTTAAAAAGAAAAGAAATAGTAGTTCAAGTTTTATTGTGAAGTCTGTATTATTTACTATACCTCTAATCATAAAAGAAACAAAACTTATTTTGTAACATTGTCCTTTTACTTAGTATAAATTTAAAATAGTTCCTTATCTCCTTTGGTGGTTCCAATTATTATAATTTAGTTTTCTATAACTCATGTATTTATTCAAATATTTATTGAACATTCAGTACTCCAGCATCACCTATACTATGCTCAAAGCTCTGAATATTACCTTTTGTTCCAAGGTTTTAATGCTTCTAAAATTACACAGTCATACATACAAGTGTGTGCATAAACACACACACGTAAAAACATAACAGTAATTATTAATCTTTTCAATTCTATAAAATATATAATTTAGTGGGAACACTGCATTTTGAATTTTTCTCATAATAAAAATATATGGATTTGAATATGTAAGAGTTCAATGTATTTTATAATATTTAAAAATTCTTGACAAACAAGCATAGAATAAAAAATTACTTGCTACATTATCTTAAATTCCCATTAATAATGACTGAAATTAGTGTCTGTACAATTGCCAAATTTAAAAAAGGCTATTTTGAGCAACTCAGAGTATTTTATTAAAAAATCCAATATTCTTGAAATTTGTATTGCTTATATTTTAAATATTACTAGATAAATTAACATTAAGATTATTGATTTCTATATTTCAGAATTTATTTGCTTCAATTTTATTTTTATTTTAATCCCAAACTCTGTATTTTTTATACCTAGTTGTTTATTTTTCTCTGTAATCAAATAATAGAGAGGGGGGAAAAAACGTAAGTCTTGACAGAGATCAGAATTAAAATGTTAATAGGCATTACTTGATATGTCAAGCTGAAACCAAAATTTAATTTTCTGACCAGCAGGTATAGTCCTATTAATAAAATGAGAATTTCAACCCAGAAACTACAATGTTTCTGGATATTATTGCCTGACTACAGAGAGGTTTCTCTGAAATGAGTCACAAAGAACCATGATTAGATAAGTGTTAAATAAAACATAATAATGCTTTATTTATCTAAATGAGTTTATATCCAGGCTTTGCAATTTACTAGTTGGTAATCTTGGGTATGCTACTCAACTTCTCCTCACTTAAATTATATAATCATACTTAACTCAAGGGTCATGTGCAATTAAACAAAAGCATCTGAAATGAAGTCTCACCATAATGTTTGTTATATAGCACATAACAAATACTATTTGCTATTATTACTTAAACTAGAGGCCTGGTGCATGGAATTTGTGCACTGGTGGGTGTAGTCACTCACCCAAGCCTGCTCCCTCTCACAGACTGAGAGCCCTCAGGAGATGTCCTACTGACGGGGAGAGGGTCTGAGCCACAGTTTGGCCTTCTTCTGTGGGAGGTAATTGGGATGATCAGGGGAAGGCCCCAGCCCCATCATCCCACTACTGCTGCCACTGTCACAGCCACCAAGGTGTTCTCATTAACATGGATTCCAGTCCCTTCACCATGAAAAAATGACAATTTTCTTTAGGTACTTTCAAGATGTGTCTTTCATAAGATATGACATTTCTTTCTTTCTTTTTTATCCTCACCTGAGGATATGTTTCCATTGATTTTTAGAGAGCTTGGAAGAGAGAGGGAAAGACAGAGGGAAACATCAATGTGAGAGGGACACTTCAATTGGTTGCCTCCTTCATGAGGCCTGACCTGAGCCCTGGTCAGGGAGGAGCCTGCAACCTAGGTACATGCCCTTGATCAGAATTGATCCCAGACCCTGTGGTTGGCAAGTTAAGGCTCTATCCACTGAGCCAAAATGGCTAGGGCAGGATATGACATTTCTTAGCCCCTCCAGTGGCAGATCTTAGTTTTTCCTCCAGGAGTGTGGTGGAAAAACCCTAGATCACCTTCTTGCATTCTTATTACTCAAGTAAGTTATCAAGAACATTGTGAGATGCAGCTTACAGGGAACTTAGCCAATGAGCCTTTAGAAAAGGTGTTTCTGACCTAACTGATTTGGCTCAGTGGATAGAGCATTGGCCTGTGGACTGAAGGGTCCCAGGTTCGATTCCAGTCAAGGGCACATACCTTGGTTGTGGGCACATCCCCAGTAGGAGGTGTGCAGGAGGTAGCTGATTAATGTTTCTCTCTCATCAATGTTTCTAGCTCTCTATCCCTCTCCATTCTTCTCTGTGAAAACTCATTACAATATATTTTTAAACAAATAAAAGAAAAAAAAAGGTGTTTCTTTTGCAGCTCATGCACAGAGGACCCCCTACATTGTGTCTGCAGGGCTTCTGTCCACTGGGCTGGGGCATGCCCCAAGCCACACTTCCAGAGGCTGCCGGGGACATGCCCCCAGCCCAACAGCCCTGCTTTCTGTCAGCTGGGCTTCTGTCTGCTGGGCCGGGGGCATGTCTCAAGCCAGGCAGTGGCTCTGAGCAGCCCCGGGCTCAGAGTCTGTCCGCTTGGCATGCCCCAAGCCACTCCTAAGCGGCTCAGAGCTCACCCCCGCCCAGAACTCTGTGTACTTATTGGCTGGAAGAACACCCCTGGCCCACCACCCAGCACTCTGTCTGCAGCCCTTCCTCCCTCTGAGGCCTGGGAGCGGGATGCTGGTTGGTGAGGATGCCAGAGTCCCACCCTGGCGCTATGGAGTGATGGTTAATTTGCATATTACTCTTTTATTAGATAGGATATTATTAGATTTCATTGTAGGCCCAACACCCAAAATCAAATCATCCTTCTTTCTAGTCTGATTTCTGAGCAAATTGAAGTAAAGAAAAAGGAAGCTAACAGATCCCAAAATACCACCTTTATTACTTATTGAAGTAAGGTTTTTTCTACATGTTCTTTTTCTTTCCTGGAATGTTGGAATATTCTGTTTTCTATGTAGGTATTGTTTCATGAGTGTGTTCAGTATAGAGCATGCCCTTTAGAACCTAATACTGTACTAGCTATGAAGTGTTTGCTTCGTAACATAACATTCCAATACATAACATTTCCTTTGCTATGGAATGATCTTTATGTTTTGCACTTAGTCATGGAGTGACTCTTTTTGAATTGATAGCTAACAGCTGTTCAAAGGTTTAAGATAATAGGGATGTTTTCACTAAAAATAGCACAAACAAAAATTTTGACCCATTTTTCCCTTCTTTCCCTCTGCAGGGTTTTAAAGATGTTTGATCCCTCTGAGAGAGCATGATATAGTCTTCAGGCTTTGAGTTATAAGTTAGCCATCTCTAAAGCATTTCAGCCTACTGACCTCAAGCTTAAAAAGTTGGGAAAGCAATCTGAAAAGTTACAAAATTGAGAAATGAGCAAAAAGGAAAGGTTTCAGGCAAAAATAAAATGACAAACATCATACCTACTATATTCAATTTAGAGTGTATATTTTCCAGCACATTCTCCAAATATTTTTTGACAATAACACACAAAGCCTAGCTACAAACTCAGGATATTGAGAATAATCTACAAAAGGAATAGTATCACTATACATAAATGTATTACATCAAAGACACTATTTGGGGCTCCACTGTTGAGAAAGCCTATTTATCTGAATGGTTATTGGCCTGACAATCCCCCTCCCCACCGGCCCCGTGGCAATGTCATAGGAGCTGCCAGACCCCGGCTGCACAATCAGGCTTTTTGCCCACACACAGCAACAGCAACTCTACCTGAATTCAAGCCTTGGTGTGTGGACATGGGAAGTTTGTTTCTAGGACCCAGGCTCCTTGCCCAGGCAGGGAGACTGTGCTGAATTTGAGCCTAGGTATGCAATATATCCCAAAAAGCTAGGTATGCAATTAGGTGGGATCTTAATACCATATATTAAGCTACATTACAAAGCACTGTTCTCAAAACAGCCTGGTACTGGCACAAGAACAGACATATAACCCAATGGAATAGAATAGAAAATCCAGAAATCAACCCAAACCACTATACCCAATTAATATTCAACGTAGGAGGCATGAACATACAATGAAGTCAAGACAGTCTCTTTAATAAATGGTGTTGGGAAAATTGGACAGATACATGCAAAAAATGAAACTAGACCATCAACATACACCATACACAAAAATAAACTCAAAATGAATATAGGACTTAAACATAAGACGTGAAAACATAAAAATACTAGAGGAATCCACAGGCATCAAAATCTCAGATACATGCCAAAAGAATTTCTTCACTGATATGCTTCTAAGAAAATGGGAACTAAGAGAAAATAAACAAATGGGATTACATCAAAATAAAAAACTTTTCCATAGCAAAGGAAACCATCAACAAAACAAGAAAGCCCACTACATGAGAGAACATATTTGATAATATTATGTCCCATAAGGGTTTAATCTTCAACCTTTACAGGGATCTCATACAACTTAACAAAAAGGAAGATAAACAATCCAATCAATAAATGGACAACAGACCTAAACAGAAACTTTTCAAAAGAAGACAGAAGGAAGGCCAATAAATATATGAAAACATGCTCAAAGTCACTAATTACCCAAGAGATGTAAATTAAAACGACAATGAGGTACCATCTTATACCTGTCAGAATGGCTATCATCAACAAATCAACAAGAGACAAGTACTGGCAAGGATGTGGAGAAAAAGGAACCCTCATGTACTGCTGGTGAGAATGCAAACTGGTACAGCCACTGTGGAGAACAGTGTGGAATTTCCTCAAAAAACTGAAAATGAAACTCCCATTGACCCAATGACCTACTTCTAGGAATATATCTCAAAAAGCTAGAAATAGAAATCACAAAGGATATATGCACCCTTATGTTCATAGCAGCACAATTTACCATACTTAACGTTTGGAAACAGCCTAAGTGCCCATTAGTAGATGAGTGGATTAGAAAACTGAGGTACATCTATCTACACAGTAGAATACTATGCTGCAGTAAAAAGGAAGAAATTCCTACCATTTGCAACAGTATGGATGGAGCTGGAGAGCATTATGCTAAGTGAAATCTCAGAGGGAAGGTAGGGTTAGCTGGAGATCAACCAAAGGACTGTATACATGCATATAAGCCTAACCAATGGACACAGACTACAGGGGATTGAAGGCATGAATGTGTGTGGGGGGGAGGTAAAGGGGTGCGTTAGGAAGGTAATGGGGGAATAGGGACACATATGAAATACCTTAATCAATAAATAAATTAAAATGCAAAAAAAAGAATAAATGAGGTTTCCCCTAGCCAGTTTGGTTCAGAGGATAGAGCATCAGCCAGCAGACTGAGGGTCCTGGGTGTGATTCCACTCAAGGGCATGTACCTCATTTTCAGACTTGATCCTGCCCCCAGTCGAGGTACATGTGGAAGGCAACCAACTGAAGTTTCTCTTTCACATTGATGTCTCTCTCTCTCTCTCTCTGTCTCTCCCCTTCCCTTCTTTATCATCACCAGATTGAAACAATAAGATTCCAACGTATCTAGGTATCAATCATTTGGCCTGCACATAGTCATACCTTTAAAAATTAAATAACTGCAATAAATTTGCCACATTAAAAGGTCATCACCAAAACAAAATAGAAAAAATAGACATGTTGTTTTTCTAAGAAGCAAATGAAGTTTCATAGCAGAATTATGAGTGAGGAATGAAATAATAGCAGGTACTGCCATGCCAGCAGGTGAGTCGGAGCAACCTCAAAATTTTGGTCACCTGAGTACAAGATCACCAAGAGGCAAAGATAAAGCAGAAAAATCTCAGGTGATGGATTTCTCAAAATGAGTAACTTTATTTTCGTAGCTTTATGAGTATTTGACCTGAGAGGAGAAACCAAACCTGTGGTAATGGCAACGATGCTGAACATTATTTGATATGTAATTGAATGTTTCTTTGTGTTTTGGAAAATTGAAATTTGATTACTAAACAACTCAACTAGAATAGAATGACAGCAGTGAAGCAAAAATCAGATTCCTGTATATTTTTCATTAGTACTTTACTACTACAACGCACAAGCTGTTCTGTGGTTCCATTATATTATTATATCATGGCTAGGCTGCCATAATTAGACCATATAAAATTGTAAATAAACAACATAAAATGTAATACAGAAATAAAATTGCCTTAATAGAATGAACTGTAGTTTCACAAGCATTAGATGAAACCAATTAGTTTTATAGCATATGAAAAATAGTGAATTAAATATATGGAGACATTGTTTAATGGCCATTTTGAAAGATAAGTAAAAATTCAACCTTATTAATAGCTATTATTAATATTAAGTATATATAAACCAAAAGACTCACAAAATATTGCAGTTTGCTGTAGATATAAATTGTATATGACATTGTATACAATTACAAGTTGTAACTTGACAAGTTAATATTTGAAAATGTCTGCATCATGGTAATTGTTATTAAAGTTGATTGTTTCATTAAGTTATTTTGAAAAAAGAATGCTCCTGCATTTCATTTTGAAGTTCTCTATTTGAAAATGAGAGATTTTAATTCAAACCACATATCTAAGTAGCACATCTTCATAAGTGCATGTTTATGTATACAAGGGGACCTCGTTTCTAAAATATGTTTCATTGTAGCATTATGTAATCTAGTCCACATTTCAAAGGTTATTAGCCTACTTGATGCCAAAAGATCATCTATATTAGTGATAACTGGCTTATATAAATATTGCTCATTATGCAAATGCATTATTTATAAACTTGATTTGAGAATTTTTCTAATAGGTTTTCTGAATTCATTATGAGGGAAAATATTTGACAATAGATAAATTAGGAGTTGATTTTAAATATTTAAAATTTGGAATCTAAAAAAATTGGGGTGTTTTCTGGTTCATGAACACTAAAACATGACTGGGTGGGAGACAGAAATAAAAATAGATTGGATTTGAATATCAGCAGACTCTTCCTTAACCATCTAAACTGGAAGAATCTGATTATACCTCTAACTAAACTAATATTTTTCCATATTACACCAAGTCAGTATCAGCTAATTTTACTGAAACTAAACTAAAAATATTTGGTTCTGAATTCAGAGATTACTGGAAGCAATATTGTACTCCAGTTTTAGAAATATTTAAACCTCACTTCTTATAGATTGAGAAAGCCAGTTTCTGCCTACTTTAAATTATTGTATAGCATGATAGCTACACTTAAAAATATTGTGCTGAATACTGAAAATTTGCTAAGAGAGTAGATTGCAGGTACTCTTATCACAAAACAAATGGTAATTATGTGGGGAGATATATTAATTAGGTTGACTGTAGTAAACATTTCACGGTGTGTATTTATGTCAAATCATCATATTGTACACTTTAAATATACAAACACAATTTTTATTAAGAATAACATAATAAAGATCATTCTGAAAGAGAGCACAGAGCTAAAGGAGCAAGTAGATATCTATTGAAATGGTGAAACTTACTAGGGTAGGGCTGAATTGTGACAGGTTACAATTACTTGATTGTTTTTTTTTAATATGTTTTTATTGGTGTGTGTTTTTTTCCCTTTATAGTGAGAGAGAGGAAGGGAGAGGGTGAGAGAGAAACATTGATGTGAGACAGAAACATCTCTATCTGCTGACTCTTACATGTACCTAGACCTGGAGTCAAACCAGCAACCTTTCAGGGCACAGTATGATGTGCAACCAACTGAGCCATACAGACCAGGACTTGATTATTTTTATATGTAACTGCCATTTATTGAACACTAGTATTGGAAAGAATAGAAACATTATTAAAACAATGTCCTTGCCTTATTAAACTTTAAATACCAGCAAAAAAGACATAAATAAGTTTGACCTTAAGTCATGAGCAATAGAATCTATGTAAAGTGCTCCTGAGCAGGATGCATGGGCATGTGTTCTTCTGGAGAGTTTGGGAGTTTGGGGAAGTACTGTCTTTACTTAATTCAATACTCGGCATTTACTGGCTCTGGCCAGGTAGCTCTATTGGTTATAGTGCTGCCCAGATATGCCGAGGTTGTAGGTTCAACCTAATCAGGGATTATACAAGTGTCAACCAATGAATGCATAAGTAAGTGGAACAATAAATTGATGTCTGTATCTCCTCTCTCTCTCTCTCTCTCTCATTAATAAAAATAATCTATTTAATTTTCTGTGTAAAATAACAATATGATGACTAACATTTCAGAAAAGTTTCAATATCAATTTATATTTCCTTTCATGACCTAAGCATATTTTAGAGCACCCACTTCCTTCTAGGTCACTGTCTCCAGAAACACTGACCTACAGCTTTCACAGTTCCATAAGAACTATGTGTGACACCTGCAGGGTTTAGCTTGTACATCTCATAACTTTTTATAAACTGCACATTTAAAAACTATATATTGTATCAGTTCTGGATTATTTTGTCTGAGTGTTTTATTTTTAGTATTCTTTTTTATTTGTTGATTAATTAATTTGTTTTAATTCATTTTGCTAGAACTAAAATCAAAACATTTGGCTCTGAATTCAGAGAGTACTGGAAGCTTTCCTGCACTAAAGTTAAAGAATCCATCTCCTCTATGGTCTTCAGCCACTGACATTTATACTCAATCTTTTTGTATGAAAGTGTTTTAGTCTTTGTTGCTTCACCTACCAGGATTGCCTCTGTCTCTGAATCGCTTAATGATCAACTGGAAAATAAAAATACATGGTCTTCAAGAGCCTCAAACCAGGAAAGCTTTTATCTTTTGTCAATAGACCTCAGTGGATTGAAAGCATATTTTAGAGTTCAGCATTTTCCAGAACTACCTTGTGTAGGTGTTGTTGTTTTTTAATTTCATACTGGACCCTTCTGTGTTTCCTTTGTACATATGCCCAGTCTCTTGTATAGTCAGGTATACATGGAGAGATTGGACTGTCTTTAGTATCCCTTGGAATGTATGGCCAGAGGGTATATGGAGAGATTGTTAATCCCCCTGCCCCCACCAGGGTCTCTCATAACCAGGATTTCCCTGGCCACCCACTTGCCTTCCACAAAGACCACTCACTGAAAACTGTTAGATTTTTCATTTTTCTGCACCACATCAAGTAAGCTCTGTGCATCAGCAAAGCTGCTGGTTTTCACATGGAGAACCATTTTAGTTTTTTTTTTTTTTTTAAATGGCAAGGTAGAATACTCTGTTTAGTGTATTTCTAATTCTACATTTATGGGTGACCCAAATGTTTACCAAAAGATTGAAAGAAAGGATTGGTATTGGGGTAGGTATAAAAACATTTTCTGACCAAATATGATTTTGTGAAAAGGCTAGAGAAAGAACATTCATCAAGTTAAGATAATATTCAGGTACACGATGACAGGTATTTGAATTATGGTTGTAACTATGGAAATGAATAGTGTTTATGTGATATGATCTGAAGACATTAAAATTGGTGGTGAATATAATTTTGGAATATTTAGCAAAGAAAAGATCTGGAATCATAAATCAAAAGAGAATTCAACAAAATCGTCTTCACAGAGGAAGACAATACATAGTCTTTTCACATGTTAAACTTGAGGTGCCAGTAGGAAGGACTTTCAGATAGTTAAGGCCAATAGGTATTGAAAACTGAGGCATAGATACTTACAAAAAAGTAAGAACTTCAGAAAAAACTTGGAATTCATTCTCATAGGTGTGATTATTTAATCTATAGGAGAATGAGTTTTCTAGGATTATAAAAATATGTAATATGTATTTATATATGTACTCATGGCTTGGTGCATAAAATTTGTGCACATTAAAAGGGAATTAATTAGAGGAAATATTCTAATATTGCTATTTGCCCTTTCTCTATAATAGAAGTGTCAGAGATGAGAGAAAATTAGTAAAATGTATATGAAAATCCCCTCCTGTCAGAATCTGGGGCACATCGCGGGACCCAGAGTCAAGTCCCTGTATACCTGTGAATGCCTCAAAATTGCACAAGACCCAGACCTGGCCAGTCCCGCACCCACTGTGTGATATCCAGACCTGGCCAGCCCCAACCCTGTCAAGCCCTGCCAGGCAGGGGGCACAGGTCCCCTGCCCCAGCCCAGTGCTACTCAGCCTCAGGTTCCTGAGATTGCTCATTATGGCTCATTAGAGGAACCCTGCTTCCTTTGTGGGCACAGCCATCTTGTGATGGCATGATGGTCAATTTGCATGTTATATATTTATTATATAGGAGAATATATATTATATATATAATCTAGTTTTCTAAAACATAGTCTTTCTTCCTCTTTCTCTCTTGCAAATCCCTTAGATGTAGAAATTAAACAACAGAAGTAAGAGAGAAGAATGACAAACCACTTGCCAAGGTCTAAGGTAAGGATAAACTGTAAGGTAAGGATAAACTGGAGAAAGTTCTCCCCAATGCAGGAGAGAAGAAAGAGTTCTCATCAAAAGAGACAAAATGATGAAAGAGATAAAAAGTCCTATATAATAAAACCTTGATATGCGAATCAACCAGGCAGTGGACTGACCAGTGGAACTACCATTAGCTATGACACACACTAACCACCAGAAGGAAAATACTCAACACATTGAGTGTCTGCCCCATCCCCACGAGAGAGGCAATTGGTGGTGGTGATCAGGGGGTGGCAATGGCCTGTGGGCAGCACCAGGACACCAGCCAAGTAGAGGCCCTAACATCCCCCCTGCCGGTCACTGCACAGATGGCCCTGATCACTGACCATGCCTAGGGGTCCTACTCTATATTTTGGGAACAGTCTCTTAGATTTAAAACCTGGCAAGACTACTCTAACACTGAGAAAACAGGATGATGCAGCGATGACACGCATGGACTCTGGCTTGTACATTTTGTGGTGGGTCCTGATTCTGACACTTACAACTGTGTGACAAAGCCAATTACTTAACTTCTCTCTGCTTCAGTTTTTCCACCCATAAGATGGGAAAAGGGTACTACTTCCTCAGAAGGATCATGTCATGTACTGCTTTTTATAATCAGGGCAAAAATCTAGCTGGCCATACAACAGTAAGGTGCCTTTCACCTGTATAGAAAGTATGGTCACTGGTGCATGCAGCATCCAGGATTGTGAGAGGGATGTCTGACTGCCAGTTTTGGCCTGATATCATCCAAGGGGTTCTGGATTACAAGAGGGCTCAGGCTGGGCTGAGGAAAGCCCCCCCTGCCACCATGTATGAATTCCATGCACTGGGCCTCTAGTGAACTAACAAAGACTCTGGAGAACTGAATGTCATTGAGGCTTTAAAAGAGAAAATCTGATTGTAGACAAATGCTGCAGAGATATGGCCTGCAGAATGACTGAGAACAGGATTTCAGTCATTAAGTTGTCATGGGAGATCTTGCTCACAACTCCCAGGGAACCTAAATTTATAATAGAGGATAATTTTAAGCATGACATTTCTACAGAAAGAGAATGTTATATCTAATTAGATTCATGCAAAACCTCATTTTATTGGTATTTTTATTATTTTGGTAATGGGAATAGTTCAGAATCTTTATCTATTCAGAAAACATAGTAAGGGAATACTAGAATGACAAAATAATCCTATTAATAGCTATTCCTCTAAAGTTTGCATTACTTTTTTCTTGATTTTGATACATACATTATTTTTAAGACTTTTAAAATACATAATGCAAAAAGACTAAACCCAATGCCTTTATACATTGCCTTATTTGATCCTTATAACAATCTTCTGAATTAAAGATTATATAAAAAAGAATAAAAGCCAGAAGGATGATAAACCACCTGCCGAGGTCATATACAGCCAAGTAGTGAAGGAACTGGGATTTGATGTCATGTCTTTTAACACTTGTAATCATTCTGGTAAGCCATACTCCTGAGGAGTGGAGGTTTATTCCCAGCTGCCCAATCAAACTCCCAGAAATGCATACGTATATAAGCAGACTTTTACCCATTCCTACTCTCAATGCCCCAATTTATACTCTTTATACATCTTACCTATATTTTTTCTCTTGTACTGCTCTCTTTTCTCCACCTCTGATTTCACTTCCTGCTGCCTCCGTGAGTGTAATAATATAATAGTGATTACCAACTCAAAGGAAAAATTGATCTTACCACTCTCTGTGATTGTAGTTATTTTTAAAAAGATTCTCTTCAGTATTTCACCACATTTCTCCTTCTATTAGGCTTATTATTGGTTTATCTTACTCTCTTGTCCTGGCTTTTATTCTCATATAACTACATTAACAGTAGATTATAAATTGGTGAAAAGATTTAAATGTTATTCACCATGATATCACTCCAAATTAAAATAAAAAGTCCTTATTATAATAATAATAGAGTTGATGAAGTTTGTGAATTGCATACATATTTTCTTAAATACTCTAGTGTCCGGCATTATTTTTTTCCTTTTGGAGACTTAATATATATTTAATATATAAATGAATGTGTGGATAAATGATTTCTTTTTATAAAAATAACTTTTGATCATTTGAATTTTCACTTTCTAGTCACTGTATTGAAGATGTGTATTTGGTACAAAATAATCAGCCAATTTTAGTACATCCTATGTAATTACAACTAATTGTAAGAAGAGATTACATCAAAATCCTATAATGCTTCAAATACCATTTGGAGATCATTATGAACTTTGATCTTTTCTACTTACAGCTGAACAAAGGGTAATATTGCCAATCACAAGTTAGATAATAAAATTATTATTGTGTTCTGATAGTAGGACCATAATCACCTACAGAATATTTTTCCTTGTCTGAGTGCTAATAAATATGCTCAAGCCACCAGCTGGTCCTTTCTGTGCCAAGAAATCTCTCATAGAAAGCCACTCAAGAATTAGAGCTATGTAGTGGGATAAAACACTTAAAACAAGACCTGCATCCAGATCTAGTTTGATGAGGGCAGTTTGGGGTATATGTGTAGATGTAATAGAAGCTGAAAATACTGAACAGGTGTGTATTAATATAGAAATAGGAAGTATCTTCAAGATTATCTTACAATGTTAGCAATACTAATTCTAAATCAATTGAATTACCTAGTTGGGCACATGTACCACCTCTAATCCTTTGAATTACATTTTTTTTTTTTTTTGGTTTTTACAATTCTATGCAATCACTGACAATGGATAAAGATCTGAAATTGTTACTTTAGTAATTATTTTTCATGAAGAATCACATCTGACAAAATGTTACCAACTTTCAATTGTTGACTATGTAGATCTGTGTTATATAATTTTATGAGCTTACATTTAAAAAAGGAAATATATACAATATATATTATATTTATATGGATAAGTAACATTATTTAAAAGTTTTCAAGTGTTTTACTTTAAAAAGGCATATTAAATAAAGTTTTACTTTCAAATAATAATGATAATTTTGTAAAACACCTTAACAATCTGAGGGAATAACTATATGATTTTGTCTTCAGACTTTCAAGAGAGAGAATTATCTGTACAGTGGAATTACAATAACTCAAGCAAGAAGCAAGACATAGGAAGTCTTCGAAAGGCACTGGCATCTTTCTTTTTCTCCCTTATTTTATTCTATAACTAAATTTGCTTAGTGGAATATAGTCATTTTAAATCAACTGCCCCTACACACTGAAGAATTAGTAAACATATACTTTTAATTCATTGAAAATATATACATTTGTTTCAGCATCTATCCTAAAATAGTATGTAAGTGGTATCATATATCTTTGTATAATTTTCCTTTTTATTTTTTATCATTTATCTTTCTGCAAACTCTTCCTTCCAGTATTTAATAAAATCTCTTTTTAAATTAAACATAAAATATAGATAAGTGTATCTTTTATGTTTATTTTTGTGTCCATGTCAGAACTATATATTATTCCAAAATTGTTCTTTTCAAAAAAATCCATATAAATTAAAATTAACTTTTATATAATCACTTCCAATTAATGTAAGTAATAAGTAGCAAAAAAAATATTGAGAGTAACTTCCTGATTACAAGGATGATCATATCCCATTCTTTCATGCTGTTTTGATGTTCTTAATGATATTAAGTCAAATGTGTAAGATACAATTTTCAAAGCATGCATTATTAGATATTTATTTGAATGGCATGGCAACGTATAACTCAGTATCCAATATGTAGGCAAGTATTGGATGACTGATTCCCATATTATCAATGTTGCAAAAATTAAATCAGAATAGTACTTTGTATATTGTCTACTGATATATCTTATTTTGGCAAATATGTTTCTTTTCCATTTGTTCAATACATTGTTTCAAGGTTAATCAGTCTTATTCATTTGCTATTTCATCTCTATTTTCAAAATATATTTTATTGACTTTTTTACAGAGAGGAAGGGAGAGGGATATGGAAATAGGAACATCAATCAGCTGCCTCCTGCACACCCCTTATTGGGGATGTGCCTGCAACCAAGGTACATGCCCCTGGCTGGAATCAAACCTGGAACCCTTCAGTCCACAGGCTGATGCTCTATCCACTGAGCCAAACCAATCATGGCTCATCTCTATTTTTAATAGGAAGATTAAACAATACAGATTTAAATTATGTTGAATGCATAGAAATAAGATTTGAAGACAAATAATCTCTTAGGAAGGTTGTTCAGAGAAATACTGTGTATGGTACTATGATTTTATCCACATGATACTCTATGCTTAGAACAAGAGTTTTATCAAACATATGATCCTATCACTGTGGTGTTATATTTGTAGAAGGCAGGAGCACCAATAGATGCCAAGCACTTTAATATATGGGATTATTTATAAAAATAGCAATATGATATATTATTATCCTAACCTCAGTTTACAGATGAAAAATCTAATGTACAACACATATTAGAGACATTCCAAAGCCATGTAACTAAAAGTGGAAAAGTTGGGTTGGATGATATTCTTAAAATCAAAGCTCTTTCCTTTTTACTCTATCATGTAACCTCAGAGATACATTTAGAAAACAAAACAGAAACATTTTCTTTAAAGATCTATAATGGAGTATTATGTTGCTGATAAGTGTAATTAATTACATCATATTTCTCACTTGAATCAGACTGTATAACAATTCTGTGTTAAAGCGGGATACTGATTTGTCAATGCTATATTGTATTTATTTTCACACTACAGGTAAAACGTGTAATCAGGACTCAAACTCAGGTGAACTATTCCCTGAGTACATGCCTTCTTTTCTATATAAGAGCGACTCACAGTCATTCAACAATGTTGGAAAGGTAGGATTGGTATTATTGACTCTATCTCATAGATGTGATAACTGAGGCACAAATAGGGTGAATGATACATCTTAGTTACAGAGCTAGAAGGACAACTTTTTAAAGTCAAGCTATTTTTAAAAAGAATAATAATCTCATCCAATAAAATAATCATTCTTCACTTAAGTTATTACATTATTATATTTGCTTGAAGTATTATATTTTCTGGGACGGTCATTTGCAAAAATTTTAGGTAGATAATCTATCATTTCCTGAATATGTATTTAATGCTCAGAAAGATGACATAAGTTTAAGATTCTTATTTATATTTGATAAGACAGTATGTATTTATTAGCTTGTCTCTGTGTGTATTTCAATCCCTTATCTCAGTGAATTACAATATACAATAAGAACTATTTTTCTCTTCACATTATATGATTATGGGTGTGAGTCAACTACATATTCAAGGACCCAGTGTGAAGGAGCAGTCCCTATTTGGAACACACAATTCTGATTTCAGAGGGGAAAGAGCAATTTAGCTTGTGAAACATAAAGACTTTTGAAACTGCTACTCAGACTTGGAAAATACAATATCTGCTCACATAGAAGTGAGCAAATCAAATCACATGACCAAGACTAACATCAATGGGTAGAGATTTATTCTTCTCCCACAGCAGACACTGCAGCTTCTAGGAATATAATCCTTTCACATCAGAAAAACAAACAGTTGTGAACAATCATATCAACTATACACAGTGTTTAATATACATTAATAAGTAACAGAATAGACTTTTAATTAAGTCTGAAAACTTCATGTTGCCTTTTAGGCTGGTGTTGCTCAATGATTGAGCATGGACCCAGGAACTAGGAGGTCACTGGTTTGATTCTTGGTCAGGGCACATGCCTAGATTGCAGGCTTGATCCCCTGTAGGGGGTGGGCAGGAGGGAGTTGACTGACGTTTCTCTCTCTCATTGAAGTTTCTTTCTCTCTTTCAATCTCTCTTCCTCTCTCTCTAAAATAAATAATTTTTTAAAAGAATACTTTCTCTGATACTGACAGGATTTAAAAAAAATAGCTTATTTTATAAAATAAAATAAGATTATATACCTATTATTTGATATTGACTCATACCTCTTAGATGAAATGAAAATGGAATTTCAGTTTTCACAAGAGTCATGCTCATGTTTAATTAAAAATTCCTATGTTGGTTTTCTTTAATGAATCATTTAATTTCTGTTTTGGTAGAAATTACATTTGCATATTTCATATGATATTAAAAAGATGTTTAAAAAAATAAGTGGTTGATACAACAGTTATTTTCACAATTTACTAATTTAATAAATTTTTGTCAAAATAACCAACTATGCTTAAGAACATTACCAAATAATTAAATCAAGGTTATCTGTTTTCTGTGTTATTACTGTTAATAAGCTGTGTGCCAGATCTTTTAATGACATGCAAAAATATACAGTTTGAAAGATTAACCAGCTATTTCTAGAAGCCATTTTTTTTTTGCTGAAATACTGAGTGACCAAGTATATAGTAATGATGAAGTTAGAAATTAGCTATAATAAAAATCAATATAATAATCAAGAACATATTGTCTCATTGTAAGAAAAAAGTTTGCCTCTGCCTTTTCTGTCCTTTCTGTCTGTTTCCTGGCAGCCATCTGGTATAATTAGAAATAATTCATTCTCTTCCTCTATTGTGTGTTTCTCTGCCAGACCTGGCTCATCACAATTTACTTGAATTGTCAGGATGGCCTGGGCCTTACTAGGCAATCTCAACTAGTTAGCTGCAATGAAGTAGAAAAGAAAGATTCAGCATAGTGAGTTCTCCATTGTATGGGAGGCTCAGAATTTTTTCTTTCTTTCTTTTTATGGATAGAAAATTATTATAGTTTAGTGTTTAAGAATGTGTACTTCAATCCAGACTTCCCTGTTTGAATCCCAGTTTTGAAATGTTCTAGCTGTGTCACCTTATTCAGTCACTTTCTGTGTCTGATATTCTGCATTTATAAAATAGGGATACTTGGTTTGATTTGGGGACTAATGAGTTTTTATATCTACATATCTGTAATAGTTTAGAACATTTCCTATACAGAGATAGTACTATTTATTTATTTAATATATTTTTATTGGTTTCAGAGAGGAAGAGAGAGGGAAAGAGATAGAAACATCAATGATGAGAGACAATCATAGGCTGCCTCCTGCAAACCCCCACTGGGGATCAAGCCTCAACCTGGAAATGTGGGAATCAAATCCAGGACCCTTCAGTCCACAGGCCAATGCTTTATACACTGAGCCAAACAAGCTAGGGCAACAGATAATAGTATTAAAATAAAAGCTAGTAAATAATAGCTGGTTGTAATTGAGAAGGATTTATATCAATAGACAGTGAATTCATCATATTCCTTACCTAATGATGCTCCAAAAATCTATTGCTAAAAAGAAAAAAGAATTAAAAAATATGAAGATAATGTAAGTAGCCACTGGGACAATTTCAAACATACCAACATTCTCATTATGGGGGTGCTAGAAGGAGAAGAGAGAGAGAGCAAGATATTGAAAGCTTATTTTTAAAAATAATGACAGAAAATTGCCCCTACCTTGTGAAAGAAATCCATATATACTAGAGGCCTGGTACACAAAAATCATCCACAGGAGTTCCCTCAACCCAACCTGCACCCTCTCCAATCTGGGACCCCTTTCACGATTCAGGACTTGTGGCTCCCAACCACTCACCTGCCTGCCTTCCTGCCTGCCTGATTTTCCATAACCAATTTTGCCTGCTAGCCTGATCACCCCTAACCATTCCACTGCCAGCCTGATTAACACCTAACTTTTCCCCTGCCGGCATGATTGCCCCAAACTGCCCTTCTCTATTGGCCTGGTCACCCCTAACTTCCCTCCCCAACTGGCCTGCTTATCCCTTACTGCCTTCCCCTTCAGGCCTGGTCACCCCCAACTGCCCTTCCCTGCAGGCCTGGTCCCCCCCAACTGCCATCCACTGTTGGTCTGATTCCCCTCAACTGTCCTCCTCTGCTGGCCATCTTATGTCCACATGGGGGTGGCTATCTTTGACTACATGGGGGAAGCCATCTTGTGTGTTGGAGTGATAGTCAATTTGCACATTAGGCTTTTATTATATAGGATAAAAGCCTAATATGATAAGTATCCAACCAAATGGTCAACCGCTTGACCAGTTGCTATGATGGGCACTGACCACTACGGCACAGATAATCCAACTGGTAGGTTGGCTTGCTGCTAGGATCTGTCTGATCAGGACTGGGTGAGATGGGACAGATGTGCCATGGAGTCCTCCTCAATCCCTCCCTGGCTGATAAACCTCCAATGGTTCCTCCCCAGCCAGCCAGTTCTTATCATCCCTGATGGGCACTGGATGAGATGGGCCAGACACGACCTGGAGCCAACCTCCCAGTCCCTCCCCTGGCCTCTAAAATATTTCTCCTAATTAATTTTCTTTCAATGTGCATGGATTCATGCAACAAGCCTCTATTAGGACTTATAAGTCCAGGAGGCACAGAGAGTCCCAACTAAGGGGAACCCCAAGAAGCCTACACCAACACACATCATAATTAAAATGCAAAATGCTAATGCAAAGAAAGAATCTTAAAAGCAGCAAGAGAAAAGCAATTAGTTACCTATAAGGGAGAGCCCATATGCTGTCAACTGATTTCTCAACAGAAACTTTGCAGGCCAGAAGGAAGTGGCAAGAAATATTCAAAATGATGAATAGGAAGGACCTACAACCAAGATTACTCTACTCAGTAAAGCTATCATTCAGAATTGATAGTCAGACAGAGTTTCACAGATAAGAAAAAGCTAAAGGAGTTCATCACCACCAAACCAGTATTATATGAAATGTCAAAGTGTATTCTTTAAGAAGAGTTAGAAGAAGAAGAAGAAGAAGAAGAAGAAGAAGAAGAAGAAGAAGAAGAAGAAGAAGGAGAAGCGGAGGACTGAGAAGGTGGGGCAGTTCTGTACCGTGCTGCCTTCCACTGGTTAAGACCTCCAAGAGCAAAGGCCTACCAAGGTGAGGATGCCCCTACTGTCACCTGTAGAGGGGCAGCACTGAGCTGGCCAATATTTGGGGTGGTACTGCTTGTCCTGGCTCAGGGGAAGCGTTCCACTAAGTCTGAAAGACTAAGACATCGCGGAGACTCTCCGTCACCGCCCGCGGCCTGCTCTGCCAGGCCTTCGCGAGCGCTGTGCTGGCGCTGCGCCTTCCGTTGGCAGACCCGGAGAATCCTCTCTCCGCTGCCACATGGCCAGGCCAAAGCATCAGACACTACCACCATGCGGATTTTAAAACTACAGGGGAAATTGAGCCACAGGAGCTACCATCGCTGCCGCACCCACCGCCGCCCCCAAGAATGGGAATCCACCAAAATCAGAGCTCACTACACACCGGGCTCATAGAGAGTGTGGCTTCAGAAATTAGCCTCTGCATCCACAGCAGCTCCACAACCGCAACAAAGAGGACACCATTGAGGGCGGACTCTCCCCATGCAGCCATCACAGCCCGCCCACAATCTTCCCAGCACACCCACCAGGCTGGGAGGGAAATGGAGCGCGCTGGTGAGGAAATGGCACGGTGCCTTCCACTACCCACCCAGGCGAGCCCATCCTCCGATGCCACATGGCCAAGCCGAAGCTCTCACCACCACCGCCATGTGAACTTTAAAACTACAGTGGTAATTGAACCACAGGAGTGACCGTCAATATTGCACCTGGCACTGCCACCCGCCACTGCCGCCGAGAATAAAGGAAATCCACCAAGAACAGAGCTCACCACGCCTTGGGCTCAGGGAGTGGGCGACCTCAGAACTTAGCTTCCATGTCTGCAGCTGCTCCGCTCCCACACCAAATGAGACACCTTTGAAGGTGGTCCCCCCGCCTGCAACCATCTCAGCCCAACTGCAGCTGTCCCAGCCTGCCCGCCATGCTAGCAAGGAGCTAGCGCGGCGCCTCCAATATGCTACCCCAACACCCTAGAGGGGCCGTGTGCCCCGGGTGAGCCGAGTGTCCCAGGGGGCCGAGTGCCCCGGGTGAGCCGAGTGTCCCAGGGGGCGGTGTGCCCCGGGTGAGCCGAGTGTCCCAGGGGGCCGAGTGCCCCGGGTGAGCCGAGTGTCCCATTGGGCCGAGTGCCCCGGGTGAGCCGAGTGTCCCATTGGGCCGAGTGCCCGGGGTGAGCCGAGTGTCCCAGGGGGCCAGGTGCCCCGGGTGATCCGAGTGTCCCAGGGGGCCGAGTGCCCCGGGTGAGCCTAGTGTCCCAGGGGCCCGAGTGCCCCGGGTGAGCCTAGTGTCCCAGGGGCCCGAGTGCCCCGGGTGATCCGAGTGTCCCAGGGGGCCGTGTGCTCCGGGTGAGCTGAGTGTCCCATGGGGCCCTGTGCCCCAGGTGAGCCGAGTGTCCCAGGGGGCCGAGTGCCCCGGGTGAGCCGAGTGTCCCAGGGGCCCGAGTGCCCCGGGTGAGCCGTGTGTCTCAGGGGGCCGAGTGCCCCGGGTGATCCGAGTGTCCCAGGGGGCCGAGTGCTCCGGGTGAGCTGAGTGTCCCATGGGGCCCTGTGCCCCGGGTGAGCCGAGTGTCCCAGGGGGCCGAGTGCCCCGGGTGAGCCGAGTGTCCCAGGGGGCTGAGTGTCCCATGGGGCCGAGTGCCCCGGGTGAGCCGAGTGTCTCAGGGGGCCGAGTGCCCCGGGTGAGCTGAGTGTCCCAGGAGGCCATGTGCCCCGGGTAAGCCGTACCCCCCAAAGGGGAAGAGTGTCCCAGGTGAGCCGTGTGTCCCAGGGGGCCAAGTGCCCCGGGTGAGCCGAGTGTCCCATGGGCTGAGTGCCCCGGGTGAGCCGAGTGTCCCAGGGGGCCGAGTGCCCCGGGTGAGCCCAGTGTCCCATGGGGCCGAGTGCCCCGAGTGAGCCGAGTGTCCCATGGGGCCGAGTGCCCCGGGTGAGCCGAGTGTCCCAGGGGAAGCAGTGGGACCCAGGGGAAGGGGTGGTGTAAACCAGAGGAGGAGTGGACTCTATTCATATGGTCCTGAGATAGTCACCATAAAACAAGCAGACTGCCAAATGAGGAGCAGATTCTATTCATGGGGTCCTGAGATTGTCACCATAAAACAAGCAGATTGTCAAATGACAGCGGGGAGGGGAAGGAGACCTGGGGGGAGATAGGAGAACAACCGAGGGACTGGTATGCATGAACATAAGTACAACCAATGAACACAGAACTCTGGGGAGGGAGGGCATAAATGGGAGGGGGGGGCAATGGTAAACTATGTACACAGAAAATACCTTAATAAAATAAAATTTTAAAAAAAAAGAAGAAGAAGAAGAAGAAAAAGAGAAAAAAGTAAAGATAATAAATAGGAACAATAAAATGGCAATAAATACATATATATCAATAATTGAATATAAAAATAGACCAACGAGAACTCCAATGAACAAAATAAACTGATGATTAAAATAAAACCAGAGGCATGAAAACAGGGAGTAGACTGATGAATTTTAGAGAAAAGGAGGAAGGAGGTTGAAATTAGAAAAGATTAACCAAGTATTTTATATGCATATATAAATTACCTATGGACACAAACAATAGTGTGTTGAAGGCCTGGGGCAAGGTGGCAACCAGGTGGAGGAGGGCAATGGGAGAAGAAGGGGGAAATTTGTAATACTCTCAATAATAAATATTTTTTTTTAAAAAACAATCACAAAACCCCACAAGAAATAAATTCCAGACTTCTGAGCCCTTAAAAAAATCAATCTACAATTTAACGGCTTAAAACAATAATATGGATTTATTATTTCTCATGGTTCCTGTGGAACTTGAGAATCGCTCCACTGAGAGATTCTGGCTTAAAATATCTTGGGAGATCACAGTCCACTGGCAATAACTTCTATAGTCACCTGAAGGCTGGAACTGAGCTGAAGGACCTACTTCCAGTGTAACCGATACATACTGGTATGACTAGGAGATTGGTGCTGGTGGTTACTATTTCTCTCCATGTAGGTCTCTCTTTGATGTTGCTTGAGTGTCTGTACATTCGGAGGGTCTGCCCCCTGGTGGTCAGTATGCATCAAGTGACTGTTTGAGGGAGGAATCCAAAAAACCAAGGTAGAATGGTATTGCCTTTTATGACCTAGAGTTGGAAGCCATATGCTGTCATCCTAATATATAAAAACCCTGGGTTGTAATGACCAGTAATGACCAGGGGATCACCAACTGGAAGTCAGTTCTGGCTCTGCCCCCAAGCAAGCAGTAAGGGGAAATCAGGCAGGCGGGCAGAGGGAAGGAGGAAGTGATCAGGTAGGAAGACCAGCAGTTAGGCTGATCAGGTAGGCAGACCAGTGCTGAAGGGTGATCATGTAGGCAGACAGCCCCTCGCTGGGCTGGCCCTGCCCCCAAGCAAGCAGTTAGGGGCAATCAGGCAGGCAGAGTGGTTAGAGGTGAGCAGATAGGCAGACCAGAGATTAAGGGTGATCAGATAGGTAGGCAAGCAGGTAGGGGCAATCAGTGGTTAGATAGACAGCCCCTCACAGGGTTGGCTCTGCCTCCCAGCAAAGAAAGAGGGAGGCCCAGGCCAGCCAAGCCATTGCTTCCCAACCTGTCATCTGCAGAGGGAGGCCACTAGTGGCAGGGGACAGGGGCCAGTGCTGCGCAGATGGCAGTGGCGGGGAGGGTCAGCTGCCTGCAGCCTGGGGAAGGAAAGGACTGGTAGGCCCTGATCTCAGGCCAGGCCTAGGGATCCTCCCTGAGGCCTTCCAGATTGTGAGAGGGTGCAGGCCAGGCTGAGGGACCCACCGAGTGCACAAGTTTTCATGCACCAGGCCTCTATTTTACACTGTATTCTGTTGGTCATTCAGCCCAGCTCTTTGGTAATGTGAGAGAACCTATTCAAGAGCTGTAATACCAGGAAGTAAAGGTCAGGATGGGCCTTTTTAAGGTCTGGCAAACATCCTAACCAATTCATAAGAAAATGAGGCATAGAATGTAAAAGAAAATTGATTAATTTGAAATATGAAATATACTGCATTTGGAAAAGGACTAATATATTCATGTTAGTATGATCACCGCATTCTCTTTTTATAACATTCTAATAATTAAAATGTGGCTTTGCTTGTTATGGTATAGAATAAGAAAAACTAGATGAAATATTTGAATATTTAGTTGCATCATGCAATAATAACCTGATACATCTCACTTGCAGTTGGGATTACACCTGTCCTGCAATTAAGAGAACCTCTGTCAAGCCCTTAAAGACTCTTTCTGGATAGGATTGGTCAGTATTTGTTTTCTGAAAAATATTTTCAATAATGACTAACCCTTTGTGAAAAGCATATATTTTCATTCCAACCTTTTCTTGGGAAATTCTCTGACCGATAGGGATTAGTAGAATACTCATATTTGACCAATTGTCTATTGATCTAACTGTTTAGTGCTCAGAGGCCAATCTCTAAATGATAGGAAATATTCCAAGATTCCCTCCATGAACTACACATACACAATATGCTCCATTTTGTTCTTTCCCATTGGGCAGGGCGTATCATCTGAATTGTACCTAAGACTCCACTTAGGTTTTTAAGAAAGGATGGGTTCTTCCCTGGAGACTATCACTCTTGGCCCTCACCCCCTCCCTAATTCCTCCTCAGCGAAGGAAGAATGACAACTTCTTCCCTTTCTCTTAGAGTGAGCTGCCTGTAGGGAGCATGCTTTCCTCTTTTCCTCCATGTTTGAAAGCATGTCAGGGGCAGGGCCTCACAAGGGAAACTAGATCTCTGGTCTGGTACTGCCAGCTTTGCGGGGTAAGTTAGTCTAATTCTGTTTTTCCTTTCTTTGTTCATTTTTGTATTTGGAAAGTCAATTTTGTTCCAATAAAAGTCACATTTCATATCTGCAATGAAGAAGATAGGGGGTTCCCTTCTCCTCACTGCTTGTCCTATTTCAGGATAGGTTGGATCTCAGGCAGGTGGATATTAATTAATGGCCTGCGATGTAAAAACCTTCCTACAGGGTTCTATTCCCTGTCATTTCTCCAGGAACACTCTCTCTGGTTTCAGGTGGTGGGGTACAAAGGATTACAAAGGCCAACATAGAAGTTGCATTCCAACAAAGGGTTTTCTCAGAAAATGCCTTTTTCTATGATAGATGCATGTGTCCCTTTGGTCTTAGGAAATCCTTTGACATTCATTTCATTTTCTGTGATAACACAATATTTATTATTGATACTTTACCTATGTCTGAAAAGGATTCTGATGCTATTTAAATAATACATTAGATACATTTTAAAATACATTCTTTCCTTTACTCCTACATTGCTGCATAATTCTATTTGCAACTTCAGAGTTTTCCACATGGGCTCTATGGTATTGTGTTATATTACAAAGAGCCTGGTAGCCAGAGCCTTTAATTCAAGTTCCAGTTGTGACTCTGAATAACTCATTTATTTATATATAACTTAACTTATTTGTAATTTTATCTATAAAACATGGCTGTTGTGAGGACTAAATAATATATATATTAAAGAACTTAGAGATTACTGTGAAAAAATACAATTATAACAAAAATAATAATATTACAAAGTATATATCTAAAAGTTATGATTTTAAGGTATTGTCTTAAAATTTTTTAAAGTAAAATTTTATTGATTTCAGAGAGAAAGGGAGAGAAGATAAATAGAAACATCAATGATTAAAGAGAATCATTAATAGGGTGCCTCCTATACACCCCCTACTGGGAATTGAGCCAGCAACCCAGGCATGTGCCCTTGACTGGAATCGAACCTGGACCATTCAGTCTGCAGGCTGATGCTCTATTCATTGAGCCAAGCCAGCTAGGGCTTGCCTCAAGTGTTTGATGATTATGAGAAAGGTTACCATATATTATATTCTAGATGTTAATAGTAATTTTAAAATAATATTTAAGCATATATATATATATATATATATATATATATATATATATTACATATGTATAGATGTATATACACTGAGTGGCCAGTTTATTATGATCTCTGAATGCATAATAATCTGGCCATTCAGTGTATATCTCATACACTAATATACAAATTGTCCCCTTGACCAGGAGTTTGACCAGCAGGTAGGCAGGCCGGCCAACCACCCATGTCTTTTCCCCATGTTCAGGATGGCCAGACCCAACCCATGCACAAATTCATGCACTGGAACTCATATAATTTTGGTTGTTATAACTATAATTTTATATATATATATATATATATATATATATATATATATATATAATTTCTATATATTTATAATCTATGTATGTATCCATGTATGTATGTATGTATGTATGTATGTATCTATCTATCTATCAATCATTTAATGATTTACACTTTGCCACTCTCTCTCATCCAGCCTTCACATTTTCAGGACTCTCTAAAGCAGTGGTTCACAACAGGGGGATGAGGGCATGCCTGGGGAGGAGTTTGGGATGGAAATGGGGGGATGAGGACAAATATGTGGTACCTTAATCAATAGAGAAAAAAATAAATTAAAAAAGTAAAATAAAATATTGGGGAAAAAGAAAGCAGTGGTTCTCAACCTTTCTAATGCCACGACCCTTTCATACAGTTCCTCATGTTGTGATGACCCCCAAACATAAAACATTATTTTCATTGCTACTTCATAACTCTAATTTTGCGACATGAAGATTTTAGTGGTATGCCACTGAGCAAGTAGAAGCTACTGGTACAATTTGGAGTCCTGAAAATGTGAAGACTGGATGAGAGAGATTGTCACAATGTAAATCAATTAAAAGGTTCTTTAAATTTTCAAGTATTTTAGTGTGGGGATGATATATTAATTTAAGTACCTGGGGGCAGGAGGTGAATTTGAATAATTATCACCATGTTTTCTTAAAAAATCACAGGATCCTCCTTAGGAATGATAATTTGATATTAAGTGAAGCTCATCTGAGTAATTTTTTTTTCTTTTTTTAGACTGAGTTCTCTCTCCAGAAGTCCTAATTAATTTATGCAATAAACTTCTATTGGCTATTCACCCATTATTCACAAATAGTTCTGGATCAAGCTGCAAATAAAGTTTAAACCATAAAAGAGACACTTGCTACAATTATACTGTTATATGACTACATTATATCTTTAAATAGTCTAGTAGTTCACATGACCACAAGACTTACTAGCTATTTCAGATGTCATTGATTAATACACATTTCTCTATTTTTTAGTGTTATTTACAAATTTTACTTTTATAAGTAGCAAATAGATATTTTTAGTTGCTTACTTGGTGTACTGTCTCCAAGTGAAGTAACTAGAATGAATCTTATGAATAGCATTACATTAAAGGATTAGACACATTTAATTGAATTGGTTTGCTGTGGCTGTATGGCAGTGAACTAGGCAACAGGAGTATGGGAAGAGGTAGAAGTGGGCAAAGGTTGTGTAGGTATATAGTAGCTTATAGAACATTTTAAGTATTTTAAGTATTATCTGTTCCTCAGATTTTTAATTCACTTGACTTTTAGATTCACTTGTTTATAGATATGTATTTGTTGTTCATAATTTTTATCTTTACTTTTTTTCTTCTTTTTCCTCTAAAATATTATATGCAATGCTAAAATATTCTTCTTTTTCCTCTAAAATATTATATGAAATGCTAAAAGGTGTTCTTTCTTTAAAGAACACCTTTTAGCATTTCATATAATATTGATTTGGTGGTGATGTACTCCTTTAGCTTTTTCTGACCCGTGAAGCTTTTTATCGCCCTTCAATTCTGAATGATAACTTTGCTGGGTAGAGTAACCTTGGTTGTAGATTCTTGCTATTCATCACTTTGAATATTTCTTGCCACCCCCTTCTGGCCTGCATAGTTTCTGTTGAGGAACCAGCTAATAGTCGTATGGGTGCTCCTTTGTAGGTAACTAACTATTTTTCTCTTGCTGCTTGCAAGATTCTCTCTTTGTCTTTTGCTCTTAGCATTTTAATTATGATGTGTCTAGGTGTGGTCCTCTTTGGATTCCTTTTGTTTGGGATTCTTTGTGCTTCCTGGACTTGTAAGTCTATTTCTTTCACAAGGTGGGGGAAGTTTTCGGTCATTATTTCTTCAAATAGGTTTTCAATGTCTTGCTCTCTCTCTTCTTCTGGCACTCCCATAGTTCTGATGTTGGTACTTTGAGTATAATGGGAAGTAATTGGTAGGTTTTTAACTATGGGGGTGGGTAACAATTTTATCTTTTAAGATCACTCTCACTGCTGTATGATAAATGGATTAGAGATAGGTAAGGGAGGGGATCAACAATAGGGAAGACAGCAGACATTATGATAGCCCAGGAAGGTGGTGATAGTGAGTGGTTCAGTTAGTGGGAATGAAAACCAACAAAGCGCAGATATTAGAATGACATTTTGGAGGTAGAATTTATAGGGTCTGGTGATGGTGAGTGTCAAAGCTCTCCATATCTCGGGCTTAAGTGAATAGACTGCAGAAATTTGATGAATGGGTGTTATCTCACTTAAAGTTGATAATACTCAAAATGCACCTATACATTAATTCATTGTGCATTTATTCAAAAACATTTCTTAGTAGAGCATGTATGCCAGGTATTTTACTAAGCATTGGAGATATACAATTGAATAAGATATGGTCCTTGCTTGAGAAGCTATAATGATTCTGCAAGAGATTGACAAATAATTATGTGCAAGCAGATTTTGCTCATGAATATTTATAAAACAATCCAAACAAATTATTAGCAGAACAAATCCATTGGTGTACAAACACAATAGCACATTATGACCTACTCAGGTTTGTCCTAGTAATTCAAAGGGCATTTAACAGAAAATATGTAATGTAGTAAAGGAGAAAGCATGTTAATCATTTCAATGGGAACTTAAAAGAGATTTTGATAAAGTCAATTATTTTAATGGTTGAAATAAAACAATAAAATTACTTCACTTGCTAAGAATTATCTATTAAAATTTAAAGCATATATCATTTTTAATGGGAAAGTTTTGGAAACATTTTCTATAGAATTAGGAAAAAAGAAAAGGGTGTCTATTTTCCTTTTTTTTTTTTTTTGCATCACAATGGAGACTAACCATTACAGGAAGACAAGAAAAAACTAAATTCCATAAGAATAGAAAAAAGAAAATGAAATTCAATGCTATTTCTAAGCTAACATAAAAACACCAAAATCCTAGGGGCTTAACACACAAAAAAATGTTTTCATCTCAATTAAAAATATTACACCGTTTCCCCGAAAATAAGACAGTGTCTTATATTAATTTTTGCTCCCAAAGATGCACTAGGTCTTATTTTCAGGGGATGTATTATTTTTCCATTAAGTAGGTCTTATTATTTTCGGAGGATGTTTTATTTTCGGGGAAACACGGTAGATTCAGTATGTCAAGAGCTGTGAAAGATCTAATATTTTGCCCTACTTGCAAACAATAAATTAGCCTAATGCCTCAGAGATAACTGAGGTTCCCATAGCCCACTTCCAACATGACAACTCAAAGAGGGCTAGTTTGCATCTAACACTCAGTGAACTGCATTAGATAGAGGAAAGGAAACTGGGCTTAGAGGACCCGGGTATTTTATATGAAAGAGTGAGCAAGTCTGTGCTTTGCAACAGTGAGGCTATCTCTGTTTTCTAATGTTGTTTGCTATACAAACACCCTTAGAGATAATCCAGAGAAAGGTAGTCAGTGCCCTTGCTTGTAAAATGTGCAGAAACATGAGACCAATGGAGTAATATTTTCCAACACAGTAAAAACATTCTCCTCATCTATCCTTAAGGATTCAGACTTTCTTCCACCTTTTTCAAATGAACTTCTCACCAAGTCAGAGAAAGAGAAAATGTGGAGAAATAATATCTATTTCTAAGGTTTCATTCCAGATGTATCAACCAATGCTTTCTCTCTTACCCATTGTGTAGAGCCAAAATAAAATATATGTATTATATATTTGCCAAACATACTATATTTTCTCTTATTTCAAATCAATATCCACCAAATTTTTTAATGATCTTAATGAGTTTGTTTTAAATATGAATATGAAAAGCAAAGGTCTAAGAAGAACCAAAATAATCCAGAAGAAGAGTAAGGTGAGAGACTTGCCATGCTAATCAAACATCAAAATATTTAATACCTATTAAAACCTAAAATATATTAACTATTAGCACAAATTGGGCAAAACAGAGACCCCCCCCAAAACATATGCATAGTTTAGTGAGTAAGTGGAGCAACTGGAACTTGGACGTTGCTGATGGATGAGTAAATTGTACAGAATATATGGAAGGGACCACATGGGTAGACACAATGCAGGCTGAGAATTTTGAAATCACAAATCCCCTTGAACCTTCTTTGCTATTTGAAGCATCAATAAATGCACTCCTTTCACTTCCTTAAAGATTTTAACTATAGGTGTTATCTCACAACTTGGTGTCAATTTTCCTCAAACCTATCTTTATCTCCTTGACTTTGTTGAAGTTAAATCTCATCATACACAAAGGCAAAGTTCCAGAATTGTATGGTAAAATATATCTATATAGCTTGTCCTTGAACAATGCAAATGTTAGGATTGGCAACTGCCCTTGCCACAAAAAATCTGCAAGTAACATATGCAAATTCCCAACACACAGATCCAAAGCACTTTAGGAAAATCAATGTGGGAATTTACCAATTAGTATTTGTTGGTAGGAGGCTGGTAGGAGTTATGGGTTGAATTGTGTTCCCCTTAAAGAATATATGGAAGTCCTAATTACCAGTACCTCAGAATATGATCTTATTTGGAAATAGAGTCTTTATGGAGATAATCGACTGAAAATGAGGTCATTAAGATATGTCCTTATCCAAAATAAGTGGTGCCTTTTCAAAAAGAGGAGATTTGGATACAGAACTAGGCAAGCACAGAGGAAAGATGATGTAATAACACCCAGGGGGACGTGGCCATATTACTGGTGTGCTGCATCCAAAAGCCAGGGAACACCAAGAACTGCAGGCAAACACTGGAGACTAAAAGAGAGGAGGAAAAACTACCCCCAAGAGCTATCGGAGAGGATGGCCCTGTTGACAACTTATTTGTGGGCTTTTAGCCTTCAGAGCTGTGAGACAATACATGTCTGCTATTTTTAAGCCACCTGTTTTTTGGTACTCTGTCTAGGACACTAATAAGGCAGTATAGGGAGGGGTCAATTTTATGGTTGATTCATTAGATGAGGAAAATTGAAGTATCAGATTAGATGATGTCAAATTAAAAGGAATTTTAGGGATAAAATAGGCAAGATTATGGAGTCTTAGGAATAAAGAGGGTCCTTGGAGAGGAATGCATAGGTGAGGGCTTGGAGCCACCAGAAAACACATATTCATAGAGAATAAAAAAAGGTGCCATGGGATAAGGAATGAGGAAGACGTACATTTATAGGAGATAAGGAAAAAAAACACAGGGTATGGGGGAAAAGAAAATAAACTTTCACAGAGGATAGGGAAATGCCAACAAATGGCAGAAAGAAGAAAGCAGATTTTCACAGGAGACAGAGGGATGTTACAAGATAAGAGGGAGAGATGGTGAGGGGCACTGTGTGAGTTTTGGGATTTTGAAGCTGATATTTCCCCAAAAGAGTGACAAATTAGAAGAGCATAGGATCATAAAGTGGGGAAGGGGTCCAATTAGAAGGGAGCATGAAGAGACAAAAAACTACAGCCTTTATAAACCTTAGATAAAGGGGCTTTATGTGTTATCCCCTTGGGACCCCCTCCCTAATTGGGACTCTGTATTTGCTTCCAATAAATTTCCACCCTTTTTATCTACCACCTTTTGTCCATTGCTTCATTCTTAAATCCATCTGGACGGGGACCTGGGAAAGAAATCACCCTTACATCCTGCTTAGGAAAACAACCCAAAGCAAAATTAATGGATGCACTTATCTAGGATTCAGGACTTAACATAGTAGCTTGAGAATTTGGGAGCTATATAATAATCCACTAAATTGTTTAATTAATGCCTAGGTTTATTGGTGGCTTTATAGTTAGTTAATGATGATGAAATGCCAAACTTTCACCAGCATGCTGTAAAAGGTGTCTGAATACTTAAATAATAATCTTGTGATAAATTGTGGTCAAATTACTTAACTACTCCCTTAGCATACTCTGCAGCAGGCCCAGAGGACACGTTCTTTGTCAAGATATGAAATGTAATTATGAAGGGGCTTTGCTGAGTCCTGTGGTGGATGTTGTGGGAAGCAGAGTTGACTGATGGATTCCCCGATCTTAATAGAACTAATGAGACCCATAGGGTAGAATTAGATGGTGATGATTATCAAACAAAAGGAAATAATAAGGAATAAACTATTCTGACCTGTTGGAATTTGTGGCAATGCAAATTGACCATGAGATTCCTAAAAAGAATAAATGATATTTGACATATAAATACTGTATAGGTAACATGTTAATTCTCTTTTGCTTCATAATAACTTACCCGGACATTTAGCAGTTTAAAATAATTCATATTTATTAATTCACAATTTCAAAGCGTTAGGGATTTAGGAGCAGCTTAGCTGGATGGTTCTGGTTTCAGGGTTTCTCATGAGGTTGCATTAAATATGCCAGAAAGGGCTCCATTTATCTGAAAACTTGAATGGGGTTGGAGATCCACTTTGGCTATTGGCACGAGGCCTCCATTCCTTCCCAGGTAGACCTCCATAGAGCTGCTTGAGTTTCTTTCATGACGTGGCAGCTGACTCCCTCCAGGAAGAGTCATCCAAGAAAGAGAGAAAGGAGGGAATCAAAACCCCTTGTATGGTCTGGACACATCAGTTACACAGTGATGTTACTGTGACCTTCTTTACATTGGAAGTTGAATCACTGAAGGCAGCCCATGCCTCACGGGAGGGGAACTAGGCTTCCTCTCTTGATGAAAGTATTTGTACACTTATTTTCTAGGCAGATTCTTAACTTGGATTCCAAAGTGGGGATTCAAAGATTTTGCTGTTTTATACATGCTTATTTATAGGCTTAAAGCCCTTAGCAGTTATTACTATTATTCTATAAACCTAAGAGAATGTACATTTAATAACCTATTTATTTGCCTGTCAAATGATGAATGCACACAAATGATTTATGTATTTTTGAAGCATTGCAAGGTAGATATAATTGTTCTTACATTTTTTCATATGATATTCATCAATTACTTTCAAATAGGAAAATACTGAGAACTAAGTCAATCTTTCTAACTTTGATTAAGGAAATAACTATCCATTAAAGTAAAATTAGCTCTAACACTTATGAGCATTTTGTTACATAATCATATATTTAATCACTTATGTACTTTGATTTAAACATCAGTTAGTGAAAATTTTCAAGGGACCTTTTATAGAAAACTCTACAAAATCTGTCTTTTTATATTTTCCAAGTTAAAAAAAATTCCCCTCTGGTACATTCTAAATCTTTTTGTCATGCAGACTACATTGCATTTAGCAGAATCAAACCAGATGGCTGGTAACAGGAATTTATCACCAATTTTAACTAGTGCATTTCACATAAGTCTCGCAATTTATATATGGAAATTGTATGAAGTGTTTCTTCTTCAGATCCTTATGTAAATTAGCACAGGCCCTGAGGCCCAAAGTTTCAAAAAAGTTAGGCCAGACTTAAAATGCACCAGGCTGTGGAGAGATCAGATGCATAAAGTGACCCATATCACTAATTTATACTCATGCCTTCAACTGACATTAACTGTACTGTCTCACATTCTGGTCATTATTATGCAAGGAAGTGGTTTGTTAACATAGTGAGTGGCTGAGAGGAAATTAAAAATAATAATGTTTTCTGAATAACTAGCCTAAATCCTTCTTAACACTTACTGTTATTTCTTTTTCATGTAAGTATAGAAATTACATAGCCTTTTTAGCTAGTTCACCAGACCCCTCTCTTTTCTCTTTGTTGCTAGTCACTGATTTTTTCCTCTTCAGCCAAGTTTCTTAGTCACCTCTGGAATTAATATTTATAGCACTGATGGTATGAACACACAGATGAGATTCAGCTATTCTCAATCATATTATTGTAGGATGAGGCTTTAGAGGGTGAGGGGTTGATCAAGTTGGGGTTTACTTTGCATACGGTGTGAGAAAGATATTAATAATGAAACACATTGTCCTCTTGGTATTTACGGATGACATTGTGACTAGTATTATGATTCCAGGTTTTTGGGTAAGGCAGAAAACCTGGCGCCTTTTGCCGCAGCTTTTTCTGTGTTGCTAGAATGTTAAAAAGAGCCCTTTGGTCTGCAGCTGCTGATTCAATTCACTAAGCCTGATACAGCTTGGAAGTGCTTCCCATTTCTTTTTCAGAAAGTAATTCAGAATAGAGAAGGCTTTCGAAATGAGCATATGTCAGTGCACACATGCTAATACTGTATCAGTGAAAAGCCTCTGGCTGTGAGTAGCAGAACATGACTCAGGCTAAATTAAAATTCATTTATTATCACGACACTAGGCATCACAGAGTACTTCTCTAAAGTCTAAGAAACCTATATAGTAATGAGGGGTGATGAGGATCACAAGATTGACTGATGACTAGCATCTCCCACACTAATTTCGGGAAGACAGATGTTGAATGGCTTCCTGTGTTTTTGCCGAGGCTTGAGATTCCAGTTCTAAGGACGGAGCGAGTTTGGTAGGCCTGTGAGAGGTGGTGGATGACAGCTTCAGTAGAGCGCCATGCAGTTGGAGGGTGGTAACCTGGGATTAATTGATGCCAAAAGAAAACAGAAGGTGTGATCTGTGGGCTACTGATTTTATGATTATACTGCTTCTGAACTTGGATAATATTGAAACGTGGAATTACAGGTACAGACTATTCTTCCCGTGAGTTTTCATCTTCAGGAAGTTTGAGGAATAAACTCGGACAAAAAGGCCTCTTTAACCCTTTGTACACCATGAGTGTCTACAGACATGAGTGGTGGACCTTCCCCAGCCGCCACGCATCTGTAGCCCCAAACCCCGCAGAACGACTCTGGTCGCCCAATTTTAAAGATCAGACTTGTCAGTGACATCTCTGGGTTTGTAAAGAAAATTATGGTAACTTAAATTCATTTAATCTGTGTAGATAACAAATGTCTATAGAGAATCTTCTTAAATGCTCTGAAAAACATACTAATAATAACAATTATATTTAAAATTACATATATGCCAAAATTTTAAAAGTGCAGTGGAACCTTGGTTCTTGAACTTCATTCATTCCAGAAGGCTATTCAATAACTGATTTGTTTGAAAACCAAAATCATTTTTTTTCCATTAGAAATAATGAAAATTGAATGAATTCGTTCAGACTCCTAAATGATTCCCTGTTTTAATCTTTCTTATATACAATACATGTCTAATGTACTATTGGATCTATAAACAAGCACTTGCTAAATTTATCGAACCATCCCCTACTATCCTTAAATGAATCACTTTTACTAGCAGCATCTTTGCCTTTTCACCTCATTGCCTATGAAATGTTGTCATTAGCCAACAGGTTTTTGTTTAGCCCAATCAACAACAGTTTTTCTACCTCTTCAATTGCCTGTAGTCATTGTTCCTTTCACACCGTCAGCAACATTAGCACTCTGGCTGGCCTCTATATGTTTAGAAATTGTGCTAATTGTCCTTTTCACCAGCAATAAAAGAAAAAAGAACAAAAGCACACACACACACACACACACACACACACACACACACACACCCCAAACAAAAACAAACAAAAAATCACAGCAGAAACAGCACAATTTCATAATATGTTAACTTTGGGTTAAGTGGTAAACTGAGTCACATTCTCTCCTTTGTTTGTAGCCTGAGAGATGGCTTTTTGTCATACTGATGTATCAGCATGAAGGTGTTGTCAGGTCCTGAACCTACCATAAATTTAGTTCAACAACCAAAACAACTTTTTATGAACAAGTTGGTTGAGAACTGTGTTGTTGGAGATAGAATTGTTCAAAATGGGAGATCTTCCATAACCAAGGTTTGATTGTATTATCTCATTTAATCTTCACTGAAGTCAAATGAAGTTGATTAGGATTTCTTAGCCTTGGCACTTTGGCATTTTGGACCAGATAATTCTTTGCTAGATGTGGGGAGTGGGGACTCTTTGGTGCATTAAGAAGTTTAACAATATTCATGCCTCTATCCACTAGATTACCCAGATGCTGATAGCACCCTCTCCCATATGTTATGACAACAAAAGAATATCCCCAGGCATTGCCAAATGGCCCAGTTGGGAATCAATGAAAAAAGATACTATTTTCGTCTGTTCTCCGAAAAACTGTTGGTCAAGAAAAGATTACTTCATAAAATTTACTGCAGCGAGAGAGAATACCACTGTGATAATAGTATCTCAACAGTGAGGAAGTTAGCAAAACTTATTGTTAGAGTTTTCTTGACTAGGCTCAAAATATTGCAGTGAATAGAGGAATGATTAGGACTGGATAGAGACTACATAAAACAGTTTCACTGAAAAAACACAAGACAGAAGTCTTAAGGAGAAAATTATTTTATTAAGAAGAAAGCCTATGGCTTCTTTTAAGATTTTATGGTTTCCCATCTTAAGTTTAAGTTCCTTAACCATTTTGAGTTTATTTTTGTGTATGGTGTAAGTTGGTGATCTAGTTTGTTTTGCATGTATCTGACTACATTTCCCAGCACCATTTATTAAAGAGACTGTTTTGACTCCATTGTATACTCTTGCTTCCTTTGCCAAATATTGAGTATAATGGCTTGGGTCTGTTTCTGGGTTCTCTATTCTGTTCCATTGGTCTATATTTCAGTTCTTGTGCCAGTACCAGGCAGTTTTGAGAACTGTGGCTTGGTAATTATCCCAATTAAGCCCCGATTAATTGATTATCTGTCTAGACTTAGTGGGACAAATGCAGGTGACCAGGAGTCAGCAATAACGGCCTATCCTCTGGTGCTTCAATGTCTAGACAGCTGAGCAGAACCGGAACATACAACACACAAGATAGAATTAGTATACAATCACACAGGGCTTATTTACCTATTCCTAGTGGGTCCTAGGCTCCAGCAAAGGCCACCCGGCAATGAACACTGAAGGACAGATGCTGAAAACGGAGACAGGCAGGCGGCCGCAGGTTGGTTCAGGCACACACAGCAGAGCAGTCAGGGGCTTGTCTCTAGGTGCGACCTGGAGTTCTCCTCTTATTGGGCAGGAGCCTTCAACTGAAAAGGGTCTCAGGGTTATATAGACTGTGGGAAACAACTGGTGTCCTTATCAGTGTGGGCCAGAGGGTCTGCCTTATGCTGGGAGCAGGGCAGTTACACTTTAAGGGCTCAGAGCTTTTACATTGTTGCAGAAGACCAAGAAGACACACTTCTGAGGAAGTAGGAGGGACACTGTTTAATACGCCAGGGGACTCAGGGAACAGCCTTCCAAATCTGAGTGAAGGAACACACATGGGGACCCCCCTTATATTCCCCTCCCTGTGATCTTTGTCCCACAAACATGGATTTTGCTTCTGGTCCATTTTGTGGACCTTGAAAGAAGGTCCCAGGTGTTGGGGGTCTCCAGGCCATATCTGATGGTGTGGCCTGGCGTCAGAGTTGAGAGCCCTCTCTCTGGGTGGTGCACTGTCCACAGCCCAATGGCCTCTGTAACCGGTTCTGCAAGACCAGTATCTGAGAAAGAGGTAGTGACTTAATTATAGGTTATCAGGAATGTACACTGAGCTTGCTGGCTTGGGTTCAGATCACTAGCCTCCAAATATGAGGGTTATATTGGAATTACCCCTTTTAGCTTCCTTAAGATCAAGATAGTGGGGTGTTCACTAATTTTGGCAGTTACAGAGTATTGGGATTTTCCATACAGTAAACATTTCACACAATTTCATACATTATTATAATAGTAATACAGCTTGCTATCTGATATTGTGATCCTTCCAACTTTGTTCTTCTTTCTCAGGATAGCTGTGGCTATTTGGGAGAATATATATATATATATATATATATATATATATATATATATATATTAATTCCAGATGAATTTTTAGAGAGTGTGTTCTAGATCTTTGAAATATGCCATTGGTATTTTAAGAGGTATTGCATTGAAGCTATAGATTGCTTTAGGTAGTATGGACATTTTAATGATGTTTATTCTACCAATCCATGAACATGGTATGTTCTTTCATTTGTTTATGTCTTCTATCTCTTTTTAAAATGTACTGCAGTTTTCTGAGCACAGGTCTTTTATGTCCTTAAGTTTATTCCTAGGTATATTAATTATTTTGTGCAATAGTAAATGGGATTGTTTGTTTGTTTTTCATTTCCCTTTCTGTGAGTTCATTGTTGGCATATAAAAAGGCCATAGATTTCTGGGTATTAGTTTTGTATTCTGCTACATTGACAAGTTCATTTATTAAGTTTAGTAGTTTTTTTATGGAGTCTTTGGGGTTTTCTATGTACAATTATCATGTCATCTGAGAATAAGGACAGTTTTACTTCTTTGTTTCCAATATGGATGCCTTTTATTTCTTTTTGTCTAATTGCAATGGCTAGTACTTCCAGCACTATGTTGGACAGGAGTGGTGAGAGTGGGCATCCCTGTCTCGTTCCTGTTCTTAGGTAAAATAGTTTTAGTTTTTCCCCATTGAGTAGATGTTGGCTGTGGGTTTGTCATTATAGGTTATATTATATGAGGTATGATCCTTTTATTCCCACCTTGCTGAGAGTTTTTATCAAGAAAGGGTGTTGGATTTTGTCAAATATTTGTTTCTGCATCAATGTATATGATTGTATGGTTTTAATCTCTCAGTTTGTTTATGTGATATATCATGTTTATTGATTTGCGGATATTGTACCATCCTTACATCACCAGAACAAATCCCATTTGGTTATGTTGTATGATCTTTCTAATGTAATTCTGGGTTAACTTTGCTAGAATTTTGTTGAGAATTTTGGCATCTATGTTCATGAGGGATATTGGCCTGTGATTATCTTTCTTTGTATTGCCTGTATCTGATTTGGGATTAGGGTAATGCTAGTTTCTTAGAAAGAGCATGGAAGTGTGCCTTTCTCTTGAATTTTTTGGAATAGTCTGAGGAAGATAGGTTTTATTTCTTCTTTGAATATTTGATAAAACTCTGCTATGAAGCAATCTGATCTAGGGCTTTTGTTTGTTGGAAGTTTTTTTTTTTTTTAATTACTACTTTAATTTCCTCCATAGATATTGTCCTATTCACATTTTTAAATTCCTCCTGGTTGAGCATTAGAAGGCTGTATTTTTCTAGGAATATGTCCATTTCTTCTAGGTTGACCTCTTTGTTGGAACAGAGTTGCTCATAATATATTTTAAAGATTCTTTGTATTTCTGTGGGGTCTGTTGTTATTTCCCCTCTTTCCTTTCTGATTTGGTTTATTTGGGTCCTCTCTCTTTTCTTCTTGGTGAGCCTGCCAAAATTTTGACCACAGCTTTTTAAAATATCTTGTCAGGTTTCAGCCAAGACCAACAGTAAATATTTCTGACAGTATAAAAAAATTCCATGGCCTCAAGGGGATATAATGATTACAATCTTTCTAAGAGGCTGAGTAACCCCCAAAGAGAGGAAAAACTAGAAGAAGAAGAAGAAGAAGAAGAAGAAGAAGAAGAAGAAGAAGAAGGAGGAGGAGAAGGAGGAGGAGGAAGAGGAAAGAAAAAATAAAATAAAAGCTTTCATTACCTCCTAAGAGCTCAAAGCAGTTTGGAAGGATCCTGGCCACAAATGGAGTTCAACCCACATTTCTGTATAGTCATATCTAGTACAGATGGGGTGTAACATATTTATCTTTCAGGCCATATTTTCGAGTCCCCAGTCTGGTAAATACCAAGCTAAGTTCCCAGGACAAAAAAAAATAATAAGCTTAGAAAAATTTTGCATTCTTGTAGATTTTTATAGCTTCTGGGTCTGAGGCTTAGAAATAAAATAAATAGTTATGCTGAAAAATGGTGAGGTAACTCTGGATTTTAAGAAGGAGGGATTCACCTTGGATGTGGAGTTTAAATTCTTAAGAGAATCTCTAAAGCAGCTCCTAAATGTCATACACAAAGAAGGCACTTCCTAAATTTTATGAAATAAAAAATTAGTTCTACTTTCAGAAAACTATATAAAATGTGCTTCATTAGTCAGAAAGTACATACCTCTAAAAAAAAGTAGTTGTAAAAATATTTTTAACAAATATTTCTTGGCTTAAGAATGCTTTGGAATTCTTTTATAAGAGTGAATAGTCATGGATTTTCTGTTTTGCCAATGCTATCATTGATTTGATGGTTTTCTCTAAAAAATATTCTAAGCTTAAAATGAACATAAACTATAAATGAGAATAGAAAGGTTCAGAGCATGTACTTATGGAAAGGTGTTTATTTTCACTGGCATTATTTTATAAAGCCATCTCTCACAATGCATTTAAAATTATGTGCTTGAGAGGAAACCAAGATGGAGGCATAGATGAATGGCTGGTCTGCCACCTCATACAACAATTTAGAGGTATTAAAACTAATATAAAGGACATCTATCACCCAAAACCACGGGAAGGCTGGCTGAAAGAGAAAGGAGCACAACCGCTGAAAAGCTGAGGAGCCGAGGTACAGAGGCACTTGAATCGCAAATCGTGAATTGGGTTGGTGGCGGTGACTGGGCACGCGGCTTTTTTTTTTTTTTTCCAACCCTAAGGGAAACAAGCTGTGGATCGCTTTCACTTTGAAATCCAGTTTCTGGGGTCACGTGGGAGACCCAGACGCCTAAGGGGGGAAGCTGGTCTGTCAGCCATCAGATCTAAAAGTGAGGGACTCTCTTGCAGATGTACACGCAGCAATCACTGTTTGCTGAGCTGCATCACAGGGATGCGTGGGAACTTGAAACATGGAAGGGCAGAGACAGCTGAAATCAGCCATTGCTGTTAGCCACACCCAAGACTAGTGACATTCTAAGACCCCACCCCACCCTTAGGCCCCGCCCTGAGGCCCCCAGAGCACATTCTACAGACCCACCTAGGCACCACACAGCTGCTTTAGCATATAAATGGCCAATGGCTGGTGTTGCAGCAGCTTAAGTAAATAAACTGAAGCTCCAGCAACAAAACTGCCAAGTCCCAAGCAAATAAACTGTACCCCATTGATGACCCAGAAGCCAGTTTCAACCCCTCACACCCATAAGTGACAGATCTGGGAGATGGACTCAGAGAGCACCAAAGCCCCACTGAAACAAAGCGTGTCTCCAGTGCAGCAGTTCTTCCTCTAAAATGAGGAGACACAGAAACATGTCACAAATGGGAGAGAGGGAGGAAAGTAAACTAATGGATGACACAGAGTTCAGAATCACATTTATAAGATTACTCAAGAATCTTCTAACAACCTTTGAAAAACTTGATGAAACCTCCAAGAAGCTTGGTGAGACCTTCAAGGACCTTAAAGAGAATAAATAAAAAAAAAATGGAAAAGGACCAGTCAGAAATTTAGCATACAATATCTGAAATAAAGAATATACAGAAACTCAACTATAGATCAACGTACCCCAAGAATCAAACCAAAGATCTGGAATATAAGGAAGAAAAAATCACCCAACCAGAGAGGCAGAAAGAAAGAAGAATCCAAAAGTGTGAGGATAGTCTAAGGAGCCTCCGGGATGGCTTAAAGCGCACCAACATCTGGATTTTTGGGGTGCTAGAAGAGAGATATCAGGATATTGAAGGCCTACTGAAAGAAAACTTTCCCTACTTGGTAAAAGAAATAGAGTTACAAGTTCAGGAAGCACACAGAACCCCAAACAAGAGGAATCCAAAGAGGAACATACCAAGAAAGATCATAATAAAAATACTAGGGCAAAAGACAAAGAGAGAATCTTGCAAGCAGCAAGAGAAAAACAGTTAGTTACCTACAAGGGAGTACCATACGACTGTCAGCTGATTTCTCAACAGAAACTATGCAGGCCAGATGGGAGTGGCAAGAAATATTCAAAATGATGAACAACAAGAACCTACAACCAAGATTACTCTATCCAGCAAAGCTATCATTCAGAATTGAAGGTCAGATAAAGAGCTTCACAGACAAGAAAAAGCTAAAGGAATTCATCACCACCAAACCAGGATTACATGAAATGCTGAAAGGTATTCTTTAATAAGAGGAAGAAGAAAAAGGTAAAAATAAAAATTATGAACAACAAAAAGACATCAAATAAATACCTAGAAACAAGTGAATCTAAAAATCAAGTGAATAAAAAATCTGATGAAAATGGACTGGTAAATATAATAGAATCAGGGTCATAGAAAGGGATTGGACTAACAATTCTCAGGGGGAAGGGGGTCTAAGGGATACAGGAAGAGATTGGACAAAAATCTTACACCTATGGATGAAGACAGGTGTGGGGTAAGAGCATGGGGTGGAGTTGGGAATCAGGTGAAGGGGAGTTATGGGGGAGGAGGAGGGAAAGAGGAACACCTATAATAATCTGAACAATAAAGATTTTTAATAAAAAACATAAAAAATAAAAAATAAATTATGTGCTTGCTTTTGAAAACCGAATGTATACAACTTTATAAATGGCACATTTTGTGTACAAAGACTAGATATTTTAATATTTTTTTCTTAATTTTGAGTAGATATTTTCACCTCTTAATATAATTTTTTTTTTTTTTACCATTCAGTGACCTTTAATTTAACCATAACTTTTAATGTACTGATTATGGCAAGTAAAAATTTCAGATTATTTCTATATAATAAAAGGCTAATATTCAAATAGACCGAATGGCTGAACAATCAAACAATTGGTCGCTATGACGTCTGCTGACCACCAGGGTGTGTGCACAGAATATGGCTGGATGGTGGAGTGGGTGAGCAGGGGCACCAGAAGGCAGAGTGCCTGTTGCTGTCATCAGGGCAAGCCTCTGGTAGTTACTAAAAATTACTTGCTCCTGTGTGCCACAGTCCCTCCTGGTGCTCACACCTGATGCCAGCACTGTAGCAGCAACTTGCACCCACTGCTGGTGCTCGGTGCCGGCCCTGATTGCTCGGTACCATCAGTGGATGCCAGTGGCAGCTGCCGGCCCCAATTACCCTCAGGGCTTCTCCATATACCCCTGCTCCTATGGGGAGACTGGGGCCAGCAGCTGCCTCTCTCACCCACTGCCAGCTTCAGCTTTGCTCACACCCGCAACCAGTGCCAGAGCTGCCACTTGCACCTGCTTCTGGTGCCCCGCACCGGTCCCAATCTCAGGGCGCCATTAGTGGGTACATGTGGCAGCTGCCAGCCCAGTCTCCTTTAAGGGCTTCTCCTCCCCCTGCTCCTGGGGGGTGATCAGGACAGCAGCTGCTACTTACACTGCTGATAATACCAGCCCTACTCACATAAGCTGCTGACACTGGCCCCAATCATTCTGTGCCTTCAAGCAGGTGCAAGTGGGGTGCACTGTCAGCGCGTGGAAGCAGGGTTGCCTTCAGACTGAAACAGAGGCAGGGGCACAGAGGATGGGCTGAGGACACCCACCACTGTGCCCACTACAGCCTCACAGCCCACAGTTCCTTTCAAGGTGCACAAATTCATTCACATATTTTCTTGAAGGCAAAAATTTTGACCCTTTAGGTATACAAGTATGAAAACAGTAGGCATCTATTTTCTTGGATAAATAAATCCTTTGCTCTCTGGAGTCCACTCAGAGTGGAGGTTTCTTTTATGTATAAGGCTCTGGAAAAGAATGTAGACTGATTTTATATTTGTACTAGAGGCTCAGTGTACCATATTTGTGCAGAGGGTGAGGGGTGTCTCTGCCCAGGCTGGAACCTCTCCAATCTGGGACCCACCAGGATCGGGCCTCAACAGGCAGTTGGATATCCCTCTCACAATCCAGGACTGCTGGCTCCCAACTGCTTGCCTGCCTGTCTGCCTGTTTGCCCCTAACCACTTCTGCCTGCCAGCCTTATCACTCATTAATCATTCCCCTGCCAGCCTGGTTAACTGATCCCTGCCAGACCCCTCACCCCTAACTACCCTCTCCTACCAGCCTGGTCACCTCTTACTGCCCTCCCCTATTGGCCTGGTTGCCCCTAACTGTCCTCCCTGCAGGCCTGGTCACCCTCAACTTCCCTCCCTTGCTGGCCTGATAGCCCACAACTGCCCTTACCTGCCGGCCATCTTGTGGTGGCCATCTTGTGTCCACAAGGGACAGCCATCTTTAACCACACAGGGGCGTCCATCTTATTTGTTGGAGGGATGGTAATTTTGAATATTAATCTTTTTTTAGGTAGGGTGCATATCAGATTTGTATTATGCATGGTTAATGGCTTATTAATTATGTATTTCATCATGCAAATTCCCAAGTTATTTTTGAAACCACAGTTCAGTGAAAAGGATAATATAAATAACAATACATTACAGAGTAAAGTAGGGAGAGGTTTAAATGATATTGCACTATTTTATTCTGAATAGTAGTATTTATAGGAATATTTCTTAAGTAATTTTTGCATATAATAATAGTAAACTCCTAGTATATCCTTTCCGAACATCTAGCACTATAAAAGCATTAAGTAACCAAATGTCTAAACTTAGAAGTAAACAATAAGGAAATATACCATAACAGATAAATCAAGATAACAGAAATAAGAAAAACTATTTCTTACAAAAAGAAGAAATAGGCGAGAACAAAGAGAAAAACAAATATAAAAGATGACATATCTTGGAGGGTATGGGAAAAGATTATCTAAAGAACTTATATACATACACTAGTGACCCTGCACACTAATCTGTGCATGAGTAGCTCACTGCCGCTTGCTTCAGCTGACAGCCCACTGCTGCTGGAAGCTCTTAGCTGCACGTAGTTCGCTGCCCTGCCCTCCTGTAGCTCTCCACTGCTTGTTCCTCACTGTCCTGCCCTCCTGCTGTTCAGTTGTTATGTCATAGTGTCCTGGAACAATTTGCATATCACTGTATTATAAGTATAGATGAATATCCAATGGAAACAGAAAATATTATGGGAAGACTGGTGTTGAGCAGGGGCTAGAAGAAGGAGGTAAAGGGGGGGAAGTTGGGGGACATTTGTAATACCTTCAACAATACAAAAGTATTCAGTCAGAAAGTTATGAAGAAATGACAGAATAGAATTATCACCACTGATTACAAAGTATCATCAGCTGCTAAAATTATAAAGAGAGAAATAATATGGTATCGTGTACCTCCTAATAAAACAGCATAGCATCATCTGTAAATTGGACCTCTAATAACAAAATGGTCAAATCAGAATCCAATCAGACAACCGGATTCAATTGTCACTTTACAGGAAATATAAATAACCATTACTATATGCCAAAGACAGACACTTGTAAAAATCCATCTCTGAAACTCTGCAAGTGAAACAAGCTGGTTTCTTTATCAAACATAAGAAAAGAAAGAGAACTGGAGTGGGAGCCTACAAGAGAAATGCACTTAGGAGATATTAACCAATAATAACCTGGACATCTTACTTGGATCCTGATTTTAAAAATCATACTACTAAAAAATTAATAAAGTTTTAAAAACATTAATTGGATATTTTTAACATTAAGCAACTACTCTTAACTGTGTTTGTGATAGTTCTTGTGATGATTTTAAGTGCTATTATCTATTAGAGATATTCAGATATAGAGGTGAAATAATATAGTGTAGTGACTTTGGGCGTGGCTTTCAAATATAAAGAAAAGAGGGAAGAGAGTAAAATTATAAATTCAACAAAAGTAGCTCTAAGTTATTCATATAAATAGGTTAGAAGAGGGAGTGCAAAATACTGAAAACATATTTGAAGAAATAATATCAGAAAAGTTCCTTCACCTGGTGAAAGAAATAGACTTACAAGTTCAGGAAGCGTATAGAACCCCAAACAAGAGGAATCCAAAAAGAAATACTCCGAGACACATCACCATCAATATGCCAAGGGCAAGACAAAAAGATCTTACAAGCAGCAATAGAAAAGCATTTGGTTACCTATAAGGGAGCACCCATACGACTATCAGCTGATTTCTCAACAGAAACCATGCAGGCCAGAAGGGAGTGGGAAGAAATATTCAAAGTGATGAATCTCGAGAACCTACAACCAAGATTACTGTATCCAGCAAAGTTATCATTCAGAATTGAAGGGCAGATAAAGAGCTTCACAGATAAGAACAAGTTAAAGGAGTTCATCACCACCAAACCAGTATTATATGAAATGCTAAAAGGTATTACTTAAGAAGAGGAAGAATATCAGGTCAATTAAAAATCTGAGTAATAGAATAAACTGGTGAATATAATAGAATCAGGGGCAAAGAAAGGGAGTGGATTGATAATTATCAGTGTGAAAGGGGTGTGGGGGTGCAGAAAGAGACTGGATTAAAATCGTATAACCTATGGATGAGGACAATGGGGGGTAAGGGCAGAGGGTGGGGTGGGAACTGGGTGGAAGGGAGCTATGGGGGAGAAAAGGAGAAACAATTATAATAATCTGAGCAATAAAGATGTATTAAAAAAATCTTTCTAATCATGCCTTTGAATTTCTGCTAATACTTTCAAAGAAGTAAATTCTAACTTTTTGACTCAGGAACCTTTAACCTAGGAATTATACTGAGAATATTGACATGACATGTCTACAGGAGATAGTTCTTTCTACGTCAAACCTGGAAAGAACATAACAGGCAGTTTTATATTTATCTGTACACTAGAGGCCCAGTGCACCAAATCTGTGCATGGGGGAGGGGGTTCCCCTGCCCATCCTGTACCCTTTACAATCTGGGACCCCTCAAGGGATGTCCCACTGCACATTTAGGCCCTATCTCACAATCCAGGACTGCTGTCTCCCAACTACTCGCCTGCCTGACTTCCTGATTGCCCCTAACCACTTCTGCCTGCCAGCCTGATCACCCCCTAACCACTCCTGTGCCAGGCTAATGGATGCCTAATTGCTCCGCTGCTAGCCTGTTTGCCCTAAATGCTGTCCCCTGCAGGCCTGATCACCCCTAACTGACCTTTCCTGCAGGTTGGTCCCCCCAACTGCTCTCCACTGCAGACCTGGGTCCCCCCTAACTGCCCTTCCCTGCAGGCCTAGTCACCCCCAAATTCCCTCCTTTGTCAGCTTGGTCACTCCTAACTGCCTCCCCTATAGGCTTGATCACCCAAACTGCCCTCCTTACAGGCATGATCACCCAAACTGCCCTCCCTTGTAGGCCTGGTCCCTCCCAACTGCCCTCCCCTGCTGGTCATCTTGTGGTGGCCATCTTGTGTCTACATGGGGGGCAGAATCTTTGACCACATGGGGGCAGCCATCTTGTGTGTTGGTGTGATGGTCAATCTGCATATTACTCTTTTATTAGATAGGATAGAATCCTGGTGCATAGATGGGGTCCAGCTGGTTTTCCCTGAAAGGTGTCCCAGATCAGGGTGGGGGTTCCTTTAGGATGTGGGGTAGCCTGGGTGAGGGTCCTGTGTTGGTTTAAATGCCAGCCACACACCCCCAGTGACCCAACAGAAGCTCTGGTATCTGGAATTTATTTATCTTCTAAAATTGAAGCTTTGTAGCCAGGAGTGGAGTCAAGCCTTCTGCTTGTCCTGTGGTGGCAGCCATTTCTATTGGGATTTATGTATCTTCTATAATTGAAACTTTGTAGCCTGGAGCAGAGGCCAAGGCAGACTAGGGCTTTAGAAGTTTGGCTTCTTCCATCGCCTGGGGCAACCCTAACCTCCTGCTCTTTCCAGCTCCATGGCTGCCATTTCTGGGGAAACCCAAGCCTACATCCTGTTCCCTGTGGCAGCAGCCATCTTGCTTGGTATTATTTGCATATTTGCTCCTGATTGGCTGGTGGGCATGGCTTATGGATGTAGAGGAAATATAGTCATTTTGTATATTACTTTTGTTAGATAGGATTTTATCTTTTCACCTAATTTTCACTCTATTTTCTTGCTAGGATCCTGTCTAGAAAATCATATTTGATTATTTTCTACCTCCATATAACCTGCTATGTACTTTCCATTTATTATGATAGTCAGCTATTAAAAAAGAAAAATTGAACTCCTAATCTAAATTTCAGTTTACTATGTATGAAATTATAGTCACTTGGAAGGGATACTGGAGCTATTGTATCTCTGGTGATTTGTTGCCAAGTAAATCAACAAAATTTGTATCATAATTTTTATGACTCTCAGAAGGCTTTCCATTACTTCTTTGATACATACTAATATGTAAGCAAAACCATATTTTCAACAGATGGCCATCACATATATGCATGGCTGGCTGCTGGAAAACAAATCAGTTTCATTAAAAAAGAGATTTTGACAGGAAGCCAGGAAGGCTGGTCAACAACCTTAATTGCTCTAACCTTTAGTTGAGATATTGTTAGCTGAAGCAGCCTCCACTTTGTTTGTCCCTTGTAAGTTTCTGCTATTTCCTGCCTAAGGGCTACATGTAAATTTCTGTTTATGTTGCCTAAGATGTCTTCCCCAAAGCCTCAATAAAAGGGGATGGCAGGGCCAGAGCAGAAGTAGTTCTCCCACTAGAGTTGGACTACCGCCTGGCCCCCCATATCACCAAGTTGAATTTCTTCAAGTCTCAAAGTCTCTTCATTTGTGTGCGGCCCTTCTCCAGAATCTGAACCCTGAATTGGAACTCTTTCCACGCGGGCAGTGAAAGAGAGTCCTATAGCTGGCTCTGTACTTGTGAAGCAGGAATTTGGGGGGAACATAGTCAGGCTTAGGGATTTTTTTTTTTAGAATTGGGGTCCATGGAAAAAACACAGGGCCAGGCCTGGGAGAAGGTACATTTCCATAACACAAGGAAGACAGGGGCAGTTACATCTCCATAAGACAAGTGACCTGGAAGTAGCCAAGAAAGGTCTATGTTTACAAAATAAAGAGAAGGATCCCTTCATCCAGAAAGAGAAGAAGAAAGCCCAAAGGGAATAGAAAAACAATCCCACCTGAGAACTGACCTATGAGCCCAGGAGTTATTATAGTAACCAGTCTAAGGAAATAGTGACTAATCAGAGGGGATATCAATGCACCTGCATCTACAGCCTTTATAAGCCATAGGGAAAATGAACTCAGTGCGACCCTTATCCCCCTCCCTACTTTGGAGTCTATTCTGGGGGACTCTTCCCCCTCCCTATATGGAAGTCTGTACTTGTTCTTCAATAAATCTCCATCTTTGTGTTACGTCCAGGTTTTGTGATCCCCAAGGACCGAGTCCGATGCAATAGCAGAAAGCCTGTTCCATGCTAGCATGGGACTCTGTCATATTTACACCGACACTGGTGTGGCAGAAGAGCAAGAGATTCAACAGAGTAAGGGATTTTATAGGGGTAGTGATGTCACTGCTTTAGCTGACCCTGATTGGTTGGATGAGGGTCCAGTTACAAAATGGAGGATAGCTCCACCCTGCCCCACAGTACAAAATGGAGTCAGGAGTTAGCCCTGCCCTGCCCTGCCCTGCCCTGCCCTCTCACTTTGCTATACAACTTTCTGTTAGTGGATTCATTCTTCATTTCCGGCAGACAGAGGATCTGGGTTCCAGTTCAAAAATTTGGTATCACTTGCGATCAAAGAACCACTGACTACCAGTGATAAGGGGATTGATGATCTAATATCCACAATCAGCTCTGCTTTTTGAACTTATCTATGACTTCATAGGATACTTTGTGTTGCTTTTTTATGTGATTGAGAGTAACTCTTACAGAATGAGTACAGGCATTTCTCATTTTACTGTGCTTTCCTTTGTCACACTTCACAGATAGTGCATTTCCAACAACATCAAGGCTGACCCTCCTCTAGCAAACCATCATGACTGGCTGAACACTCAGACAATGGTTAGCATTGTCTAGCAATAAATATTAAAAAAAAATAAAGGTATACACATTTTTGTTTTAGACATAACTTTATTGCTCACTTAGTAGGGTAAACATAATCTTCATATGCATTGTGGAATGAAAAGTAAAGGTGACTCCCTTTAGTGTGAAATTTGCTTTATTGCAGTGGTCTGGTATCAAGCCTGCATTATCTCCAATGTATACCTGTATTAAACCCATTATCTTATTTCAGGAACATAGGATTTCTGTTTATTTTTGTTTTCTCATCCTTGCTAAAATTCTGTTGCCTAAAATTTTTTGCCTTCATTTTTGGATCATGTCTTGCATTGTACTTGACCGTTGCATCCTAAAGCTGTATTATTTGAGTTGTTTCCCCATTTTTAGTAGGGAGCTAAGCTTGTAATTATAGTACATGTAAATATTGGCTATTTAAAAAAGGAAACTAAGTATTTCACAACTGAAAGTTTGTAATTGAGGTCTTAGTCTTGGATCTACTAGTAATTGTTGAATTTTTGGCAAGACATTTAACTGTTCTGTATATACACAAGATAATCTCAAAGTAGATGATCTTTAAATCCTTAAAATTATGATTCAACATGAGAAATCAAAGTATGAACATGAAATAAACTTTTAAATTGCACAATTTAATTATATATATGTGTTTCATTTTAAGTTGACTAAAATCCTTTTTGGAAATATGTGGAATATAATTACTAAAAATAATAAATATAAAATAATAATTGATTTAGTAATACCTGCATGCATTTTAATGTATGGGAAATTATTTGTTACATATGCCTATTATTTTAATTATTCTTACTCAGTTTTTTACTACTGTCATTACAGTTTTTTTCACATCCTAGGTGGAATGTCAGATTAAACTAGTTAACACCTGCAGGGTATAAAATCTTTAATGAATAAGATGTCCTGGAGATTACTTATTTATTGAAGTATTCTCAATTTTTAAAATATCTTCATAATGACTGCATGTGGATACTCCTTTATTCTTTATTCCCCTATAGTGTGGTGTTGTTACAGAGTTCCCAAACAATCAAACAATGCAGGAAGAGAGTTTGGAGAGGCTTACTTTATTCATCACGCGATGGGCTTATAGAAAATGAATTCAAATTCTGGGCAAGGCTACAAGCAGAACTTCCCTTTTTATTAAAGAGCCAGCCCTCTGTGCACTTAGTGGTTACCGCGATGCTGGCCTTAAAAACAATACAGTTCTATCCAATTAAAAAATGCATCTGGCATGGTATTGAGATTATGGCCATATCTAGTTTCCAGCCTACATGGTCACACAGCTAAGTTTATCTTCCTCATTATTCAAACAGGCTAAAGCAGACTAAAAAGCAACATTTTATCTAAGAAAAACAGCAGAAAATTCCAAACAGCAGTTTTTTTTACAAAATAGGGTTTTTTCTTCTCAGTGTGTGTATGCATGTGTGTATACATACATATAATTTTTAAAACCCCAGCTATATCTACTTAAACCCTATTATCATGAGACAATAAGAAAACAAAATATGCTAGGAGAAAATTCTAGTAAAAGCAATTCAATAACAGCAATGTCACTCCTGAGAATCATAAATTTTAACAATTGTCATGTCCATTTTTTTTGCTAATGTAATCAGCTAACAAAGAGAAACAAATTAAACATCCTTATTCAATTTCAGATGGAGGAGAAAAACATAATCTTGATGCTGAAATATTTCATACAAATCTTATTAAATGCAGCCAGTCTTCCTGAAGATGGTATTATGGTGATTTAATAATAAAAAAATCTCTATTTATCCATTTGTATTTATATACAATAAAATATTTTATAAGCTATATACAAATAAAATTTGTTTTTGGTGGATTGAGAAGGGCAGATAATTCCCATTCACAGTCATGCCTTAGTTTATTTTATCTATGTAAATAGAAAATAATCTAGTAAAATATTCATTCCATGTTAACTTCCCCTGTTGAAAACTGTCAACAACCTTTGGCGGGGGAAAAAACTGTTTGTGATACTATTCCTCTAGAAATGTTTTAACTGAGTGATTTTGTTTTCAGTTGGAAAAATAGCAATCCACAGGTCTTAAGCTAGGATGCATCACAATGCTTTTGGTAAACATTGTTGTCAAATTATTTGCCCTACTGTAAGAGGCCTTTTTGATTTGTTTCCCAGAACTGAACCAGTGTTTAGTGAACTTTATGACCTGCTCCCACATATTTTCAGGCTATTCACTCAAAAGGAATTAGTAGCAAAGGTAGATATAGGGACCAGCATAACTACCTAGAACCTAATTAGGAAGTACAGGAAGTCTTGACTTCACTTTTTGCCACTTTGAATTTATTTTTGGTAACATTAACTGATTATCCAAATAATCATAAAATCATCAGCTTATTTTATTAACATCTTAAATTAAGCCCTCGAGTCCACTAGGGATTTTTCTTTTTCTATTTATAAGAAATATTAGAGATTCAATAAGTGGGAGGGAAATGAAGTGAGTACATTAATTGATTATTAAAATAACAAAATATTTATTTTTTATATTTAATATGTAGTTTTTTATAACTTTTAAATGCATAATTTAATCAGGTTTTAGCAAAATGCATACATTTAAGTGACTACCATCAAATAATCAAGATATAGGTCATTTCTCTTACCCTTTACTTCCATCAGATTTCATTCTAGTAAACCTCCCAGGACCTAAGTAATATTGTCAGAACAATGGATTTTCTTAACTGAATTATATATATATATATATATATATATATATAGAGAGAGAGAGAGAGAGAGAGAGAGAGAGAGAGAGAGAGCCAGTGTCCATGATGACCATGATGACCAAATGACTGGTCACCATGAGCTGAAATGAGCAACCCTGGGCCTGGGTCCCTCCCTCACCCCCAGCCCATGAGCACGGCAGGGTGGGTCTGGGTCTGGCAAGCTGGCTGAACAGCTGACCTCTTGGTCCAGCCCACAGGCTCCAGGGAATCAGCGATGGTGAACGGGGGAATTGGGGTGGGTGGTGGGAGACCAGGCTGGCTGCCAGCACATTGGGATCACCAGCTCATCCTGGCTGCTCTAGGGCTCATGCCTGTGGAAAAGCTGGTGCTGGCAAATTCACCTCCATGCATGTGCACCGTGCCAGCTGCTGATGGAACATGCTACCTGCTCGGGGCCACTCATGCCAGGCTGGGCAGGTTGTGGGCATGCCTCATAGTTTCCATCAGCGCCTCAAGCCCCAGCAGCAGCAGCAGTGGCAGTGGCAAATGGCAGTGGTAGCAGCAGCAGTGGTGGCATAAGCAGGCCTGAGCAGGCCTGAGAGGGCAGGGCAGTGTGTTCCATCAGCGGCTGGCCTGGCTCACTCGCATGGAGGTGAAGTCGCTGGGGCCTGCTTTCCCACAGGCCTGAGCTCTGAGCAGCCAGTGATGTGTTCGTGATTCCATCATCCTGACAGCCCAGCAGTGGAGGCAGCATTCAGCCTGGGAACTTGAGAACTGGCAGAAGATGGCCCTGATCCCAGGAGGCAATGCCCTAGGGACCCTACCCACATGATTTTGTGCACTGGGCCTCTAGTACTACATATTTTTTGAGTGTATCTGACTTATTTTTCTCAACATAATGTTTTGATATTTATCCATATTATTGCTGCATCTGTAGTTTTTTTCTTTATATGTGTCAAGTATTATCCTATTGTGTGATGATAAAGTCCTTGTTTAATTACTCTCCTATTATAGACATTAGGCTTGACTCCAGTCTTTCTTTATTACAAATAAAGCTGATATGAATATTTATGTACAAATCTTTTTTCTGGAAATGCTTTTCTTTCTAACTTATGGATCATAGCATGGTCATATGCAATAATCTGGAATTTGATAAGGCTTTCATAAAGGGTCACATATAAGGAAACATTAAAACTTCTAAACCAAAACTTCCAGCTTTGGTATATATTATTGTCTATATTGGAATCCAAGGGCACCATGTACTTGATGGTGACACTGAGGTGTTTTTATGGGAGATGTCTGTGGAGCAGTTGTAACTTAGGCAAATTAGAGGAAGGGCCAGTGATCAGAAAACTGACTTTGATAGAAGCCAAATATTTATTTGCAATAACATGCAACTTGTTTACATATAATATTAGATTAGCATCCTTATGTACTATTTAAGAGCTAGTTGACATTGGTCAACCCATTTAACTCTGAATTTGTTTTATTTATATTCTTTTTTAAAATTTTTAAAAATTCATTTTAAATCCTCACTCAAGTTTATATTTCTATTGATTTACACACACACACACACACACACACACACACACACACACACACAGAGAGAGAGAGAGAGAGAGAGAGAGAGAGAGAGAGAGAGAGAGATCTATTAATTGCCTCTCATGCATACCCTACCCTGATCAGGGATGAATCCACAACTTTCATATGTGCCCTGACTAGGAATCAAACCTGCAACCTTTATAGTGTATGGAAGGATGCTCTAATCAACTGAGCCACTTGGACTGGATTTGTTCTTATTTTTTTAAAGGAACAAAAGGATACCTATAGTGCAGAGTCATTGTCATGCTTTTAAATGGAATATGCAGAGTATGTAACAAGTTCTAATGGCATTTATTATAATGCATGTCATGAGTACACTCCTTTCTTACACTCCTTTCTTGTTCTCAAAGTTCTCAAAGTTGTAAGCATTATTTTACTGGAAAGGGATGACAGGGACATCTCTCTTTTTTAAAAAATATATATTTTATTGATTTTTTACAGAGAGGAAGAGAGATGGCTAGAGAACTAGAAACATCGATGAGAGAGAATCATTGATCGGCCACCACTTGCATACCCTCCACCGAGTATGTGCCCGCAACCAAGGTACAAGCCCTTGACCGGAATCAAACCCGGGACCCTTCAGTCCAAAGGCAGACGCTCTATCCACTGAGCCAAACCGGTTTCGGCAGGAACATCTCTTTTAACAAACTGCATGAATGTTCACCCAGAGAGTTGGAAAAAGAGGGGTCTAAAGTCAGTTTCCATCGCATAAGAGGGCTTATAAGCTTCTTTTGAATGTATATAAAGTCTGAATAACAGATCCAGTAATTTTATTTGTTCATGCAAGGAAAAATACCCAATTCCTTGTTCAACTAAACAAACTAGATAACAAAATAGGGACATAGTACATGGATATGAACCTTGCACTATAACAAATTTATGGATACAGACTAGGTGCATAGAAAAACATGTAAACTTTGAAATTAAATGTAAATATTTATAATATAAATGCTGTTGAGTATAAGTGTATATTTAAAAAAATAAAAATAAAAAAAACACTTGGTTGGTTCAACTCAAAGTCTGGAAACTTTGTAATTGTTTAGGAACAGAGGTTGACCTTGCTCCTAGATAAAGAATATATTTGATGACCACGTATGTCTTTTTTTCCAATAGTTTTCTGTATTTTAATATAAATTTTGATTATATAAGTTACATAGCTGGACTTATATTACAGTTTTGTTTCAGTACTTTTTAAAAATAAAAACTGCTCTTTCTATATCTTTCTTTTACTCTTTATCTCCAGAAACTCTTTATGGTGTCAACAATGTCACATTTTGTTTTAAAATAAGCAAAGAAACACATAACAATAGTAAAACAATTCAGATTAGTTGGTATAATATACTGAGAACAAACATTGATCATTTTATTTATTATTACTTTTAATATAAAGCTTATTTTATCTTTTGAAGTTATAAATTTAAGTTTCCTCAATTATTTCTGATCGAAAAAGATGTTTTGCTGGGAAGATCACTTCAGACATACAGTTCTACTGCTGAGGTGGTGGAGATCAGAAAAGCCTATTAGCACCCATACTCTTCAAATCTTCCTGTGTTCTCTTTCTAAACAAAGAATTTAAAACACGGCGCCACTGGAGGGTTGAGATAATGTTTTCCAAAGCATTTTGGAGTCTTAAATTTGAAAAAATTCATGGACAGAAAAAATGGTTTTGTAAAACTATAGCTTTAATGCTTTTTTTTCTAGGAGATATTACCAAATTATTGCTCTTTCATCAAGAACTAAATATATTCTTTTATATATCCAAAGCATGGTCCCTGCAGACAAGAACAATTGAACATAGTTAAAAAGAAGCAGTTTTTAATTTATTTTCAGCTGGCAACCACAAGAATGGGTTCTTTCTCTTATTTATTTTTATTTAATCTTTGAGGCTGATGGCTCCCTGGTGAGAGGATAATATGAATTCCGCAATCAGGCATTATTTTAACATCCCTTACATGCCATATTAGGTTTCTGCAGAGCATTCCCTTGTGCCAGGAAGAAGACAGAATGAAGAATAGACTTTTGCAGCATGATTTTTGATTGTGCCTTTATTCCTCAGATCCATCAGAGGCTCTAAAATGACCAGAAAACACAACCAGATAGGCTGTGTTCCAGAGAAGTTAAGTGGCACTGTATGGCACTGTTTTGCTTGCAAGTTTATACAGATGTATTTACTGCATTTCTTAATATCAGAGAATATCAAAAGGACTCTCAGATGTATTTCCAATATAAGCAACTAACTAGTGAAACTGGATTTAATAAAAGTCAAAGAGGTTTCTGATCCTCTTCTTGCTTTGTCTTCTCTGATTCTATCTTTATTTCATTTAGGATGAATTACTATAGGTACATTTTAGTGAATTAATGGTATTATGGAACCTGCTTTAATATATCATTTTCATATGCCTTTTCCCACCATACTGTCTGCAGAATTACTTTTTTCCAGATTAGTTAGCAAAATAGGCCATTAGTATTCCTGCATTATGAGACTGGTTTGGATGATAAAAATGGCTAATTAGAGGAAAATCTGATACAATGGGCATTGTCATTGTTTTTGAGATCCTGTCCTTTATTGATGACCATATAAACTATTATCTTGTTACTAATCCAAGATTTAGTCATATATGATTCAAAATACACTGATCCATTTTGCATTGTTTATTTTGGAGACTGAGAGGAGGGCAATGTTTGGACACTTTTTTGTGTGTGTATTCTATGACTACATAAATTTTTTAAATTGAGGTATAATTGACGCATAAACATTACATTAGTTTCAAGTATACAATACAATGATATTGATATACACTGTGAATGGCTTTAAAAAATTACCAGTAGGTGTGATTCTGTTTCTCTGATTATATTCTCACTGATAAAAGCAGAAATATTCTTTCCTACCCTTTTTTTGTCTTTGTTTCAGAATGAATAAAACTTCCCAAGAGCCATGGCAGCACACTTTTCCCAGCAATGCCTCAGGGTATTGCCTACAATTTATCAAATCCTCCATGGGATCAGTTTGGTCTGAAGTACAGGTCTTCATGGAATAAAGGTGGATACCTATTCCTCAGGCTAATGATTCAGAGATCCAGGTAGCCATCTCTTAAAAATTCTTTCTGTCTGTTTGCTCTTCTTATTTTTGTTTTAGCCTAAGGTTAGCTTGGCTTTGTACTTAAAAGGTAGATGCAAGAGGTAATTATGTCTGCATACTTTTGTTTTCATGTTCTATTCGTGGAAAAGAGATGGGAATTAAGGAAGAGAATGGAGAGAGAAAAATAGAGTTCATATCTTTTCAATAAATAGCTTTACTATTTAAACTATTTTAAATGGGTTTTTATTTGCAAATGTGACTCTTGGAGGACACTTTCTTTGTAAAAATAATTGGGCAAAATAGAGGGCCAGAAGAAGATGATGTTCTTGATTTTATGATTTCTTAGTCAAGTATGAGGTAAAGAAGTGGAGCATTAAGGCTGCATAAATGGAATAAGGACCTTTAAAATTTTTAAACAGTATGGAGTTGTTAGGTCGAGGCAGAGAGGGGGGTAGCCCAGAGCAGATGCAAGCATCTGCAGGATGGATGGTGACTAGCTGGCGCCTTCCTATGGCCTTCCTAGACCCCTGGCCCGAGGCAGGAATTCCACACCTCTCATGCCCTCCCCTCTCTCCTCCCTAAACAGCTGTATAAAAGAAACACCTATGCTGCTTTTGGGCTAGAACTTCCCTGGCCCACCCTTGGACCAGAGAGCGTCGCCCGGGAGTGCAGATTAAAACCCCCTTCTTAATCGCCTGGATTCCTTGTCTTGTTTCTGAGCCACCTATCTCTCAGCTGGGATCTTACAACCCTCTCCGTCAGGACCTTACAACCTTTCAGGAGTCTCCTAAAAAAAGATAAAAATGGATCTTCCATTCGACCCAGTAATCCCACGACTGGGACTATATCCCAAGAAATCAGAAATACCAATCCAAAAGGATATATGCACCCCTATGTTCATAGCAGCACAATTTATAATAGCTAAGACTGAGAAACAGCCTAAGTGCCCACCAGTAGATGGGTGAATTAAAAACTGTGGTACATATACACAATGGAATACCATGCAGCTATAAAAAAGAAGGAACTCTTACCATTTGCAATAGCATGGATGGATCTGGAGAGGATTATGCTAAGGAAATAAGCCAATCAGAGAAAGATAAATATCACATTATCTCACTCATTTGTGGAATACAATGAACAACATAAACTGATGAACTAAAAAATGTTCACAAGTAGCATGGAAATGGATGGCCCTTCTCCCATGGAGGGTTGGGGAGCATGCTTCTGGGAAGATGATATTTCTCAGGCTGCTGTTCTGTGGTTGGTGACAGCTGGATAAGAATCTTGCTGATGATCAAGTTTCTCAAGGAAATATAAAAGCACTTGCAATTTTGTCTAATATGGTTAAAGATAAAATAAACTTATTTTACAAATTAAAAAAAAATAGATCCATAGTCATAGTGAAGTATCCATCTAATATGAAAAGTGCTGTTTGAAATTTTAACCCTGCTATTTGGTTTCTGTAAATTTAACCTTCCCCAGAGAAAGTTATCAGTGCTGGCACCAGGCCAGGCCTTTGGTTGAGGTCTCAAGGCCCCAGTACATAAGGGTTCTCTAAGAACTTGCAAAAGGGGGCTGGAAACAGTTCATATTTGGGAGACAAAGAAGGTAAAAAACATGTAAATAGGGAGAATTTCTGCATGTTGGCACCCAGAATTTGAGATACATTTTCCTGTGGACCTGCGCGTAATAAATGTAACTCCATCTCTCTAAGTATTGCTTTATTCTTCTTCAGCTTTCTGTAATGGTCTGTGTGGAACAGACCATTGAACCTTAGGAGTAAGAGGGGGAAATGTGGGGAGGAGGAGAGAGATCAACCAAAGTACTTGTATGCATGCATATAAGCATAACCCAAGTCAGTAGGGGGTGAAGGCATGTATAGGGGAGGGGGAATTGGAACAAGCAGGGAGAGGTTGATGGGGGAAAAATGATTCATCTTTTGTAATACTTTAAACAATAAAGAATTTTTAACAAGGAAAAACATTTTTGTTGGAAATGGAAGACAGAAATGAGCAAAGCTATGGCTTGAAGAATGCTATTTTGATAAATAAATGAAGGAATGAACAAGCTAAATTGTTACCAAGTTCTTTAAAAATGTTCTAATGTTCTGATAGAAGTTTTCAAACTAATTTTCACAATTTCATTGATTTTTAAGGAGTAATTTGACTGAGAATCTTATCCATTTCAGTTTTAGGATCAATACTACAGACTGCTTGTTGAAAATAGTTGCTATGAGTAATGTGGTGTTGAACATGATAAGGTTTATGAAATTGTTAGATTCTATCAAGTTTTATGCCCTTCAGCTAAAGACCAAAACCTTAAATTATTTTCAGAATTTGATTGGTAACACTGCAGAGCAGGAAGTACCAGTGCAATGTGACCTCGGTGCTCTTGTCTTCCAAAAGAACAGTAATTGCCACAAGAATGTCTGCTTGTCGTAGAATTGAAAGTGCTTGCAGTACTCTGACCTGGAAGAAGAGCTGAATGTATCAGTTAAAAACCTAAATTATTATAGGAGTTAACAGTGGGCACTTTAAATCAGATATTAAATATGACATTCATTTTTTAATAGAGCATTATTTCTATGCAAGAATTGAGAACAAATTAATCTTTGAAAGGCCCAGGAATATCCTTCTCCTTGACCATCTGTGCACTGCTCCCCTCAATCAAGGGTGCAGAAATATTTTTGTCAGAATTTCAAATTCTCTTCTCTAGTCACTTAGCAACACTTTGGATTTTTACCATAATCAAGTCTGAGCCAGCTGGATTTCAGTTAGGTTGTTGAAATGAAACAGTTTGAAGACTGATGGTGGAGAAGGTGGCAGTCAGCTAGGGATCATTTCAATTTAAGACTCTTTGCCAAAAGAAACCTGTGTAGAATCCTAACATTCACAGGGAAAACAGCTTACAATCTTTTTAAAGACCTCACATTTGTGAATTACCACTTAAGCACAATATAGTTGTGACATAATGTTAAAATAAATCATGCCATGAGGCAAATGTTTTAATAGATACTCTGAATGAAAAATGCAATATTTTCCCTTTCTTTTCTTTTTTTGTAAATAGAGATTAACATGATTGTAGAGTAGGCATAGCTCAGACATTCCACATTGTCACAATAATAATAAGTATGTGATTTACTACATTTAACTATGATGCTCCACCTTCATAGACACTTCGCTATAAAACCAGGTGAATTTCATCTCTGTTGAACTCTTATTCCTGCTTATAACCCTTCATTTCTGAGTCGCCCCTCCACCTTTGTGCCTCACGAAAAAGTACTAACGCTTTCTTTTTCTTGTATTTTCACAGATGTAAAGAATTCCCAGGGTTTCTGGGACTATATAACTTCAAAGGACAGGTTTCCTGGTTCTTCAAATTTTCCTGACGTTCTATCTTCGTACTGAGCCACATTTGCAGTGGTGGTAAAATTCCATAAACTATTTTTATGGAGTGATTATATATAATAATAATTTTGAAAGTTGCAGAACTGGGCCTTTGAGAATTTGTCATTCTAGTTTAAGAGGTTAGTTTAGGTCTCTTAAACTTATATAAAAACATTGTTTTTATTTAAAGCTATAAAAATAAGAATTTCTTTTTATTTTCATGATTGACAACTTACGTAAAGACAAGATAAGAAAAAGAAAACCGGATTGAAAGCTGGATACTCCAAAGTAGTCTCAGGCTTCTTCTTCAGCTTTGGGTCTCTATCCCTTATCAGTTTAATGGCATATATTTCAGCAATATTAAAATTTATTACATGTCATAGGCTTTTTTTTCATTTTTTAAAAAATTTATTAAGGTATTATATGTGTACATAGCTTACCTTTGCCCCCCCCCCCCCCACCTTCCATACATGCACTCCCTCCCCAGAGTTCTGTGTTCGTTGATTGTACTTATATGCATGCATACCAGTCCTTCGGTTGATCTCTTATCTCCCCCAGGTCTTCTTCCCCTCCCCGCTGTCATTTGACAGTCTGCTTGTTTTATGGTGACTATCTCAGGATCACATGAATAGAATCTGCTCCTCATTTGGCAATCTGCTTGTTTTATGGTGACTATCTCAGGGCCACACAAATATAATCCGCTCCTCCTCTGGTTCACCCACCCCCCCAGTCCCACTGCTTCCCCAGGGTGCACGGCTCTCCCAGGGCACATGTCTCCCCCGGGGCACACGGCTCTCCCAGGACTCATGGTTCCCCTGGGGCCCATGGCTCACCGGGGCACACTGCCCACTGGGGCACACAGCTCACCTGGGGCACATGGCCCCCTGGGGCACACAGCTCACCTGAGGCACATGGTCCCCTGGGGCACACGGCTCACCTGGGGCACACGGCCCTCCTGGGGTGCTGGGGTCTTGAACTGGAGGCGCCACACCAGCTCCTCGCTAGCATGGCGGGCTGGCTGGGACAGCTGTGGGTGGGGAGACCGTACTCCAAGGAGTCTCAGCAGAACGGCTGCCGACGTGGAGGCCAAGCTCTGAAGCAGCCCCCTCCCTGGGCCTGGGGTGGAGCCAGCTCCCCTCCTGGTGGTCTTCCCTCACTCACGGTGGTGGCAGTGGGTGCGGCAGAGGTGGTGGCTTTTGTGGCTCAATTTCCACTGTATTTTTAAAATCCACATGGCAGCAGTGGCACTCCTCCTTGGGGTCCCAGCAGAGGCTCGGGCTTGGCCCTGCAGCGGCGGGCCTGACGGGCGAAGGGCTTGCTGGGGCCGCGAACAGAAGGCGCCGCGCCATCTCCTCACCAGCACAGAGGGCAGGCTGGGATGGCTGCGGGCGGGGAGACCGTGCTCAAAGGTGTCTCGTTTGGGGTGGGAGCGGAGCGGTCCAGTTCCACCGTAGTTTTAAACTCCACATGGCATCAGCGGCGCCTTGCTTTGTCTCTAGTTGTAGCCATCCCATTCCGCCAGCTTTCCTGTGGGTCTGGTGTGATCCCTTTCGATTTAAGCTATTGTTTTTTCCCAAATTGTTGATGAGGTGGCAGCTTAGGAGACTACCTAGGCCACCATCTTGTTTTGGTCTCCATGTCATAGGCTTTTGAAGTGGTTTGCAATTTTCCAAATTCATCAATTTTTTTTTTTTTTTACCAAAGTCTTAGTTCCCTCCAATATTTTTAGTGTCATCAATACATATACTAGTCTTTTCAACATTTCCAATAATAAAAATAAGACTTTTAAACTCAAGGTTTTATAATTACCCTCAGGTGGGTTTCAAACTTTTAACTAAATTTGATCTAGACGTTAGAATAATATTGCTCTATTACCATATTTATTCCAAAGCGAAACAACATGATAACGAGGAAAAAAGTATGATTTGTAGAGTTAGGTATGTCTTTAAATTCTATAGTCTTTACCTTTTTTTAAATTGTCTTTACATGTTACTTAATTTGTCTTTTTTTTTTTCACCCTGTACAATGTAAATAATTAATTTTAAAAAGTTATACTTAGGATTATATGAAATAGTGCTTTATTATTTGATTGAGTCATTGCATATTTTTCTACCTTCTAGTTTTGGAAAGATTCCAGGTGACTTTTCATTTTACATAAAGGACCTAGAATAAATTAAAAGTTGGGTAAAAAGAAGAAAGAAAAATAAATTTGTAGTCACAGAAGCTAGTAATAAAGTAATATACAAAAATTACATACATTTTCTATAAGTAAAGGATACACTTGTCACAAATTTCTAGAAATAAATTTGAAGAAAGGTAAACTTTATTATTTCCACATTTTATTACATTCATGAGTAAAAAACAAGCACATTTCTTTTTTTGGTTATAAGACATCACTAGTGCCTAGCGTAATAATGACAATGAATAAACAACCTCAATACTATCTTTATAATAGACTCAATTTATAAAAGCATCATTACAATGAGATATCACCTCACACATGTTAGAAGAATTATTATCAACAAGACAAATAATAAGTGTTGGAGAGATTGTGGAGAAAAAGTAACCTTTAATCACTGATGGTGGGAATGCAATCTAGTATAGCCACTATGGATTTTCCTCAAAAAAATTAAGAATAGAGTTACCATATGACTCAGAAGCCCTCCTACTGGGTCTTTAGCCCTCCAAATTTAAAAACAATTATTCATAAAAATATATGCATCCCTATTTCTATTGAAGCATGATTTATGGCGTCCAAGACATGGGAACAACTGAAGTGTTCTTCGATAAGTGATTGGTTAAAAAGATGTGGTTCATATATACAATGGAATACTATTCAGACATTAGATGAAATACTGTCATTTGTGACAACATGGATGAATGTTGGAATGTCATACTCAGTAAAATGAGTCAGACAGAAAAAGTCAAGAACCATATGATTTTACCCAAATGTAGGATATAAAGTTGAAAGCAATAAATAAACAAACAAACAAGAAAAACAAATAAACAAAAATTCATAGACACAGACAACAGTGGGTAGCAGAGAAAAAGGGTGTGTGGCCACGGTAAACTGTAAAAGGATTTGCATATATAGTTTTAGAAGAAAATTTGACTTAGGATTATCAATTCTATAATACATCATCTGCTAAATACAGATGATGCATTATAGAATTGTACATGTAAAACATATATAATTTTATTAACCAATGTCACCCAATAATTTTAATTTAAATATTATCATTGAAAAAAAATCTCATAAGATTAATTTAAAAAAAATATATTTTATTGATTTTTTTACAGAGAGGAAGGGAGAGGGATAGAGAGTTAGAAACATCGATGAGAGAGAAACATTGATCAGCTGCCTCCTGCACACACCCCACTGGGGATGTGCCCGCAACCAAGGTACATGCCCTTGACCGGAATCGAACCCGGGACCCTTCAGTCCGCAGGCCAATGCTCTATCCACTGAGCCAAACCAGTTTCGGCTCATAAGACTAATTTTTATAAGAATCTTCAATATAAAAATATATTATTAAAGAGAAAGTAAAGAAAACTATTTCAGGGGGGCAACAACATGCTGTTTTGATATTTGTGTAAGTTTATACTTTCCATAGGGAGGAAGATAGATGTTTTCTCTGACACAGTCTGTTCTTTGCATAGCCAGCACTCCATCAACTTCTTCCCGTGTCATCCCTTCTTTAAAGCAGACAAGTTCCACCCATCTTCTATATTGATTATAAAGCGTAGGATCTCTAGTATTGTTTTATCTTCTCCCTTAAGTCTGCTATAGTTATCATTCGTTTAGAAGCAACTCATCTGATCTTAGCATGCTTAATATAAAATTTTGACAGAGCCCAGGGGTTAGTAAACCTTTTTCATAAAGGATAGGTGGAATATATTTTCAGATTTTCAGGCTATAATATCTCTGTACAACTATTCAACTATCACTGAAGGTGAAAGTAACAAGAGACAAAAACTAATGGGTATGGTCATATGACAATAAAACTTCATTTACAAAAACAGGCAGCAAATCAGATATGACCTGTGGGCCATAGTTTTCCCATCCCAGCCAATATACAAAATAACCAAGAGATTCTCATTCTAGGGGTAAAAGTTAAGAAACACCCAGTGATTATAGGTCTATAGCAATGATCAAATGTTACAGTACATGAATAATGGAAGTACGAGTTCTCTGGCTAGTCTACTTGGTTATCCAGAGCTGTTTAAGAAGTTCTTTAAGTATTTTCTTTTATGGTCATAACTTAAGTGAACATTGTCAAGAATGTATTTTTTGAGAATTGTACAACTTGTGTAGCCAGCAGTTAGTACATGTGTGCAGATTTGGGAATGGAGGTAGGAGGGGGACTTTGCTCTTGGTACCTCTAGGACTTTAACAATGACTGTTTTTTTGCAACCCAAGATTAGTTCTCTGTAAAAGTAATTCTTTGAAAACTTAGTTTTATGACTATATATACACAATCAAAGCTAGAGATCTTGCCTAGATATAATCCTTGAGTGTGAAGGAGGGATCTTTTCTTATTAAATATGTTATATTTTTTTATCTCCATCCCAGTACTTCCTCATATCTCAGTACTTCCTCTTACCCAAGCAGTTATTTGGGAGTCATCTGATTAATAAAAAAACAAAAAACCAACCAACCAACCAACCAACCAACCAAACAAACAAACAAACAAAAAGAGACTTGGGTGTGATGGCACCATGTTATTTCTATTTTTTACTGCAAGCTTGTGTCCCTGTATGTCAAGGTAACTGCTTATTCTTCCAGGGATGCCACTAAGAAATCCTTATCACATAGCTACATCTGGAGCCAAGATAATAGAAAATGCACAAATTTTCCTGGGCCATGATATATCCCATTAAAATCAGGATTTATTTTTTAATTGTGTAGAATGATTGGTAGAGGATAATTGGCTGTTGTTACAATGTTCTAATCTTCATGGATGTAGCTTGATTTGGGATATATTTTAGAATCCAAAAAGACAGATGTGACATATATAGTTTTCATTTGATAGTTTCTGAGCTCAAATCACACTCACTAATAGATACCTGGACAAAGTTGTTCTATATCACTAATTGTACTTGAATAAAGAACCAAGCTGAATGTAAGTTATTGGTTTTTTTTTAAATGTATTTTTATTGATTTCATAGATCAGTGTTTCCCAAACTTTTGACATATGTGTACCCCTTCTATAATTTTCATAATGCAGAGGTACCCCTCGTCAAAAAAAAAGAAAAAATGGATGTATTTTAATAACAATCAAAATATATTTATTATTATTTTTTGGTACATACACAAAATAATAATAAACAAAAATAAAATTATTCATAATAAAATATAAATAAAAGTTATATTATAAATAACATTTATTTGCACACCGGACCATCTCATGCCTCACAAGACTGTCTTGACTTGACTCATGAGAAGGTAGAATTAGGTGCAACTAAGCATAGTGCAGTGCATATCCCCACCAAACTCTGGTGCAATGCGTACCTCCATCAAACTCTTCCCGTACCCCTGTGGTACTCATACCATACTTTGGGAAACACTGTCATAGAGGAAGGGAGAAGGAGAGAGAGACAGAAATATCAATGATGAGAGAGAATTATTGATCGGCTGCCTCTCCTGCAGGCACACCCCCTACTGGGGATCGAGCCTGCAACCCCTGGCATGTACCCTTGACTGGAATCGAACCTGGAACACTTCAGTTTGCAGACCAACACTCTATCCACTGAGCCAAACCAGCTAGAGCTGTTTTGTTTTTAATGGGAGGCAAGGTACCTCACTTAGATAGGTAATTCTGTATATAACTCATCTTACTTTAGTCTTAGATGAGCTTAGTGCAGTCACAGAAGGAACCTTGATTCTTTTTAGATAGTTGTTTTGACTCTGTTCCAGTTTCAAAAGACTAGAGGCCAGGTGCACAAAATTGTGCACTGTGAAGTCCAGCCCCCCCCACCCCTTCCCAAATGGGCCAGGCCGACTGGGGGGAGGGGTCTTGGACAGTTAGCCAGTTGGCCTGCCCTCAATCTGTGTAAGGGGAGTGTTTGGGGGCAGGGTTGACTAGGGGGAGGAGCTTAGGGTGGTTGGCCAGCTGGTCCCACTCCCTGGTCAAACTCCTGGTTGAGGGGACAATTTGCATATTAGGATATATATATATATATATATATATATATATATATATATATATATGATGAGGAATTTGTACTCTAAAGTTCTTCTTCACTCAACTTTGTTGAAATGGTTTTGTTCAGAAAGATTTTTAAGTCAGAACCAATCCAATGTCATCTGAGCTTAAACACATATAGTGCTGTTGGTTTGCAACCTTAGGGGCTCTTTAGGTGAAATCTGAAACTGCCCCTCCACACAAAGAGAGGTCTAGGAGAACCTGAAGAAAGAGACAGACTCTTCCAGGTTGGTAGGTGGCAGGTTTAATAAGCAAGGGAACTTACACACTATGCTTGTATTCGGCCTAAGAAGTGTAGATCTATGCACCCAACCGCCAGAGTCTTAAAGTGTTCATAGCTCCAGGTGGCTTCAGTCATGTCCTCAGTACAGATAGCCTCAATAGCATCTTGCTCCCTCAAGGCTGTGCCCTTGAAACATCTTCTAGAGTGGGGATTGTGGGCGGAATCTACATTCTAAGGACAGGGGTAGGGGTGAGGAACCTGTGATTGTCTGGGTTCATTTAGTAGGTCAACCTGCACTTATATCCCCTCAATGACCTCTTTAAAAAGTAACCTCTATCGCAGGGGTGGGCAAACTTTTTGATTTGAGGGCCACAATGGATTCCTAAACTGGACTGGAGGGCCAGAACAAAAGCATGGATGGAGTGTTTGTGTGAACTAATATAAATTCAAAGTAAACATCATTACATAAAAGGGTACGGTCTTTTTTTAAATTTTTTATTATATTTTAATAGTTTAGAACAGCCATCCGGCTTGCAGGCCATAGTTTGCCCATGCCTGCAAGTCTAGAGGGTACATAATTTATGGCATTATTATATTAAAACAACAATTCTGAGTATATTTTTGGTAAATAAACATCAAAGTATACAAATGAGCTATCTTACTGTCATAGAATGTGGTGTTTATAAAACTATTAAATATTTTAAAATATATAGATTTATTTGGTTTTGAAATAATTGATCTGTTGTCCTCTGCCAGTTGTTAGAAAACAAATTGTTGATTTTCTTTTTAGATTACATCTACTTATAAAAAATAACCTTTTATTATCCTTCCTAGTCAGCCAGACTGTGAGGTGAAGAGCACAGTCCTCCAGACTGCTAATTCTGTCCAAGACTGAAGTTTGAGAGTTTGCTACAATCACCCCCAGTTTCAAACATTCACTAGGAAGATTCACAAAATCCACTAATGATAATGATACAGTCATCATGTTTATTGCAGGAAAGACTATACTAAAATCAGCTAAGGGAAGAGATACATAGAGCTCAGTATAGAAATGTTCCAAATGCAAAGCTTTAAGTCTCAGGATGTGTTACCTTGGGTATTACATGATGCTTCCCAAAGTGTTACATCAACCCAGGAAGCTCACTGAGCTTCAGTGTCTAAAGTTTTTGTTATTGTTTTTATTTTATTTTTTTAAATTTGAGGCTTCATTCCTGAGGCATGATGGATTGGTTCATTGTCCATGTGGTGAACTCAATCTCTAAGCCCTTGCTCCCCAGAGGTAAGATGATATCACATAATCAGGAGCCTCCACCCTAAATCATATGATTGGTTACTCTGGTATGGTCAGCCTCCCTCCTAAGATGATCAGAATTGTTCAACTTCATCTTTAGTCATCTCATTAGCATAAAATATCAGTTGTGGCCTGAGGAGCTCTCTATGAAGAAAAAAAAGACTTCTATCACTAGAGAAATCCCCAGGGTTTAAAGGTTACCTCCTAGGAGCCAGGAAAAATGCCTAACTTCTCTTGAGACCAATTCCTTACTATACAATCATATAAATAAAAGTCACTGGAAAAAGTCCAGTGACTTTTATTTATATATAAAAGTCCAGTGACTTTTATTTACCGTATTTGCCGGCGTATAAGACGATTTTTTGGCCCTGAAAAATACGTATTTGCCGGCATATAAGACGACTGGGAGTATAAGACGACCCCCTAAAATTTCCACTAAAAATACAGAGTTTGTTATATACTCACCGTATAAGACTACCCCCCATTTGGAGGCATATTTTTCAGGGCCAAAAAATCGTCTTATACGCCGGCAAATACGGTATATATAAAAGTCCAGTGACCTTTATGGAAGAACAACCAAAACAATCAGAACAAGAACAGTGCATACTGACCACCAGGGGGCAGACGCTCAATGCAGGAGCTGCTCACTGGTGGTCAGTAAGCTCCCACAGCAGGAGCACCACTCAGCCAGAAGCTGGACTCATGGCTGGTGAGTGCAGCGATGGTGGTGGGAGCCTTTCACACCTCCATGGCAGCACAAAGGAGTGGCAAGCCAAGTGCCAAGGAGCAGTGAGGCAAGTGGTAAGGAGTGAGCAGTCAGGCAGTAAGGAGCAAGCAAGCTAGTGGTAAGGAGCACACAAGTGGGTGGTTAGGAACAGGAGATCCGGGATTGCAAGAGGGCACAGGCTGGTCTAAGGGACACCTGTATCCTGTGCATGAATTTCATGCATCGTGCTTCTTCTGGTCTATTCATAATGATCTTCATCTAAAAGATGATTTATCTAACTATAACAATACAGCCCCACACACGTTGGGCAGAATGTGGTTAATGCATAACTTTTAAAAAATGAAGAGAATAAAAATCTGTTTTATACTTTTTGAAATTTCTACCTGCTCCAGTGAAGCGAAGTTGCTACCAAATCCGACTGCATTGCAGTAAACGCAGTTTCTGAGTGCTGATGGTATCATGTATTTTCTTGAGTTTGTGTAGATTGGACTGTAAATATAATTTCTAGCCACATTTAAAAAAAGTTTAGGAAGGGTCAAGATGAAAAAAAATATAAGCTGTTGTTCTTGTGAGTTCATAGTAAGGAACAATAGTGATCTGTGATGAAAAGTAGTAACTGAAGTGATCCTGTTCCCCAGAGTGTTCAACTAGTGATTCTGGGTCCCCCCACTGCCTCCAGGAAAATAGCTAGCATGCTATTTGGATGGAACATCCTGGAAGGAAAGAAGTCAATGTTTTGTAGGGAGTAGAGGCCACCATTTTGGGAGTTGGTCCAGATTGTGGGAGATATATGTGAAAAGCAGGGTATCAGAAATTGGAGCTTGCTGGCATGCCTTCTCAGGATGCTTTAAAATATTTAAGTTTTTAGCAAACTGGACACTGTTAGTAGCTCACAATTGAAATGTTCTTTGAAACGACCACAATAGAATGGTTTCTAACTGTATGGTAGGCGACCCTTTCAGAAATCCTTAGAGAACTGCACCTCTGTGACTTCATTCACCAGATTTGTGCTTCAACCAGCTGACATCACATCTGCCTTCTGTTCCAAGACTGATAGCCTAGCTCAGGTTCTCAATTCCCAGTTCCCATGAAGACTTTTTCAAAGAGCATTTGTAAATATACTTAAAATTTTATATGTACAGCTAGAAAACATTTCAAATATTCCAAAACTAAGAGGCAATTTATGAAGATTATAGAGACACTACCCTGTTTGCCCGAAAATAAGACAGTGTCTTATATTAATTTTTGCTCCCAAAGATGCGCTAGGTCTTATTTTCAGGGGATGTATTATGTTTCCATTAAGTAGGTCTTATTTTGGGAGGATGTCTTATTTTCGGGGAAATATGGTAGTATTGGGCAATATTTGTTTAAAATATCTCACTTATTTATTAAAAACAAAGCATTAAAGATAAAACTAAAACCTATATAAATATCTTTTATATCTCCTCCGTAACTAGACATAAACACTATGTTGCGGTTTGGGAATATTATTCTCATGCATATTTTTGCATTTTACTAAATTCATTTGATCCTCATTCTTTTTAAATGTTTATTTTAAAATTTGCCTAATCACCAAAATTTACTTGTAATACAAAAAGTGAAAGTTCTGGCACTTTCCTGATCATTTACAGACTTCCACAGAGGCATGGACATTATAAATTGCCCAGAAAAGAGTGACATGTGCCTAAGTTTCTGAATTCATGAGATGGCATCCAACTTTTGAAAAGGTATAGAAAAAAGCCTTGTTGTGAGGCTGAAAGCCAAAGAAATTTATGGTTACATTACCCAGGATCAGGAAAATGATAAACCCTTCTCAACTAGTGCTGGCTGGCTCAGGTTGTGAAAGGAGATATAGCATTTTTTTTTAAAGAAAAAGATAAACTTGAAAGTGAGGTAAATTCTGTTGAACAAATAAGTATTGCCTTGAAATCAGTTTACATATCTCCTTATACACCTGTGCATGTGGTTTTCTAGGAGGGATATAAATAGACTTCCCAGGTCATAGACTATGTACATCTGCCACTTATGAAGTAATAGTAATCACTCATTTCCACAATACTATTGTGGAATAAATTATTGCAGAATTCAGTGACATGACAGATGTTTATTTTTTCACTTATGTGTCTGCAGGCTGGTTGCTCTTCATCTCATGGCTATCTTCATAGGCTATATTGGCCAGGCTTTCCTCTAAACTGAGGGTTGAATCAAAGTTTTTCTGCATGTTTATCCTATTTGGACCAGCAACTACCTTAGGCTTGGTCTTCTTGTAAAAGTGAAGACCACTCGAGGGCAAGCAGACTTTGATCATGTCATGTTTGCTGACTTCTAATTGAATATAGCAAATCATGGCCCAAATCCAATATCAAAGTTATCATGAAACACATTCCTTCTATGAAGGTTGGAGGGAAAGGGGCAGTAAATATTTGCTGAACAATAATCTAATCTATCACATCAGTTAGTCTCATGTTTCTATTTGAGTGAATATAAATATACCAATTCACATTCTCAATAGGTAACTTATAATGGCAATATGCCTGAGCTCCTTTTGTCTATGTCTGTGCCAATAATAAATGTTTCCAGTGACTTGGTATTCACCCATATTTTGTTCTTACATGATACCACATTATTTTAGTTGTAAATTTCCATGTGTAGTGTAAGAACAAGAGGCCCCTCGGCAGCTTTGGAAGTGACTCCTCTTCAGCATCTGGATAGCAGGCAGAGCTGAATATTAACTTTAGTGAGTGGTGCATCTTCAAAGAAGTCTTGTCATTTAACCCAGGCAAGTCAGAAACCTAAGAGGAAAGTTTTCAGATGTGTGATTTGGGTAAGGGATCCTGTATATGCAACTAAAAATCTTGATCCCTCAGATTCCCATAATGGGGGAAAGATCTGCAGAACTCAAATAGGGGTGTTTCTGGGCCTATTAAAGGGACAAAGGGCTTGTGTACTAAAGAAGCTGTGGATCTAACTGACAGTTTCAGCAGGGAATGAGAAAATAATGCCTAAGAATCCGAGAATGGATCTCGTGAGGCCTGGATCAAATAAGAAAGGGAAAAAGGCTGATACAGGATTGTTTGTTCATATGCCCAATAGGCTTATGTTGAGGTTTTGTTTTGTTTTTCCCCAAACTGTGAGTGTGTTTGTATGGGAGCTCTTTCCTATGATGTAGAACTTAAATCATGGCAAAGACCCAGGAGTTGTCCAATAAATACATTGCTTGGATGAATCTTGGAGGCTTTATAAAAGTGATAGCACATTTTATGATGCCAGAAATGCTGTGACAGACTTAAGAGGAAGAGATAAAAGGATCAGTGAAGGCATGCTGGAATGGGTATACTCCATAGGACCCTAAACTCCCCAGAGATTATGTTTCATAGAGGGGCTAGAGGATATTCCACTTACCATAAAGAATGTCTTGATCAGAGAGACACAAGCATTATTGAGAAGCTCATTAGTTATCCTCTGTAGGCCAAAGTGATGGTAGGAAATGCTGCTAAAGAATCAGGCTTTCTAGTAACAATAGGGGTAACATGATTCCAGAAGTGTGATGCTTAGTGTAAGCACTTAACGGTTAGAAGCAATCTACACTAATAAAAGAGACACATGCAAATTAACCATCACTCCACTATGCCAAGCCATGCCCACCAGCCAATCAGGAGCAAGTGTGCAAATCAACCCAACCAAGATGGTGGCAGACCACAGAGCTGGAGGAAGCAGGAGGCTTGGGTTGCCCCTGGTGATGGATGAAGTCAAGTTTCCTGACCGCCCTGGCTGGCCCTGGCCTCTGCTCAAGGCTACAAAGTTTCAATTATAGAAAACAAATAAATCCAAGATACTTGCTTCCAGCCTGCCCTGGCCTCCACTCAATGAGGTGCTGAAAAGAAAAAAAAGGAAGGGCTGGGACCTTGGGTTGTCAGGGGTTATCAGGTCAGGATGGGGCAGCAGGGACCATTGGGAGTAAGCAGACCAGCAGAGGTCCAGTTGGGGTTGAGCTGGTCAGTGGGGTGGGAAGGTGAGGTGGGTGACCAGGCCAGCAGGGAGGCAGTTGGGGGTGAGAAGGCTGGCAGGCAGAGTGATTAGGGGCAATCAGGCAGGCAGGCAGGCAGGCAGGTGAGAGGCTGGAGCCAGCAGTTCCAGATTGTGAGAGCAATGTCTGACAGCCAATTTAGGCCCAGTCCCTGTAAACTGGCAGTGAGACATCCTTTGAGGTGTCTCAGATTGAAGAGGATGCAGGTCAGGCTGAGGAACAACCCCCCATGCATGAACTTAATGCACTTGGCCACTAGTCCTATATAATAAAAGCTTAATATGCTAAGTGTCCAGTCTTCTGGTCAGCCATTCAACCAATCAAAGCATAATCTACACTAATAAAAGAGAAACATGCAAATCACATCACTCTGCTACACCTAACAGCCAATCAGAGTGAGTATGCAAATTGAACTGAAAATATGGCGGCAGCCCCGCCCCACAGCCGCTTGCAGCTGGTGGGGGTTAGAGAAGTCAGGCGCTAGTGCCTGAGGCTGGCTGCAGCCACAGAGATCAAGAAGCTGCCTGCCCCATGATCCCAGGCCACAGCCTGCCTCAGAAGCCTCACGCCCTCCTGCCCCACGTTCTGGGGAGACGGAGAAACTGGGCCCAGGGCCTGAGGCTGGTTGGAGCCCGGGAGACAAAGAAGCTGCCTGCCCTGTGATCCCAGGCCACAGCCAGCAGCAGAACCCTCACATCCGCCTGCCCCACGTCCTGAGGGAGGCAGAGAAATTGGGCCCCAGCTCCTGAAGCTGGCTGCAGCCTGGGAGATGAAGAAGCTGCCTGCCCTGTGATCCCAGGCCACAGCCAGCCAGAGAAGTTGCCCCACTGCATCCGAGGGAAGATGGAGAAGCTGCCTGCCTGTGGTCCAGGTGCCAACACCTACAGCTGGCTACAGCCTGGTAGACGGAGAAGCCACCCACCCCGAAGTCCTGGGCACCAACACCTGCGGCTGGCTGTGGCCTGGGAGATGGAGAAGCCACCCACCCCGCAGTCCCACACTACAGCACTTGTGGCTGCAGCACAGGCGAAGCCACCTGCCCACCATCTCCTGAGTCTGCAGCCAGCCTGGGCACCTATGGCTGACCAGAGGGAGGGAAGCCCAGATCCCAGGTGCCTGTGGTTGGCTGGAGGAAGGAATCCTGGGTCCTGGGTGCGGATCCAGGGCAGAGATGGTTAGGGGTAATCAAGCCAGCAGGGGAGAAGTTAGAGACGATCAGGCTGGAAGGCAGAAGCAGTTAGGGGCAATCAGGCAGGCAGGGGAGTGGTTGTGAGAGGTATGTCTGACTGCTGGTTATCCCACAAAGAGTCCCAGATTGGAGAGGGTGCAGGCCAGACTGAGGGACACCCTCCCCGCCACCCTCCATGCACGAATTTCATGCACCTGGCCTCTAGTATGCTAATGATATGTTAAGGCTGCTCAACTCCTCACTATGATGTGCACTGACCACCAGGGGCAGATGCTCCAACCAGTAGGTTATCTTGCTGCTGGGATCTGTAGATTAGGACTGAGCAAAATGGGCCTGAAATGGCCTGGAGCCCTTCCCAGTCCCTACCCAGCTGACCAACTTCCCAAGATCCTCCCAGCCCAGATTGTGCGCCAGTGGGGTCCCCTGGCCTGGCTTGCCCCCTCTCACAATCCAGGACCCCTCGGGGGATGTCAGAGAGCCAGTTTTATTCCGAGGGCAGAGTGACTGGAAGCTATGACACACACTGACTACTAGGGGCAGACGCTCAATGAAGGAGCTGCCGCTGGTGGTCAGTGCACTCCCACAGGGGGAGCATGGCTCAGCCAGAAGCCAGGCTCATGGCTGGCAAGTGCAGCAGTGGTGGTGGGAGATTCTCCTTCCTCCACAGCAGTTGAATGTCCCTCGAGGGCTCCTGAACTGGGAGAGGGTGCAGGCTGAGCTGAGGGACTCCCCACAGTGCATGAATTTCATGTACTGGCCTCTAGTGTGGTAAAATTACTTTAATAACTAGCAATGTTGAATGGCAGCAAGGGACAGAAAAGGAAGCAAGGTTATCTTTTGTGATGGCTAAGAGGAGCAGTATTTATAGGGGCAAAATATAGGGGCAGCTATAAGGATCTCTATCTCTATTATATCTCTAGCTCTCTCTGTATTTCTCTCTATATATATAATTAAGTCTATGTGTATCCATATCTATGTTTATACAGGATGTCCAAAAAATGAATACACATTTTAACAGCTAATAGCTCAATTTTGAAAATGAAATGTATTTTAATAAACACTGTCTTTATAATTATTCAAAGTGTGTGTACACATTATTGGAACACCCTGCATGTCTAAATCTCTCTCTATCTGTATCTATGACTATATCTATATTTATAGCTTTTGATGTGTCTACTATATCTAGCTGTATCCATATCTATTGCTCTACATACCTATATCTTTCTATATCTCAATATTGATCTATAAATATCCATATATATGTATATACTAGCACTATACATACACACATCTATTCATGCTTGATATTTTATATTATATATGTATATATGTTTATGTGTGTGTACATGAACACACACAGAGAACGCTAACATCACCTTTCAGTTCATTCATTCTTTCTTTTCTGTACATACAAATATATGTATCCCACATATTTATTCTATATGTACATTCTAAATATAGAGAGAAGGTCAAAATGGATTTGAGAAAAACAACCTAGATTTTTGAAGGTTATTGGATACAAGCTCTGAGTTGATACTGACACCCTTTTAGTTAGTATAATCCTAGCCCCTAGTTATGCTAGGGATAGTTGGAGGTGAAGTAATTGAACTTCTAATGGAAATACATCTCAAAGGGCCCACTGTACCTTTGGCATACCAGTTGTCATTTCTCCAGTTCACAATGGTATAATGATAATGAACACACTGCTTTTGGCAGTCTTCACATGGATTCTTAAACTAGTAGAGCAGTACTGAAGTAATAGAAAAGGCCAAGTAGAACTCTGGCACTTACCCCTATAGCTGCAGTGTGCTCCTGAACACGGAAAACACTGATTCCACTGCATACTACACCTTTCTAGAAGTGCCTTCAAACAGTGCAGTTGAACTACCTCACTTGTTAATGTGTAACTGAGGTGTCAGCTTAAAGATAATGCCCTTTGAGAATGGGACATTATCTTTTAAGATGCGGTGTGTCTCTTAAACAATGGTCATTTTATGTTGTGTCTGTCACTATGTAGGATACAAGGGTCTAAAAATCAGGTTGTAGAAGTATACTTTTCCCTACTCACTGTTACTCCAACACCAGCATAAATGACTTGTGTTCCAGTCTCTGAACTTTAGGCTCCTGTGTCTAGTGGTGTTAGGTCCCTAAGAAGTGATTTTTTTTCTCAGGTGTGAGAAGGGAAAATAAGAATCCTCCTACACTTAGAGCCTCAGCTTCCATCTGTTCACACAGAACATCTGTTGACAACAGACCATCGAGTCACAGAAAGGAGTTATTATATTGAATAATTGATTGGTCAGAAATAACTGGTCATCACAAAAGGTGAGATGCCACTTCATACTGAAGCCAGGAAGAAATAGTTTCATACTAAGGTGATCCATTGGGTCATCTTCTGGTAATCTTCTATTTTATTGTTTTGTTCTTGGCTTTTTGCACTAGGAAATGTTCTTTATTAGGGGCTGAAATACACACACATGCACACACCCATTACATATTACATATATTTTATCCTGGCATTTCATTTGAGGGATTTATGATTTATAGATTAAAGTGTGTTACATATACATCTGTAAAAACTCACTAAGTTTAATATGTTGCTTTTCTTTTTCAGTATTTAATCTTCTAAAACCAGGTGGTGGGAATATATTTTCTATGAAATTTCACAATTACTACTGGAATTATGTTATTCTTTATCTGTTGATAATGAGGGTATGCCCTGAAAGACAGTTTCAGTAGAATGTTTAGAGTTCTTCGGGTAATAATAACAGTTTGAATGTACAGGTTAGTTAACTTTCACAGTTCCTCCTATTCTCCTGATTGTTCCTGTACTCTGCAATACACAGAGTTAAGTATTAAGAGCAATACATTTTCATCAGATCCAGGACACCGATTCTAACAATGGTTGGTGCCTTGAGATAATGAGGAAATGGTGGGTGAGCACTGCAGATGGCAATCTATGGTATTGACCCCAGTTTGGACTGAGGAGAGACTTTATAAACATGCCAGTAATCACCATTACCAAGCCAATTTGTAAGCAAGTTTCTTCAATATCTTTACTTAGTTGAGTACATTCCTCTTTGAGGGCTAAGCACACTTCCTATTCATCAATAATGGCAATTGGCATTTGAATAAATAACTAAAAATATTTACTTTTTCTATGGAGTATCTAGAATTAATGTATTTTAAATTTTCATAAAATAAGACATATATGTGTCTAAAAAAGTAAAGACATCTTACAAGGGAAAACACATGTAGTAAGTAAAATCAATCTTGATAGGGCTCTGAATCAAAAGAAAAAGAAAAATATTTTTGTTTGAGTATAGAAGCAGGCTTAAAGAGATAAGTCAATAGAAATTGAACTGAGACAATGTTTTTCCCTTATTGCTAAGTAGTTTATACTACTAAATTTCTGAAGACAGAGAGGTAAGTACTTTAAAACTTAATTTACTTTGCAGGAACATCCTATTTCAATCTAATAGTGACTACTTAAATTTAAAAATAAAAATATACAATTATACCTATAATTTTAACTAATTAATAAAGATCATAATGTGTGAATCATAATGTAAATATTGAGACCCACAGGTTGAGAACCACTGCTGTAGAGCCTAAATCATTGAAAAACACAGATATTTACATTATGATTCATAACAGTTGCAAAATAATAGTTATGAAGTAGCAATAAAAACAATTTTATGTTTGGGGTTGCCTCAAACTGAGGAACTGTATTAAAAGGGTTGCAGCAGTAAAAAGGTTGAGAAACACTGTGTGTAGAGGCACTAATTATAATATGGACTGTGAAAATAGACAAGGGCCTATTCCTAGCTCTGTTATTCGGAAACTGTAACTTTAGAAAACATGCCCCACCTTTGAGTAACAGCAGTTCCCAGAGATAACAGTGTCAGAGAGTTATTGTGAAGGTTATTTTTATTATTATACACTCTTCTTTATTATGACTTTTATAATTAAGGCACATACTTTCTTGTTTTGTATTTGCTGCCCTGGCTCTTCATGACATTTATTTTAATCCTTGAAATAAAAAAAAAATTACTATAGGATAGACTGAAGCATCACTTGTATTATTTTTATGTTCTCTAATGAATGTAGCCAACATGCAAAATAACCTTTCTTGTTTAACAATTATTTCTGAATCCTGATCTAGTTCAAACTCTCAGACCACAAATGGCTTATCCTTATATATTAAGTAGGTAACTGGTATATTACATACAGCTGGTGCAAAGGAGAATTAAAGGGGCAGAAATATATACTTGGAATAAAAAATTCTGAACAAATTTATAAATATATGCAAAATTGATAACTTGAAGTTCCATAATCAAGAATAGTTTGGATTACTATTATCTTGCTACAATTGCAGAGTTATAAAATAGCTCAAGACAGTGAAGTGCGGGAATAATGAAGGGTGGTCTGGAGTGTATACCTACTTACTAGTCTTATTTTACACAGTTCAAAGTCTCACAATTCACCATCTGCAGCTTGTTGTAAGATTCTAAAGAAATATATGACTCTTGATTACAAAATAAGGCTAGTCACATTACGTTTTGCCTGATTAGCTATATAGGTCTAGAAAGTGTCTTTTTACTATATAGGCCTCTTTAATTTCTCTTTGTAACATCTAGAGTCATATAGAATTAACATACTAAGATGACAAAACCTCTGTCCGGAAGTTTTTATAAATCACCCCAAATTGGACAGTTAAAAGCCTTTTTGATTTGCTATCATGTGGTTTAGAAACTAAGCCCAATAGACTCTCTTCAGCACATTTCACCAGATATGGGTAAATTTCTTTCCTTCAGCATTTATAAATAAAGCCAATTATGTTACTCCTTAAAAGTGACTTATACTTGATTAAAACAGCATTATTTTCTTTTTTTTAAAAATATATTTTATTGGTATTTTACAGAGAGGAAGGAGAGGGATAGAGAGCTAGAAACGTCGATGAGAGAAACATCGACCAGCTGACTCTTGCACACCCCCTACCGGGGATGTGCCCGCAACCAATGTACATGCCCTTGACCGGAATCGAACCCGGGACCCTTCAGTCCGCAGACCGACGCCCTACCACTGAGCCAAACCGGTTTCGGCAAAACAGCATTATTTTCTGATGAAAGAAAAATAGATTCTTACTGAACCTATATGCATAACTATATTGCATAAAATGGAAAAATAAGACTTAAAATTTTAAAGTGTGGGAAATCAGATATAATTTTAAATGTGTCATTATAGTTTATAAATGCAGAATCTAAGTTGTCAAAGGCATCTACTCTAAGAATCTATATAAAGAATAGAATCAGAAAAACAAAAACAAAAAACAGAAAGGGCTTTCTTAAATATCTGGAAAATTAAAACCACATTAAAATATTTTTAATTACCTTAAAATTTCCCCTATAAGTTCATTCAGTCCTATTTAATTAATTATGTTCCACTTGATCTTTGGCCAGCAATTTCATGAAACTATTTTTTGAATTAAAAAAAAAAGTCTTAAAATCCTGACTCAGCATATTGGTATCGACTGAATGCCATCTGTGCAATACATCTGAGCAATGTCAACACAATGCTTATACCCTTGGGATTATTCTTTGAAATGTCAACAGTTTAAAGTGCTTGGTCCAGTTTACATAAATAAATATTTTATAATTTGAAAGAAACTGCTCTCCATACAAAAAATAAATTAAATGCTCTCATGTGATCATTTATTTATAACCCATCACTGCACAGTTTAGTTAACAAGAAAATATATAACACACAAATTAAGAGCCCCAGATGTTGTCAGTGAGATTTGCATCAGAATCACAGCATTGTTAGCTGTGTGATAGTGGGTATTGAGTGCAGTGATAAGGCAGGTAAAATGCTAGCACACTGACTGACATAAAGTGATATTTTAGTATACATAACTTAAATAGTAAACATATAATTTGTTTAGGTGAGCCAATGTGCTGGTACAGAAAGACTTCAAGAAAAGTAGTTTGACAAAAGGTAAACATTGAATGTGGTCTGATTTCATAAATAATTATTAACACAGCAGAAAATATCTTTAAGAATATATACCTTTACTAAAAAGGTGAATATAGTGTTTATTATTTTTCAATAAAAGGACATAAAACCAACATTTAATTTTGTAGAAGAATTTTTCTAAAGCACTTGATAAATCTGGAGTTACAGAAGGATCATTCCTTGACAGTAAAATATACCATATGAAGCCAAGTCTAAATCAAACATATTTTAGAGCAGGTAAATCAAATGTCTTCATAGTAATAAAAATTCTATCGATTATATTCCTATTAAACACCTAATATATCCTTAGTAAATTTACCTCTCCCCCCCCAAAATTACCATATTAACTCATTAGAGACTCATATGAGTTAACTAAAGTTGCTGATGTTAAGTCAATTCAATTTTGGAAAACGTATACCAAAAACAATTATCTTAATTTCAGTGGGTGCTCTTAAATGATTCCTCCTGGTATAGTTTAGTAACAAGGTCAATTCTGTCATGGTCACTTTAAGTGAGACAACAAGATCACTGAAAATATTTATTTTTATTCTCAAAGCCCATTGCACGAAGATTCATGAAATAGGCCTTCCTTCCCTTGGCTTCCAGCTCCGGTTTTCCTCCAACACCCAGGACCCAGACCTTTGCTCCAGCTGCAGTCTGCCACCTTTGCTGCAGAGTTGGGCCAGAGTCTGCCTTTTTGGTTGCTGCAGACTCTGAAGTTTGCAGTCTTATCTTCACTGCAACCAGAGTGCCACTCCTGTAGATCCTTTCACCTTCTACCTTCCCTCTCATAGCAGGTGTCCTTCCCCACCTGACTACTCTGTGCCTGAAGCAGCTGGGCAGTCGCCATCTTTGACCTTCTAATTTGCATATTTCCTCCTGATTGGTTGGTGGGTGTAATGGAGTGATGGTCAATTTCCATGTTTCTCTTTTATTAGTGTAGATTTTCCATAGGGGGAGAAGCAGTCATTTCTATCATCAAAAGCAGTTTACAAGTATTAAAGAGTCTACATTATTTTAAATTAAGAAGTGATGATATCCAAGAGGATATCATCTGCTCAAACACTATCTATATATATATATCTATATATATATATGTCAAGCGACCAGACCGACAGAATGACCAGAATGACCACAACAAGGAGTTGCTATGACACACACTGCAGTGGCCAAGTGGCCCGATCAGGGCTCCAATGGGTCCTCCTACCTCATGTGGCCCTTCCCTCCAGCAGGCCCAGACCCTGATCAGCCCCCTCCAACCCTAGTCAGGGGCAGGGCGGGCTGGCCAACCACCCACAGCTGGCCCGACCTTGATTGCCTCCCATTGGGTCAGGCTGGCCAGACCCTATCTATACACGAATTCATGTGCAAGGCTTCTACCGTATTTCCCCAAAAATAAGACATCCCCCAAAAATAAGACCTACTTACAGGTTTCCTTCTGAGTGAAATATAAGGCATCCCCCGAAAATTAGGCCCCCAGGATTCACATTTTGTCTGGTTTTTGTTGACAACTACCATACTACCGTATCGTATACAGGTAATAAATTTCCTTTATTTTCATTTAACAATAAATGTGTACCATATTCTTCTTCATGGAAAAATAAGACATCCCCTGAAAATAAGACCTAGCGCATCTTTGGGAGAAAAAATTAATATAAGACACTGTCTTATTTTCGGGGAAAGAGGGTAGTAGTAAACTAAATGTTTAAAGGAATAAAATAGTACACTTAACTTATTTTCTCACTATGATAACTTTTTGGTTAGTACAGCTTTAATGATATACGTATTTCATTACTTTTTTTCAGTAGACCTTCTAGAAAGAAATATTCCCATATTTACACATAATAGCCTGTTAGCATTACTCAATTAACATTATCATTATTTTTATTATTAGAGGCCTGGTTTACCAATGTGTGCATGGGTGGGGTCCAGCTGGCCTGCCCCATTGGAGGCCGATTGGGCTCGGCCAGCTAGAGGAGGGGCCATGAGTGATTGGCCAGTAGATCCCACACATAACCGGGATCAGGGAGAGGGGGATGATCAGGGACCAGGCAGGAGGGGAGAGGTGCTGTGGAAGGTTCGGGGGACTGATTGGGGTCCCAACAGGGGCAGTTGGCTGCTGCAGTGCGCATCATGGCAACCACCGGTCATTCCAGTCATTCTGGTTGTTCAGGTCCTTCAGTCGTTCTGGTGGCTTGGCTTTTATATGTAGATTATTTGGTTCTCTTCTTTTGTTTGTTATATGAATTTGGTAACACTAAATCACTTGCATAATTTTACAGTTATTTTTTTACAAAAATGCTCAATATGTGAAAATTTGATTATGTCATATAAAGAAATCTGTCTAGAGGGTAAGAGTCATTTCTGACAGATCATTATCAAAATTAAAGGTATAATGGATAGTCAGAAAATAGAATATTTATTAACAATTATACTAATTCATAGAAAACTGATTTCTTTAATATAGTCTTTTAACCTTTCATATTAATTTTATTTTCAGAATGCAATATTTCTAGATGAACCCAATAAATTGATTGCTTTTACTGACTTGATTATTGTAATTATTAAACTCATATCAAATTAATTTGGCTAAACTCACACAGTTTTGTTCAACTGGCACAGTCAAGAAAATATTTCCGATACTATATTTTAATGTTTTATTTAAATACAGAAGAATCATCTCATCAATGTAAGAAAATAAGAAAAAGCACTGCTGAGAAAGGTCATCTTAAAATATGCCCAGAGGTTAGTGTCCTTGATTGGCTACTGCTCCCATGGAATTCAGGTTCCAAGTTTGCAGAAGCACTAGAGCAGGGATATTGGAACATGTCCGCATTCTACACAAAATCATTTACTATTTGTATAATTTTGTTTAATAATTTTTAAAATAGAGCACTTTCCCCAAACTTTCTACCTTATTGTATACTGAATGTGGGATATCACTCCTTGTGACACTTGTAACCTAAAATTACAATTGGATAATCATTTACAAAAAGAGGGCTCTAGTCTTGAGAATTTGTTAGAATAAAGTCACATTCTCTCCTTTTTTTCTCTCTCACTGAATTTTATGCAAGTATGAAGCCAAACCAGAAAAAAAAAGTTCTGGAGTATCCTATGACACATATGTAAGTTTAATGTTAATAATTGTAGAAAATGAGATTTGAGGTTATAACAATAAACTTCTTTTTAGCTAAGGGCAACAATAACAACAAAATGCCCATTTCCTACTGGCTAGTATTTAGCTAGGCACTTGGCATAGTGTATATGGTAGACTGAATAAGGGCCTTCCGAAATTGCCCAGATATTTATATCTAAAATCTATGAAGGTTATTTTATGTGACTATTCATGTATAATTAAATTAAGGGTATTGATGGGGAATTTATCCTGGATTACCTTGGTGGCCAAATCTAATCCCAAAGGTCCTTATGAGGAAGAGGCAGGAGAATGAGAGACAGTGATACGCTGGTAGAATAAGAGGTTGGAGGGATGCAATTTGGACTGATAGGATAGGGGCACTTGAACCAAGTAAAGTTGGCAGCATCTTGAAGCTGGAAAAGATGAGGAAACCAATTTTCCTGTAGAGCCTCTACAAGGAACACAGCTCTACTGAGTTTACTTTTAGCCTAGGGAAACCAATTTTGCACTTCTGACCTCCAGAACACTTGGTAATATGTTTGCGTTAATTCACTAATTTGTGCTAATTTGTTACTGCAGCAATAGGAAATTAATCCAGTCTTCTTGGCAGAACTAAAAGGTTTTTCATTCAGTGAGATGTTGAATTGTGTCTGTCCTTGGGTTTAACATATAACAAACATATAACATATAACATGTACTGTTTTACTAAGAATTATAAATTTCTTATTAATCATAATTTTTACTATGTTTAGTCTTTACCCTTTTCTGTTTTATAATTCAAGGTATTTTTTAAGAAACTGAACACCTAATTTAGCACTTAGCACTAATAAGGTTTAATTAGAGTCATCACTTACTAAGTTGATGAGAACCAGAATTATTTAAATGCTTTTTTTGTTCCACATTTTTACTGAAGTGTAGCCAGTGCTGCATCAGGAGCCTGGACTTGGTGTCGCAAAAGGCTCTGCTTTGCTGACTGTCCTTGTCCAGTGCCTGTCCTCACGGTGCACAAGGAGTGCAGTGTGGAGGAACGTACGGAGAGGTCAGGTAACCTGTTTGTTCTCTGCAGGTGCTCTTCCCCGCCCCAGTGTTCTCTCCTGTATTAAAGGAGTAGGCATAAACCACTGCCATCATACATATTAGAGGGTATTTACTTTTGTTACATTAGGTAGACACTTGAAAAAGGTAACCAGCAGGAGAGACAAACTGGCTGTGGCCTCAAGAGTCTCATGGGTATCATTATCTTATTGAACTTCACAAGGGAGGGGTTTGGGCCATAAGCATAACTAGCTGAATAAATTTGGCTACGCTATAATTACTCTAATGGAGGGATTTTCAAGGAGCAATCTATGGCAGACTGGTTGAAGCTATAGAACTTAACTTTAAGCTGGGATTTTCAGGGCAAAAGACCAAATATACTTAGATTTTATGTTTATTTGTAATGACAAGGATGAACAATCGTGAAGACTAAGCAAAAAATAGAACTAATCCTCTCTAAACTACCCCTGGGTATAACCACAGATTAAATATCTCAAACTGTTACATTGAGAATGGATTGACTGTTTAGATGTAAATTTGTATTTAGCAGCCTCACAAAACATAATTCTTTGTTACAAGAGGTACACAGAACAAAATAGTCTGGTTTCAGTCAAATCGTGGTAGCTTGACGTACTTCCAAGATGAATTTGTCTTACTACTTTTATGATAATTATATATTTTAATTCTCAGCAATTTTACTTCCTTCATTTTTTTATTTTTAAGGGAATAAATGATAACTTTAAAATAGCAGCTGCAACTTTCCTTTAGGTCACTAGCATAGTAAACTAACAGACCCGATAATTTTATAATCTAGTGTTTAAAACCAGCAAAAGGCTGGCTTGATCATTAAATGATATTACATCTCATATATGTTTCCCCACCAGGAATGACTCAGGAAAGATTTTGATGGCAGGTAAATAAGGTAACAAGTATAAAGTAAGCTGCTGGTGTTCAAATTTAATATATTCAATTACAGGTAGAACCTCAACATTTTTCCAAACTTTGCTTCTTCCCTAAATCACTGCTATCGCATAGCTCTGGCCTCATTATTTCTTATCTGGATTGATACACCAACCTCCTAATTGTCATTCCCTGTCATCAATCTTCTCTCTCCTCCTCTAATCTCCCTTTGTTATGGTCACCAGTGATCTTTCTTATATAGAAAATGCAACCACATCACTTCTCTGCTTAAAATTCTCCAATGTCTCCCACAGTCTTTGAGATAAAATACTATCTCTGATTCATGTTATGCAATCCCTAGCTCACTTAATAACCCTAATGTATCACTCTCTGACCACAGTGAATACTATTCTTTAATTGTTTTCAATTTTTGGAAAATAATTTTTTTTCTTTTTTTGACCTTCACAGGTGCACCGCTTTCACTGTCTGGATTGAACTTTCCACCCAAGACCTTCAGATTCATCTTTGATATTACCTTTTCCTTATACCCAACTTATCTTTTCCCTATGGTTTACTTTTTTATTATAGTCCTTATCTCAATATATTGTATTAATCTCTTTCATTACCTTCCTACCTATTGAGTTTGATTGCGTGGTGATCATTGCCTGTGGAAGTTTTATCTTCACCCTCCAGAAAGTATGAAGCTCATTTTATTTATTTACCAGTTCACAAATTTGGCCTGGCTGGCAATTGGGGCCTATCGGAGCCAATTGTGCCAGCTGGCTGGCAGAGGGAGGTGGGGCATAGGAAGTTGGCCAGCCATGGGAGATTGCCTGTGGACAGCTCCTGCATTAAGCATCTATCTCCTGGTGGTCAGTGAGCATCATAGCTACCAGCTGGTTGACTGGTTGTCTGGAAATCTGACCATCAAGTCATAAGGGTCACTTAGGCTTTTATATACATAGATTTTTTGATTAATAGATATATAGATTAATAAAGATGAATACATGGGACTTCTGTAAATGTGTCAAACTTGCAAAACCATAATAACCTACTATATAACAAATACCTGTACTCTTATAAATACTTTCCTTCCTAAACTTGCCAATGAAGAGGCAGATGGTAGCTAGAGAAATCAAAAACACAGAAATATAATACATTCCAATACTTGATTAGATTCATCTAATAGGAACTCTTTTCTTTCCCATAGACTCAGTTGAATAGTCAAGAGAGAGGCACAGCTTTCATTACTGTGGTGATTAGGGAACTAAAAGTCCTCATATTTTTGGCCTGTGTACTCCCCTAAGAACAAAATTATTTGCCTGCACTTGATGAAAGGGTAAATAGATAGAGGAGCTATGTGTTCAATTTAATATACTAGAAATTGGCTTACATCACTACAAATCACCTTCCATTGGAGAGAAATCCACATAGCCATGTTTAACTACAAAGGAGGCTTAGAAAACTCTAACTACATGCCCAGGGATTGAGTGAATGGCACAGCTGTCTCTCACAAGAGGACTGACAAAGTTCCCATATGCCCTCCTCCTCTGTGATTGGCCCTTTATTTTAATACTAGAGGCCTGATGCACAAAATTTGTGCATGGGGGGGGGCAGGTCCATCAGCCCAGCCTGCAGCCTCTCCAGTCTGGAACTCCTTGAGGGATGTCCAACTTCCAGACATTCCTCTCACAATCTGGGAACACTGGCTTCTAACCACTCACCTGCTTGATCACCTCTAACTGCCTCTGCTTGCGGGGCTGGTCACTCCCTAACTGCCCCCCTGCCAGCCTGGCCACCCCCTAACTTCTCCCCTGCTGGCCTGATTGCCCCTTAACCACCTCTGCCTTGGCACCCTCCACAGTGGCTTTGTCCAGAAGGAAGTAGGACATCCAGAATATGTCGGGTCAATACAGTCTAATTAGCATATTACCCTTTTATTAGCATGTAAAACAGCAAAGGTTTCCATCCCATGTGCTTGCTCAAAGCCCATGCTTTCCCTAATGGTTCCTAGAATTCATACATCCTTGGTTGGAAAAGGCTTATTTTCATAAATATCATATGAGTACACTCATGTGTGGAATCTAATGAACAACAAGAAATGGTGGACAAAATAGACCCAGAGACATAGAAACATCAGACAGACTGTCGAACCTCAGTGGGAAGGCAGGGGAGGGTGGTGGTAGTGGGAGAAGAGATTGACCAATGGACTCACATGCGCATATGCCTAACCTATAGCCATAAGTGAAGGCCTGGGGGTGGAGAAAGGTCCATGGGGAAAAGGAGACATATGTAATACTTTCAACAATAAAGATTTTTAAATATTACAAAAAGAGGCTTAAATTGGTTTTATTTGGTGCTAGTCTGCTTTTACTTTTACATTTTTTTCCCTTCACCTATTTTAGTATTTAGGAATATATCCAGTGCTTCGTTTTATAGATTTACTTTTCAGCTAACAGAACACTCCCTAATACAGACATCTTAAGACTGAACTTTATTTTTTTCAATAACTCTTTTTTTACTTTATTTATTTATTTTTTATCACCATTTATCCTCTCTTCCACTTCCCCCCACTCCTTACCCCCCCACACTATCACCACACTGTTCTTCATGCCCATGAGTTCTCTCTACTTTTTTCTTGTTTGCTCAGCCCTTCCACCTCTCCACCAACACCTCCCTCCCATAACCAGAACTGTCTGCCTGATCTCCATCTATGTTTCTTGGAAGTTGTTTGTTCATTAAATTCCACATATGAGTGAAATAATAATGTACTTGTCTTTCTCTGACTGAAGTATTTCACTTAGCATAATATTCTCCAGGCCCATCCAGGTTGTAGCAAAGGATAAATGTTTATTCCTTTTTACAGCAGAGTAGTATTCCATTGTGTAAGTGTACCTAAGCTTTATTATATAGTCACGATGAACACTTGGGCTGCTTCCAAATTTTAGTTTTGTGAATAATGCTTCAATGAACATAGAAGTACATATATTCTTTCAAATTAATGTTTCACGTTTCTTTGAATAAATTCCCAGAAGTGGAGTTGCTGGGTCATAAGGCAGTTCCATTTTTTATTTTTTGAGGTAAGTCCATACAGCTTTCCACAGTGGCTGTTCCAATCTGCATTCTCACAAACAGTGCACAAGGGTTCCCTTTTCTCCATGTTCTTGCCAACACTGGTTGTTTATTGATTTATTGATGATAGCTTTTCTGACAGGTGTGAAGTGATATCTCATTGTATCTTTCATTTGCATCTCTCTGTTGATCAGTGACGTTGAGTATATGTTCACATGTCTATTGGACATCTCTATGTCCTCTTTGGGGAAGTGTCTATTCAGATTTTTTCCCATATTTAATTGGATTGTTTGTTATTTTTTCAATAACTTTAAATACTAAAGTGTCTGATGGTAAAACTCACTCATGAGGTTAAGAATCAATTCAATGATTTCATTACTTTATCATAACACTTTTAACAATATTACAAATAATTAATTGGTGTCTTAAGGATAAATAAAAACTATTGAAAAAGAGTTAAATTTTTCAGTGGTGGGGTTGGCTGGTGATAGGTCAATGAGAGGAAAAGGAGACATATGTAATACTATCTGTAATACTTTGAACAATAAAGAACTTTTAAAAGTCAACTTTTTCTTTATAAAATCTTATAAATAAATATTGTAGTCTTGGGATACATCAAAGCATTTACTGATAAGTCATTTTTAAAACACAGATCTATATAACAGCATGTAACATAAATCAAATTGTTTTTATAAGTGATATTAGAAACCAACAAAATTTTCTTTTTAATACAAATGTACAACAAAGAAAACATGTTAAAGAACCATGATATCTTATATATGCTTGTTTTGGTCATGTAAGTTTGTGGATTTTAGGATTCAAAGTGTCAGTGGTGTGTGTGATAATGGGATGCATGGTATGTATGTGTAGTGGTTTGTGTTGTGTGTGTGTGTGATTTGGGTAGATATGTGGTATGCTGTGGTTGTGAATTTTGTGTGTGTATGTATTTGTGAGTGGTGGGGTGCATTTGATGCAAGTGTATATGGGTGGCATTTAGTGTCTGTTATGTATGTTTGAGCATGTTGTGTTAGTGTGAATACACACATATCCTATATATGCAAAAAATAATTACAATCAGAGGAAGACTGGAATATTGAAGATACAGATGAATGTAAATAGCACATTACTGCCTCCCTTCTTACTTGGTAGAATGATGCTTATTTATGTCTTAATGTCCAGTAATGTCCCATTCTTTTGCCTGGATGCACTGTACTCATTCTATTCCATCTTGCTCTGCTACTTCTCTCCCACGTCAAGTTTTCCCTACCATTAAGAGGTGAGGTGTGGGGAAACATTTAATATTTAAAAGCACACAACTAATAAAGTCCAATAAAGTACTGAACAAGTGTGTTGTACCATTAGGATAGAAATTGGAGAGAGGCAAAAGGCAGGCAAATAAAAATAATTAAAGATAAAAATGAATTGTGCTGATATGGAGAAAAATATATTTTCACATGGTATTACATTAGATGATACATTTGGCAGCTGAGTGAAAGAGCGAGGCTGCAAGTAACAACAGATTGGATTTTACAGTGAGCTGACTATTAGCAACAGGAAATGACAGCTGTGTAGTAACAACTTCCATAGAAGTTTCTCCTTCAAAAAAGAAAGACATACTGATGATTTATCAGAAAATAATTAGGATGAGAAATATTTAAGTTAATAAGTATACCTCCTTTTTATGATTGATTTCAGAGAGGAAGAGAGACAGAAAAATCAATGATGAGAGAGATTGATCAGCTGCCTCCTGCACCTTCCACACTGAGGACTGAGCCTGCAACCCTGTCATGTACCCTGACCTGGAATTGAACTGTGACCTCATGGTAAATAGGTTGACACTCAATAACTGAGCCACTCTGGCTGGGCTCAGTATACCTTCTTTAAAAGTCTTGAAATAGGTGTTGTTAAGCTGACCATACATCATTGATTGTTTTTCAATTCAGATTTTCTTCATTTTATTAATCAAAATCAATAAAAAAGCTGAATAATAATTAAAATTTTCATAATTATAAAATGGTCATTGGCTTACTGGATGTTAAAGTAATAGTTATTAAGACTTATAGGATAGTGGATATCATAGTCGAATCATTAGTGGTATAATTTTAAACTATAATAAATAGTATTAATGTGTGTGAACAGGAGAAAAAAAATAACTATTTGGTGGAGAATGAAGATGAATGTAGTGAATCATCCCTACCCCTGCCACCCTCCAATCTTTCCTGCTGTTAATATGTCCAAGCTCTACCGTCCTAAATGTAAATTAGGTTGCATTGGCGGTATCTCACAGCTTGATCCTCTGCATTAGAGACTTCTACAGCTCACTCTGGGCTTCTCATTGTCATTACATGCTGTCATGTGACTAGAATTGCCAAAGGCTCTGTGAATGAAAATAATGTGTCATTTCAGGGCCAATACCTTTAGTTACTGGTGGGAGACATTTCATCCCTGTCTGTCTCTTCCACGTAGACTGCAGAATGGGTGTTGCAGACAGAGGACCCAGAGAGTGGTGGGGACTTCACTCGCCTGGATTGCTGAGTTGCTACAAAGAAAACAGTTGCCCTGAAAGTTGCATACAACTTAGCATAAACTAAAAGTAAACATTAATTGTATTAATTCACTAAGATTTGGGGATCGTCTACTTATTATCTCAACATTCCCTATAAATGACACTAACTTATAAATGTTCCTAGTCCCCCATCTTAACCAGCAGAAATTCCAGCATGTCTACAATTTTATACATCTTTGACTTCTAGGCTTATCTAACCACATATGATTGTATGGGAAACTTTGAGTCAAGAATCTGCAGCTTCTGCCCATGTATAAATCTTTATAGTAAAATTTTTTCAACCTGTTTACCCTTACTTATTGATCTGGGTTTATCAAGCACTCTCGGACCTGTGGTTCCAGCAGTGTTTGAGAGCAAATGCCACTACCTCTGCCACACCAAAGTCAGAACAATAAATTTGTCAAAGTTGATGCCCTATGGTCCAATATTTTATAATTAAACTGGAAGAGATCTAAAAGAAAGCAATTTTGGTGACTTTTCCATACCAACCAGCTTTAATATAACTGCATATTTACATTGTAGACAATATGAAGTGAGAAGAGTACTGTCCATGTCCCCCAATTATCAGTTGAGGAATGTACCTAAGTGCCTTGTGGTATTGAGCATTGTTGCTATCAGTGAAAACAACTCCTTCAATTCATATAGAGAGCTATCTCCCCAAATGATATTTCCGGATTGTACAGTATTTAAAGCAGCCATATGTTGTTATGGAGTCACCATAAACTATACATACTTTTTTCAAATTTATTTTTAAGTATTCTTAGGAACTCACTTATGTGCAGAATATTTTCACTCAAGTTTTCAGCTGATGTTTGGGGCTTTCTATACTCTGGAATGCCAATACCACCTTTCTTGGATCCTTTATAAGAATAAAGTTCTTTTGTGCACTGCTGGTAGGAATGCAGACTGTGCAGCCTCTGTGGAAAACAGTATGGAATTTCCTAAAAAAATAAAATAAAAAATAGAACTCCCACTTGACCCAGTGATCCCACTTCTAGGAATATATCTCAAGAAACCAGAAACACCAATCAGAAAGGATGTATGCATCCCTATGTTCATAGCAGCACAAGAGCCTAAGTGCACATCAGTAAATGAGTGGATTAAAAAACTGTGGTACATCTACACAATGGAATACTACACTGCTGTGAAAAAGAAGGAACTCTTACCATTCGCAACAGCATGGATGGACCTGGAGAGCATTATGCTAAGTGACATAAGCCAGTCAGAGAAAGATAAATATCACATGATCTCACATATTTGTGGAATATGATTAACATTATAAATGGATGAACAAAAATAGATACAGAGGCAAAGAAGAATCAAACAGACTGTCAAACTTCAGTGTGAATACAGGGGAGAGTTGGGTGGATATAAGAGATCAACCAAAGGACTTGTATGCATGCATATAAGCATAACCAATGGACATGAACACTAGGGTGCTGAGGGCACGTGCCAGGTGGTGGGGGTGGCCAAGGTGAGGTCAATGGGGGAAAAAGGAGACTATATATAATACTTCAAATGATAAAATAAAATATCAAAAAAGAATAAAGTTCCTCTGCATTCTATTCTAATGAACATCTTCAATTTATAGTTTGTCAGAGTGTAGGAGGTGAAAAAATAATGCTTTCATATCTATGACTGACTTGTCCTTGGAACCTGAAGCATCATTATGCTCCTACGGCATCACATCATAGTTGGTGAGCAGAACATTCATGTGTCTGGCTCCAGGCCAAAATCCTATGTATGATCTTTCCGACCTGACCTCAGGCATTTACAAAAGCTTTGCCTGGCAGTCCCCATAAGGAAAGCCGCCTTCCCCACAGGAGACTGGGTGTATGGCAAGTGCATTGAAGGGAGCTGCAGTCAAGGGTGCAGGCCACCTGCCCTGCCTGGGGTCAGACATGTAATTACATAGAATGCATTTCCACCTCAAGGTTTTCATTTCAAAAGCCCTCTTTACCTAGAGGCCTTCACAGAGGCACTTCTCAGCAACCCTGCCTAGACCTCTTTACTCGACGGCCTTAAGACATTTACTCCACTTGCCTTAGTGCTCTTCCACTCCTAGGCCTCTCCCTTGCAATCTCCCCAGCCTCTAAAGGGCCACAAAACACCAGACCCTTTTGTGCAAGTCTCTTCTGCAGTGAGACCTTTTCCATGACTATACTGTGCCATCCAACTGACCCACACCTGCTGCTTTTCTATGGGGAAATGGAACTTTTCTTTTTGTTGTCTCTTACCTGCACCATAACACAAGCTCATAAAGACTTGGGATTATTACTTCTAATTTTGGGATTGTCTTAATTAACTACCTTGATGCCTGGCAGCTTAACAAAAATGTTCAGATGTTTTCTTCCAACCTTTCTACATTAGTGATACAAAACTAATAGGCCAGATTTATTAGGGAAGAGGAGGATTGCAATGTCCATCCATTCCATGTTACTTTATCCTTAATCTTACTGTTTTGTTTTGCTTTTGTCCTAAAACAAAAAGTATCACAAACAGAAGAGTCAATGCTTACCTTATTAGCAAAAAACAAAATCTCTAAAAAAAAAATCCTACCTAATAAAAGAGTAATATGCAAATTGACCATCACTCCAACACATCATATGGCCACTCCCATGTAGTCAAAGATGGCTGCCCCATGTGGACACAAGATGGCTACCACAACATGGCTGGCAGGGTAGGACAGTTGGGAGGGACCAGGCCTGGAAGGGAGGGCAGTTGGGGGCAAACAGGACTGCATGAGAGGGCAGTTAAGGGGAACCAGGCCTGTAGGGGAAGGCAGTTGTGGGAGGGGGCGGGCAGGCCAGCAGGGGAGGGAAGTTAGGGGCAATTGGGCCAGCAGGGGAGCAGTTAATTGTCAATCAGTCTGGCAGGGGAGTAGTTAGGAAGCAATCAGGCAAGCAGGCAGGTGAATGATTGAGAGCCAGCAGTCCTGGATTGTGAGAGGGGTATCTGACTGCCCATTTAGGCCCAGTGGGATCGGGTCTAAATGGGCAGTAGGACATCCCTCGAGGGGTCCCAGATTAGAGAGGGTGCAGGCTGCGCTGAAGGACACACACATGCATACACACACACACACACACACACACACACACACACACACACATACCCCTTGTGCACTATTTTGTGCACCGGGGCCTCTAATAGACTATAAATATATATTTGTATAAATAAATAGCTATATACAAAAAGACTCCTACCTGCTAAACATACCTTATTTTTTTCAGTCAGTTTTAATGTTTCTATTTGTTATGAATTTACTGATTTTTGCTATTTGTGAACCTCATCAGTTAACCATTAAAATTTTGGCATTTTCCATCAAGAGTCTGTTTCTGTAATTCCCAGGACAGATTTATTTATCATCTCTAACTAAAATCAGTTCTATATCTTTAGGATTGTCTACAAATAGATGTAAATATTTTAAAAATTCACTTGAGAATAAATAATAGCCTAACGAGATATAAAACCTGTGAGCACATTGTATTGCAAACAAATTTGTATTGGGATGAGCTTTGTATTTAAAGCCTAAAGGTGAAGTTAGATTGAATATCTCTGGTAATGTTATTGCACAGTTGCCAATATGAGTTATGTAATTACATTCAATTAAAAATTTTAAAATTAATGAATGCATACAGTAAAAGGTACATATTAAAACCACAAGAACCCAAGGTGAATGTTTTTCTCAGCATTCATATTTTTTTCTGAGATAATATTCTCTTTTAAGGGTCTATTAAAAAGAACGTTAAAGAATATGGAAAATAGAACACATTTTCATATCAGGCAATGTGGTTATAGTATGAAATCATAACATGAACAATTCTTTGTTATAAAATAGTCCTTGCAAAAATTGGTTCAAAAAAGGGCAATACAATGAGATTTTAAAATCTGTAAAAATGTATATTGATGGTCTCAATTACACTTCATCTAAATATTTTTTTTATTTATTCAAGATTTTTCATTAATTTTTTTTAGAAAGAGAGGAAAGGAGAAGGAGAGAGAAACATCAATACAAGAGAGTTAGATCAATCTGCTACCTCCCACACATTCTAGTAGGCAACTAGGCACATGCTCCAACCAGGAATTAAACCAGCAACTTTTTTTGCAAATGGAATGATGCCCAAGCAACCAAGCTACCCTGGCCAGGGCTATTTAAGTATTTTTAAAGAAACAAGTTAATATTAGTAATGACAGAACAAAAATATATATTAAGTGCTTTTTTTTACATAAACACATATATAAATAGACTATTTACTTTCAAGCGTTGAGTGTGACAGGAAATACATGCATAAATAAATAAAATCCATACCTGTTGAGTATTAATTACTTTCTCTAAATATATGTAAAAAACTAAAATCTCTACTGAAGATTTACTCTAAGAATAACATGCTTACCTTTAATTTAGATATTTTAGAGCATCACATCCATAAATATTATAAACTAGAAGCCTAATGCATGAATCTTCATGCAAGAATGGGCCTTTCTTCCCCTGGCTGTCGGCACTGCCTTTGCTCTAACTGGAATCACCTTTCCACCTTTCCACAGTGCCACGAGGCCCCGAATGGCTGGGGTGGTGAAGAATGCAAGCATTCTGCCTACTGCTGTTTGGCACCTGTGTATGCAAATTAACCCAACAGCTTTGTTGGGTTAATTTGCATATTCACTCCTATTGGTTGGTGGGTGTCATGAAGGTATGGTCAATTTGCATCTTTCTCTTTTATTAGTGTAGATTGTATTATCAAACATATATATCATGGTTTATCATTCTAAAAAAGAAATAAAAATATAAATTACTAGCATAGCATAGGATCTTATCTAAAACCTGAAGAAAAAGAAACCAGAGACAAAATCAAATGACAAATAGAAGCAATATATATATATATATATTTTTTTTTTCCAGGAAATGTAACATACTATTAGACCACTAAATATACAAATTTTGTAATTTAAATACAATCTGGAAAATCAAAATCAGGATGACAAATAGCATTTGCACACCATCACAAATACAAAGAGAATAAAATCAACATATGAAAGCAAACATGATTTAATGAAAACGTAGTCATCCCTCAGTATCTCTAGGGAATCAGTTCCATGTCCCTATAGATAACAAAATCTAAGGATACTCCATTTCCCTATATAAATGGAATAGTTTTTGCAAATAATTCATGCACATCATTTTGAATATTTTAAATCATCTGTTGATTACTTTTATATTATATACTACAACATAATGGCTAGGTAAATAGTCGTTATACTGTATTGTTTAGGAAATAATGGCAAGAAAAAATTCTGTACAGTTCAGTACAGACACAATAATCCCATGTCAGTAACATAACATTTTAAAAAAATATTTTTTCATCAAGGTTGGTTGACTCCTGGATGCAGAACCATAGATATGGAGGGCCAGTGGTATTTACAGTTTATGGAATAACTTTAGTGTTGTGGCAAGTCTCTTTGGGAAGTTCACTGTATTAAAAATAGTCAATTAATTCCCCCTTAGAATTTTACTCACAGTTACCCATCTTGTGTGTCTCAGTTGGTTGAGCACTGTCCCATGCACTAGGAGGTTGCCGGTTGGATTCTGGTCAGGGAACATGACCAGGTTTTGAGCTTTGATCCCTAGTAAAGAGTGTACAGGAGGCAGCCGATTGATGTTTTATCTTTCATCAATGTTTCTACAACTTTCTCCCTCTTCCTTCCTCTCTCTGAGATTAATAAAACATTTAAACAATTTACTCAGTTTATACAGAAAAAATGCTGATTATGTTAAATGATGTTGTAGTAAGTAATATATATTTAGCTTACATTTATAAATTTAATCATTCAATCATTTTATTGGCTTTGGAGTTTGAATACTTTGCCAGATTGACCATATTATTTTCTTTGTCAAAATATCTCATACTTCACTATGACAGATTTATTTATTTAATATTTTGTATAATAAATTGAAAAATATATAATAATTTTGTGAAAAGAAAGCAAGGCTAGAAGCTGAGAGGTAGCTTTGAGACAACCTCTTGGTCATTATGCAACTCATAACTATGCTCCATCTTAGGTACTTTTGCTTTCACCTTTCTCCAGGATAGCAGGTCAACATATTTTATCCTAGGGGAAAACCACAGTAACAAAATCTGCATGTGGTCCAAATAACTATGGGAAGGCACAATGAAATATTAGTTCAACTCATACCTATCAGACCTTCTTGCTAATAGTAAGTGCTGGGATGCTCTGAGATCTGCTAGTTTCGTAGTATTAGAAAGTGTTTGCTCTATCCAGAAAACAATTGATCAATGGGAAATGAGAGCTAGTAAATAATAGTCTTTCACCTCTTCCTCCAACAAATAGACAGACTAGAAAAGCAAACATTTATAAAGTCTAATGGATGATGGTCTTGAAATTTCATCAGTTGATTGCTCTTGACATTGAACAGCATCCAGGGGGTAAAACCCCCTCATGTTGCCTGTTCCTCCTTCTCCTTTGCTGCCCCCTTTTCCTCATTTCTGCTCTTTGAGACTGCAAGCTCTAATAGAGTAGGAGTAGAAAAGTCTGTCATGTGCCACTGACATGGAAACTAAGATGGTTGGAACCAGGATAACCCTATGGATAAGATTTAGAGCCAGATTATTTACTAGTTTGGCAAGTAGTACCTTATTTCTGGTGACAAGTAAAGTGGTGATAATATTTGGCATATAGAAGCATCAAGTTACCAAGGCTTTAACTTATGGTTAATTGGGATAGTTTACAGGTACAAGGTTGAAAGGTTAAATGCGATGGTCATGGTACTGGAAGGGTATATTGAAGCGATGATAATTACAACACTATGAATCAGGATGGTTGCTGTTGTAAATACCATTTTGGAAAAATAAAAATGGTGAGTCCACTGTGGCCTAAACAGTTAAGATTGTATAAAAGTTGTGGGCCACAGTGGAATACTTGAAGGGAAAACTGTGCCAAAAACTAGGAACAAATATATCATTATGAAGTTGACAGAATTACACGAGAAACTAAATGCATGTTTCTAAGGTCAGAGATAGAAACAGTTGGCTTCTTTTAAATTTTGTTATTTGTTTAATATTTATTGTTGAAAGTCTTATATATCCAAACACCTAATATGGCATGTTTTCCTGAAACCAAAGGGAAGGAAGAAAAATAAAAGTGAGTTTAAGATAGGAAGTGTCAATATAGTAATTACAAATAGCCTTGTAAGAAAAAAGAAACACAGACAGTGTCACCATAAAATATTTAAAGGTGTAGGACTGGTAGACACTATTATTCCTTTTCAATCACCTATTTTGGCCAAGAGTAAGTAGGTGGATCTTGAAAAAGGGAGGACTGCTGTAAAGAAGTCTAGGAGACAGCCCCATGCAGCTGCTGGGGGTGAATCAGAAAGCTTCAGCAGAGCAGGTAAAGCACAAAACTTCTAGTTCTTGATATATTGCCATTGATTTGGCAAATAATTTCTTCTCAACTCCATCAGTAGGAAGTATCAAACACAATTAGCATTTACATGTCAATGACAACAATGTATGATCAATCTCATCCTATCTAATAAAAGAGTAATATGCAAATTGACCATCACACCAACACACATGATGGCCACTCCCATGTGGTCAAAGATGGCCACCCCCATGTGGACACAAGATGGCCAGTAGGAGAGGGCAGTTGTGGGCAATCAGGCCAGCAGGAGAGAGCAGTGCGCAGGACCCATGCCTGAAGGGAGAAGAGTTAGGGCGGGGGGGACCCAGGCCTGCACGGGAGGGGAGTTGAAAGGGAACCAGGACTGCAGGGAGGGTAGCTAGGAGTTACCAAGATGGCAGGGGAGGGCAGAAAAGGGCAACCAGGCCTGTAGGGGAGGGTAGTTGGGGGCAACCAGGCTGGCAGGGGAGCAGTTAGGGGCAGTTTGGCCAGCAGGGAAGCAGTTAGGCGTCCATTAGGCTGGCAAGGGAGTGGTTAGGGGGAGATCAGTCTGGCAGAAAAAAAAAATTATTAGTGGCAATCAGGCAGGGAGGCAGGCAGGCAAGTGGTTGGGAGTTAGAAGTCCTGAAAGGCAGTTGGACATCCCTTGAGGGGTCCCAGATTAGAGAGGGTGCAGGCTGGGCCGAGGGACACCCACCCACCGCTGTGCACAAATTTCATGCACTGAGCCTCTAGTTCATAGATAATCCTACCTAATAATAGAGTAATGTGCAAATTAATCATCACTCCACTACACCCAAAGCCAAACCCACAAACCAATCAGAGCGGGTATGCAAATTAACCCCAACCAAGATGGCTGTAGCCACAGAGAGCAGGAGAGAGGCTTTGGTTTCTTGGCAATAGAGGAAGCCAAGCTTTCCACACACCCTGGCCAGCCTAGGCCTCCCCTCAAGGATTGAAAGTTTCAATTATAGGAGATAAACTCCCCCCAGAAAAATAACTACAGCCACAGAGCTGGAAAGAACAGGCTAGGGTTGCCCCCAGCAACGGAGGAAGCCAAGCTTCCCACCTGCCCTGGCTTACATAGGCCTTCACAAAGTTTTAATTATAGAAGGTAAACAAATCCAAATACAAATGACAACAGCCACAGAGTGAGCAGGGGCCCTGGCAATGCTCCAGGCTACAAAGTTTCAATTGTAGAAGATAAATAAACCCCAGAAACCAGAGCCTGCCCTTGGGTTGCCAGAGGGCATGGCTGACCTGCAAACCACCACAGGCCCCTCAAGCAGTCCACTCCACACCCCAAGGGAATCCCCACCATAATCCAGGACACCCTGTAGGGAAAACCAGTCGGCCCCCACCCATGCACCAGGCCTCTATCCTATCTAATAAAAGAGTAATATGCAGATTGACCATCACTCCAACACACAAGGTGGCTGCCCCATGCTGTCAAAGATTCTGCACCCATGTGGACACAAGATGGCCACCACAAGATGGCCAGCAGGGGAGAGCAGTTGGGAGGCACCAGGTCTGCAGGAGAGGGCAGTTAGGGGTGACCAGGCCAGCAGAGAAAAGTCGGGGGCAAACAGGCTGGCAAGGAGCAGTTAGACATCAATCAGGCTGGCATGGGAGTGGTTAAGGGGTGATCAGTATGGTAGGCAGAAGCGGTTAGGGACGATCAGGAAGGCAGGCAGGCGAGCAGTCCTGGATTGTGAGAGGGATGTCCCAGATTGGAGAAGGTGCAGGCTGGGCTGAGGGACACCAGCCTACCCTGTGCACGAATTTTGTGCACTGGGCCTCTAGTTGTTTATAAATTACCTAGCAAAGCAAAGGAATTTTAGTGAATGTTAAAACACTGTGACTTTTTTCTTTTTCTTTTAAAATATAACATTTCCTAATTATATCATGATGTCACGAAAGGTCCTGGTTTCTTATTTCCCTGATGGAAAACATTATACTGCATTAACAGTTTTGGATTTCCATAGAACTCCCATAGTTGTAACTATATATAGAACCCTTAGTAAAATTGAATTTGAATTAACTTTAATAACTTACATGCTTTTCCTTTAAGAATTTCTTCAAAGATTTTATTCTCATTCAGAAACACAGGTTTGTTTTGTTTTGTGTTTGTTTTTTTGTCAGAATTAGAGCCTTTTATACATATGTATAACTCTATTGCTATAGTAAACATTATACTTAAAAAAACAACACTCAATTCTATTATTGATGAAGGTATACATGTTTCGGTATAGCTAATTTTTTTTACTAGTTACACATAGCACATTAAAGAAGTACCCCATTGATTAATTAATCAATAATATAATTAATTATTTTATACTTACTTTTGGCAACAACCAATATACTCAAGTTTCTCCAGGTTCATTTACCAAAATTTCAAGCATATTGTCAATTAAGCAATGAGCTACACTCTAAGATGTATAACATTTATAAAAGTTTCAGTTTGGTTTAAATGAATATTTACATACACCTGAGGGAGAAACTAAAGGTAAAATAGTTCATCCTAAAGAAATCAATGATTCGGCCCTGGCCAGTGTGGCTTGATTGGTTGGGCATCCTTCTGTTCACTGAAAGATTGCCAGTTCGATTCTAGGTCAGAGCCTATGTCAGGGATCCCTAGGAGGAGCAGATTGATGTTTGGCTCTCACAAATGTGTTTTCTCTCTTTCTCCTCCTCCCTTCTCCTCTCTTTCTAAAAGTTAAAAAGAATCTTAAAAGAAATGAATTATCTGAAACTACTGATGAAAATGAAAACGAAAGTCCCAAAGCAGGATTTTATTTGAACATGAAGACAAAAATCATGATGATGGAAGAAAAACACAATGTTCACATAGATAATAAAGACGCTGAAATTATTAAAGATTTTGCTTACCTTAGTTCAGTCATCAGTTCAAATAGAGCCTCCAGCAAAGAATGAGAAGGCTGAGTCAAGAGAGAGAAGCAATAAAAGAATTAGGAAAGATCTCCAAAAATGTGTGTCATCAGTAACTAAGGCTAACTAAGATCATCCACACCTTCGTATCCCTAATTATTATGGATGGATGTGAAAGGTGGAGAGTGAATATGGCTGTTAGGGGAAAAAATTGATTCTTTTGAAATATGGTGTCGGAGGGGAACTCTATACATACCCTGGACCACCAGAAAGAGGAACAAAGTAGGTTCTACAGCAAATTAATCCTGAAACATTCCTGGAGGTGGGGGGAAGGAAAACACTTAAGTGGTTCTTCTTGAGATAAATCATAAAAAACAGGGTTCTTTGGAAAAGACAATAATGCTTGGAAAAATAGAAGATAGGAAAAGAGGAAGACAAATGTGAGGTGGGTTGATGCTCTAAGAGAATCCACAGGCATCAATCTACAGTAGCCGAGCAGGAGTGTTGGGAATAGGACATTGTGGTTGGCACTCATTCATAGAATCATCAGGAGTTAGAGCCATCTGAATGGCACATAATACACAAACACATGAATGGAAAGGAAAGTACAATGAACAACAAAAGATGTGAAATTCAAAGATCTTGAACCTGATATTTTCTAACTGTGGGACTTGTAAAAATTACTTCAACTCTATGAAAGTTAACTTTCTAGTCTATAACAATAGATATGCTTATCTAATAAATTAGTTACAAGGAATTTTTAAAAGGCATATGAAATGCATAACAAATTGAAAACTTCTGTAGACACCAGCTTTAAATTGGTTGTGATTTCCGGGCTCAGTTGGCTGAGCCTTATCCCATGCATGGAAAGGTCCCTGGTTCAATTCCTAGTCAAGGCACATACCCAGGTTGCAGATTTGTTTTGTGGTTAGGGTGGGTACAGGAGACACCATTCAATGTTTCTCTCCCTCCCCCCACACCTGCCTCCTTCTCTCTCTAAAAACAATAAATTTTCTTTAAAAAATACATTACTTTTAAAAATAATAAGTAAATTGGTCATGATAACTTGCAATTCATTTTTAGGCATTATATTTAGTGCATGATTTTTGATTAGTGTTTTCATCTGTAACAGATGAAGTATTTAATGCTTGTGCAGGATGTAAATTATAGAAGATATATTTCTGTATGACAACACTATCAATATAATTAGTTACTTATCCAATTGTCATTCTCTCTTCCCTACTAATAAGAACTCTAAATTTCGCTAGGTGGAAATATGATAATCAAAAATTTTTGTTATTTTACATTAATTTCAGACTATACCAATGTGGACCATCTAACCTTGGTCTTTAGGTTGTATAAGACAAACCAAATTTTTTCTTAAGTTGCTGTTTGCAGTGTTTTTATTTTTTTTTATTTGTGGCTGAACATACTTTAATTAATAATATTTATGTAGCATAGTTTCTGAATAGGTATTGCATCAATGATCTTATAAGAATAAGCATGTACAGGGAATAATTCTTTAAGGCATTTTATGAAAAGAATTATCAAAATTGTCCATTAGGAACAAATAAATTAAATTTTATTTAAGTGTTAGATATATAGTTGTATTGAAAAATTAATTTAAACCTATTACATATATAAATATATAGAGAAAGAAAATAAATTTAGGCCTACTGGTTTGGCTCAGTGGACAGAACATCAGCCCTTGGACTGAAGGGTAACAGGTTCAATTCCAGTCAAGGGCACATACCTTGGTTGCAGGCTGATCCCTGGCCCCAGCTGGGATGGTAAAGGAGGCAACCAATGGAAGTGTCTCTCTCACATCCATGTTTTTCTCTGTCTCTCCCTCTACCTTTCACTCTAAAAAAAGGGGGGTGGTGGTGAATATCCTCAGGTGAGGATTAACAACAAAACAAAAAAGAAAAGAAAAAGAAAAAGAAAAAAAAAGTCTACTTTGAATTTAAGTCAGTGTATCAATCTTTTTGTTGTTGTTGTTCTACCTTAACCCACTTTTTTCTTTATTTTTAAAATAAATATTTTACACTTATTTTTAGAGGTAGAGGAAGAGAGGAAAACTTTGATATGAGAGAGAACCATTGATTGGCTGTCTCCTGCTCACCCTCTACTGGGAATCAAGCCTGTAACACGGGCAGGTACCCTCGCCAGAATGGAACCAGCAGCCCTTCAGTGCACTGGAACACACCACCCCACCGGAGCCACACTGGACAGGTCCCGCCTTTTTCTCTTTATCACTCACACTGTCTTTCCTTTATGATCATCATTTTTATGTTATATTGTTTTTCACTACATATGGTTTGAAGGAGAGGAATATATCCATTACTGAACATTATATAGAAAGGGATTTCCATTCTAATGTATACATTTATATTAATATATGCTAATGTATACATAACATCTATTTTATGCTTCCATTACAGTATATATTCTCTCCTGCTTATTGGTAGTAGTACTTTACACCATGGGGAACTGAGACTCTTTCAGACTAAAATTTTCTTCCATTGGAAGGTGAAAAACACAGATTCCTAATTACTCACAGTGACAGTAAATGATTGAAGCCTGGGACTTTTCCAGTATTTCAAATCTCTGGTTTTAATATCTGCATTAAGGCTGGCAACTTAAGACTGTTTGAAACTGTCCTTGGGAGTTTCACACTGAGATGGTGGTTTCTCTTGTGTAATATTGCTGGAAATATTTGATTCCAGGGCTGTTTGTAAGCATGGTTCTAGTTCCACAGGAAAAACAGAATTTAGATATGAGATTGACAATGATGAATTACAAACAAACACAGACAGGGAGGCTCAATAGTGTTCATGTCTCTTTTTAGTGGTAGCTGCCTCTAGGTTATCTTGAAATGGTGCATTACAAACTTACTTGTTGGAATTTAGTTAAGACAAAACCAACTCCAATTTCTTTCATTGAAATTGTTTCTTTTTCAATTGTCTTTGGTCGCATTCTTTGCTTTATGAGGCTGAAATAACTCTCACTTTTATGTGGGAAACACAACCTCTACATCAGGGGTGAGGAATGCCCATCCAGAGGGCCCTATAAGGCCCTCAGAATCATTTGGTCTGGCCCTCCCCAGGCATTAGGAGTGGGATAATTAAATGTTTGTACTAATATAGCAGGCTAATTTCTAATTTGGTAATTCTGTATGGCCCTTGAAGGATGTTATAAATATTCAAATGGCCCTTGGGAGAAGAAAGGTTTTCCACCCCTGCCTGCTCTACATAAACATCAAATGAAAAATTCTTGTCTGCATGCCAGGAAGAGACATTTTTATCTATGAAGAAATAGTTTCCATTTAGAAAATCAGCCAGTTAGAAAGCTCTCCCCCAGGATAACCTAAGAGTGTGTCCCTAAACGATTATTTACGCTGTGATATACCTTTAAGATCAAAGAGAGTTCTCTGAGTGAGACTAGAATTGCTAAACTAGTCTCAATATTATTTAAACTATCTCCGTACAAAATTTTTCATAACAGTAGAGGCCCAGTGCACAAATTCATGCATGGGGTCCCTCCGACTGGCTGGCGATTGAGGCCTATTGGGGGGCCACCCAGGGGAAGGGACAACAGGAGATTGGCCGGTCAGCCCCCTGATTAGGGGCCTATCGGGAGGGCTGGCCAGCAGAGGGGAGGGGATGTAGAAGATTGGCAGGCAGGGGGGCAAGAGACCAGGGGAGGTTGGCTCTGGGAGTGCACTGACCACCAAGGGATAGCTCCTACATTGAGCATATGCCCTCTGGTGGCCAGTGCACGTCATAGTGACCAGTCAGTCAACCAGTCATTCCAGTTGTTCGGTCGTCCTGTTGCTTAGGTATATATATATATATATATATATATATATATATATATATATATATATATATATTCAGCAGGAGTGATTTTACATTATAAAATAGCTCTAATAGAAACTCCAAACTTTCATTTTTTTAAAGAATGATGAAACTAAAAGACAAGCAACATAAATTTTAGTTACATTGTCACACATCTAGTAAGAAAGCAGCAGAGCACAAAACTGGACACAGGCCAGTTCAGTGTTGAGGCTAAATATTTTCAGGTCACTTAAAAAATGAGGTGGAGAATGAACAACCCTATTTTCCATATATCTGCGGCTGAATATTCACTTGGCAAGATGGCTATGTTTCATAGACTGGTCTTTCCCTTTCCTTAGCATGTAATCTCTTAACAGTTCCACCATATGGAGTTCATCCATCTGTTTTATTTGCAGTTCATAACCTTGTTTATTTTTCTCTATCAATTTCCCCATTAAAATACTCAGAACATCAGCTTCCTCTGAAGATATAAAATCCAACTGGCTATATGAAGTATAAAGCTACACTTACTAGTAGTTTCAGGTTTGAAGTTGACCACCTTTGTTTTATCCTCACTGTGTATTGACCCATTGGAAAATTAGCAAATTTGCTTTTCAATGTGGGATTCTTTAGAAAATAATTACTTGACATATATATCCTGATAAGTACAATTTTGAGCAGAGATGTTCAGGCCTCATAAATTCTGATCATATAATAATCTTATTGAGGCGACTGTAAGAAAGACACTCTTTCGGCAGTTTTGTGATAGATGTTGACAGAATAATAATCGTGAGCAATGTAATGCAAGGTTCATCATGGTGCCCTTTTGAGCTTGACAAGAAGAGGATATACTTTATAGTAGAGGAGACAATAAAAAATTGGGTATTGGAAATCTGACATTGAAAGCTAAAATATGAATCCATCTTTATTGTAGAAAAAATGAAAACACATTAACTCTTTTCAGAGAGAACACTCATCCTCAGTCTATTTTAGCCCTTTATTGAGGCAAAGCATATAAGTGGAATTTGTCTGATATAGTTTATTTTAGGACATTGTATCATAAGTATGGTGAAGTATGCTGATCTTGATATACTATCAAAATTTTCATTTTGATATTTTATTGCTACAATTTTAAACTTTATTAATATTTATGACTATGGCAAAACTTACATGATTCCACAATTTTCTTCTTCAGCCAATTCATTCAAATAGATATTTTAGTAAATCGAACAATCAAATGTTCATTAATTAATTAGTCCTATAAATATATCTCTTTAAAAAGATTAAATTTTGCCTCAATGTCTCAGATTTTTGTTGTTGTTGCTGTTATTGTTGATTTGTTTTTTTTTTACATTTCATTTTTAAAAATGTTTCTAGAGAAAATAAAGTAACTAATGATTTTGATAAAAATTGATTTTCATTTTTAAGATGCTTTTTTGGTGTTGTTAAGATAATGCACAGAAATGCTCTTATGGCCTACCTGTGACTGATAGTACAGATAAATCTGGTTCTAATTTAAATAGTGTCACTGAAATTTTACTTTGCCTTACCACTTACCTTAATTTTAATAACTAGGATTGAATTTTCTAAAGATTTTTCCAACTCACAGATGTAGATGTGCTAAATCAGAAATCCCCCATTAAGCTGTGGAGAAGGAATGGAGTGAGGTATTGCCACGTTCCTTTAGAAGGACATGTAGAAGTGGCAGGGTCAAATAAGCTTTTCTGTGCTATTTCATTAAAACTGATCATTATTCATGAGGTAACCTATAATATCATGATTCACTCTAGGCAGTCATTATTATAGATTTGTGAAGGTCATGTACAGTGTATTATCTACTTACACTATATCTTCTGATGTGAAATTAGACATTAAAAGGAAAAGAGTGATCAAAAGTTTTCCTAATGTGTCCAGTATATTTTTATTGTAATATTAAGTCACCTTTTATAGAAAGTGCCTATTCAGTATTAACTCTGAGATATTTAATTTTGCTTTTAATCAGTGATATCTTATAATATATAAATTATCACATAATTATTTATCATTGCAATGAGAAATATTATAGATGAATATATATTACATATACACTATATAGTCAATATCCTATCTAATAAAAGAGTAATATGCAAATTAAGCATCCCTCCCCTACACCCACAAACCACACCCAGCAGCCACACCCAACATCCAACCAGGAGAGACTATGCAAATTAACCCAACCAAGATGGCTACAGCCACGGTAGAGCAGGAAGTAGGCTTGGGTTTCCCCAACAATGGAGGAAGTCAAGCTTTCTGACACCCTGGCAGGCCCAGGCCTCCATTTAAAGCTACAAAGTTTCAATTATAGAAGATTCATAAATCCTAGCAGAAATGGCTGCTTACACAGAGTGAGCAGAAGGCTTGGCTCCACTCCAGGCTACAAAGTTTCAATTGTAGAAGATAAATCCCATATACCAAGGCCTCAGCTGGGTCACCAGGAGGTGTGGCTGGCCTTCAAACCACAACAGGCCCCTCACCCAGGCAGCCCCACATGCCAAAGGAACCCTGACCTGATCCAGAACACCCTTCAGGGCAAATCAGCTGGCCCCCACCCATATACCAGGCCTCTATCCTATCTAATAAAAGAGTAATATGCAGATTGACCGTCACTCCAACACACAAGATGGCTGCCCCCATGTGGTCAAAGCTCCAAAGCTCCTGCCCCTGTGTGGACACAAGACAGTCACTGCAAGATGGACAAAAGGGGAGGGAAGTTGAGAGGGACAAGGCCTGCAAGGGAGGGCAAATCTGGGTGATCAGTCCAGCAAGGGCAGACAGGTAGGAGGGGCCAGGCCTGCAAGGGGGGGGGGGGCAGTGGTGGGCAATCATCTGCAAGGGAGGGCAGTTAGGGATAACCAGGCCTGCATGGGAGGGTAGTTAGAGGTGATCAGGCCTGCAAGAAAGGGCAGTTAGGGGTAAACAGGCTGGCAGAGGAGCAGTTAGGCATCAAACAGGCTGGCAGAGGAGCAGTTAGGCATCAATCAGGATGGCAGTGAAGTGGTTTGATCAGACTGGCAGGCAGAAGTGGTTAGGGGCAATTAGGAAGGCAGGCAGGCAAGCAGTTGATAGCCCATAGTCCTGGATTGTGATAGGGATGTGTGACCTACCATATAGTTGGACATCCCCCCAGAGGTTCCCGATTGAAGAGGGTGCAGGCTGGGCTGAGGGACACCCCCCACACGTGCATGATTTCGTGCACTAGGCCTCTAGTATATGATAAACCCACAGCTAACATCATATTCAATAGGCAAAACCATTTCTTCTAAGAACAGGAACATGACAGGGATGCCCACTTTCACCATACCTGTTTGACATAGTACTAGAAGTATTAACCATTGTGATCAGACAAAAAGAAATAAAAGGCATCCAGCCGAAACCGGTTTGGCTCAGTGGACAGAGTGTTGGCCTGCAGACTGAAAGGTCCCAGGTTCGATTCTGGTCAAGGGCATGTACCTTGGTTGCCGGCACATCCTCAGTAGGGGGTGTGCAAGAGGCAGCTGATCCATGATTCTCTCTCATCGATGTTTCTAACTCTCTATCCCTCTCTCTTCTTCTCTGTTAAAAAGCAATAAAATATATTTATAAAAAAGAAGAAATAAAAGGCATCCAAATTGGAAAAGAAGAAGTAAATCTGTCCTTATCTGCAGATGACATAAACACACGAAAGACTCCATCAAAAAACTAATAGACTTAATAAATGAATTCAGACACGTAGCAGGATACAAAATTAACACCAAGATATGTATGGCATTTCTATACACGAATAGTGAACTTACAGAAAGAGAGACTAAAAAAGCAATACAATTTACCATCACATCAAAAATATTAAGATACCTAGGAATAAACTTAACTAAAGAGGTAAGATACCTATATGCGGTAAACTACAGGACACTGAAAACAGAGATAGAGGAAGAGGTGAACAGATGGAAGAACATTCCATGTTCATGAATTATTAGAATCAACATCATTAAAATGTCCATATTACCTAAAGCAATCTATAGATTAAATGCACTCCCCATTAAAATACCAACAGCATGTTTCACAGACCTAGAAAGAACTCTCCAAAAATTCATCTAGAATAAAAAAAAATACCCTGAATAGCCACAGTAATCTTGAGAAAGAAGAAGAAAGTAGTTTGGATTTCAATACCAGATTTCAAGCTATTTTACAAAGCCACTGTTTTCAAAACAGCCTGGTGCTGGCATAAGAACAGACATGTAGACTAATGGAATAGAATAGAGAATCCAGATTTAGACCCAAATCACTATGCTCAATTAATATTTGACAAAGGAGGCATGAACATGCAATGGAGTCAAGACAGTCGCCTCAATAAATGGTGTTGGGAAAATTGGACAGATACATGCAAAATAAGAAACTAGACCAACAACTTACACCATACACAAAAATAAACTCAAAATGGATATAGGACTTAAACATAAGACAGGAAATCATAAAAATACTAAAGGAATTCAGAGGCAAACAAATCTCAGGCATATGCTGAAACAATTTCTTCATCGATACTACTCCTAGGCCAATGGAAGCTAAAGAGAAAATAAACAAATGGGACTATATCAAAATAAAAAGCTTTTTCACAGCAAAAGAAACTATCAGCAAAACAACAAGAAATCTCACTGTATGGGAGAACATATTTGCAAATGTTATCAGTGATAAAGATTTAATCTCCAGCATACAGGCAATGTATGCAATTTAATAAAAGAAAGATAAATGATCCAATAAAAAAAATGGGCAACAGATCTAAATAAATATTTTTTGAAGGAAGACAGAAGGAAGGCCAAGAGACATGAAAACATGCTCAAAGTCACTAATTATCTGAGAGATGCAAATCAAAAGGACAATGTGGTACCATCTCACACATGTGAGAATGGCTATCATCAACAAATCACCAAAGGCAAGTGCTGGCAAGATGCAGAGAAAAAGAAACTTTCATGCACTGCTGGTGGGAATGCAGACTGGCGCAACCACTGTGGAGAACACTATGGAGTTTCCTCAAAAAACTAAAAATGGAACCCCCATTTGACCCAGTGATCCCACTTCTAGGATTATATCCCAAGAAACTAGAAACTCAAATCAGAAAGGATATATGCAACCCTATACTCATAGCAGCACAATTCCCCATAGCTAAGCTTTGTAAACAGCCTAAATGCCCATCAGCAGATGAGTGGATTAGAAAACTATGGCACATCTACACAATGGAATACTATGCTGTTATAAGAAAGAAGGAATAGCACATTATTTCACTCATTTATGGAAAATAAAGAACATTATAACCTGATGAACAAAATGATATAATCAGAGGCAGTAAAGTACTGAATAGACTGTCAAATTACAGTGGGGAGGCTGTGGAGTGTTGGAAAGGGAGGGCAATATATCAATCAAAGGACTTGTATGCATGCATATAAGCTCACCAATAGACACAAGACATTGGGGTGAGGGGGGATGAGGCCATGTGGCAAGAGTAGAAGAGTTTGGGGGAAGGTCAATGGGGAAAAAGAGAGATATATGTAATAATATATATAATATTTTAAACAAAAAAATAAAAGTGCAACTCACAGCTCACTTTAAAAAAAGTGTGTTGGATTTTGTCAAATGCTTTTTTCTGAATTGACTGATATGGTCATGCGATTTTTGTTTTGCAATCTGTTTATGTGACTTTTCATATTACTGAAAATTTTAGACCCAATATAATAAATAGTCTCATTTATTCTACAAATATTTATTGAGAACCACACACTGTTCTATGAAATAGGATATACAATGATGAAGCAGATATATATAAGATCTAAGTTCTCATAAATATCAATTTAGCAATGTGTTTTGTTCCTAAATAATACAGAGGCAATGTATCAATCAGATAGATCAAGATTTGAATACCAAATCTATCAACTAGTAGTCTTGTGCCTTGAGTAAGTTAGTCAACTTCTCTGAGCCTTATGTATTTATTTGTAAAATAGAGATAAAAATAATTAGCTCGTATTATTAAAAGGGATGCATATATATCTCTTCACCTAGTGCACAAAGCTTAACATTTATCTTATATATAGATAGATAAATAGGTAGATTATTATTATCAAAATTTTTATTATTATGATTTAGTGCATATTGTGATGAATGAACCTTATTGAACAAGTCAGAACCATTTATTTAGTCATAATTCAAAGATTTCAAAGATGACTAATAGTACTTGCATTTGTTGGGGTTGTGTGAAATAAAGTAGGTAAGAGGATAACGGATAAGTTTTTATAAGCCTAGAAAGGAAAACAAAAGAAATTTCTACAGGGTTGTTAACTGCAAAGAGTGCTAGGTGTTAGGATTTATTTTAAAATGTGGTCAAGAGTCACCTTTTGTACAAAGTTAATAGGAATTTTAAGCTTATTATGTTAGTATTTTGCTCATTTTTAATAACTGGTGTTACAATGGTAATAAAAGATCAAAATATTCTTGTAATATGATTAATAATTAACAATTAATTAATTTAAAATAAAAATTCAATTGCTGGAATATACTAGTTATAAACAGCTATCTTTAACTATAAATTTTGATTTATCCAGAATTCAATCATAGTTACTAGTAACATAGACATATGCTATTATTGATGGTATTTTAAAATATATATAAGAGAACTATGGCAGTTTATGTAAGACCCATTCTTATTTCACTTAAAGATATTGACAAATTTAAAAGTATTCAAACAGAAATTAATTTTTCAGTATAAAATTCCATTTATTATTTTCTATCCATGAAACAAAAATTAACTAAAAATTTTAAACTTTTCTCTCTGAGAATCTTGTACTTTCAAAGGATTAACTTGAGATATTGGACACTATTTTCTCCCTCACTAATGAGATGAGTGTCTCAATATAGAAGCCTGGAACATTTAGTTTTTCCACAGAAAAATTTCACTAGCCATTCTTTTAAGAGTTCATTTGATCCCTGTTCTCCAAATAGAACTGCTTATTTTCAAAATTTATTTTTTGGTTTATTGTTAAGCCCTCAATATTTGTACTTCTTGCTTAATGAGCAATTACAAATACTTTTGATAAATTAATTAGTTAATAACCATTTATCTATTTTTAGAAAGTTCACCATATGTGTGTGTGTATAATTTAAATTAAATGTTTTAAAATTATTTTTCCTTAAAATAAAAATAGAAACCATATTGTAAAGCATTAAACAAAATATATTAATGGATATACTTCCATTGCTGCTTCATATCTCAAATTAAGCTGTGTGATTTTTCTTGTGAGCACTTGAGATAAGATGATAGAAGCAGCATTAATTTAAGTATAATTATTACTAGAGGGCCAATGCATGAAATTTGTGCACTTGGCGGGGTGGGGGGTTCCCTCTTGCAGTCTGGGAGCCCTTGGGGGATGTCCAACTGATGGCTTAGGCCCACTCCTAAGTGATCAGTTGGACGTCCTTAACACTGCCACAGAGGTGGGAGAGGCCACCGGCACTGCGCTCAGCAGCCATGAGTCCAGTTCAGGGCTTCTGGCTGAGCGGCACTCCCCTGTGGGAGTGCACTGACCACAAGGCGCAGCTCCTGCATTGAGCATCTGCCCCCTGGTGGTCAGTGTGCATCATAGTGACCTGTTGTTTGCTGTCTGGTTGATTTGCATATTATTCTTTTGTTATCTTATAGAATAAAAGGGTAATATGCAAATCAATCAAACATTGGAACCACTGGTCACTATAATGCTCACTGACCACCAGAGGGAAGATGCTCAATGTAGGAGCTGCTCCCAGCCTGCAGGCCCCAGGCCAGCCAAGATGGGTGCCAGTGCGGGCCTCTGATCACCCCACCAGTATCCCTTCATGTCAGCCCTGATCTCGGGCCAGGCCAAGGGACCCTACCCTTGCATGAATTTTGTGCATCAGGCCTCTAGTATCCTATATGGTTAAGAGGTAATATGCAAATTGACCCTCATGCCCTCATGTCCCAAGATGGCCACTCCTACATCATCACAAGATGCCCAGCAGGGGAGGGCAGTTAGAGGGAATCAGGCCTGCAGGAGAGGGCAATTGGGGGTGACCAGGCCTGAAGGGGAGGGCAGTTGGAGGTGATCGGGCCAGCAAGAGAGTAGTTAGGTATCAAACATACCAACATGAAAGTGGTTAGGTGTCAATCAGGCAGTCAGGGGAGCGGTTAGGAGACTATCAGGTTGGCATGCAGAGTAATTAGGGGCAATCAAGCTGCCAGGCAGGTGAGTGGTTATGAGCCAGCAGTCACAGATTCTGAGAGGAATTTCCAACTGCCAGTTTAGGCCTGATCCCACAGGGAAGTAGGGCACCCCCCAAGGGGTCCCAGATTAGAGAGGGTTCAAGCTGGGCCGAGGGACACACCCTCCCTGTGCACATATTTTGTGCACCAGGCCTTTCGTAGGATAATAAAAGGCTAATATGCAAATAGACCCCAAGGTTGGAATGACCGGTTGCTAAGCCATTAGTTAAACATCTTACAAGGGCTCCCAGGCTACCACAGGGATGTCTGACTGCCAGCTTAGGCCCAGTCCCCAGGGAGTGGGCTTAAGTTGGCAGGTGGTATCCCCTAAGGGCTCCCAGACTATGAGAAGGTGCAGGCCAGGTTGAGCTCCCCCCCCCCAAGTGCATACATTTTCATGCACTGAATGTCTACTATAGGATAATTATCAAATCAGACTTACTGTACACTAATAAAAGAGAAAAATGTTAATTGACCGTACCTTTGCTACGTCTACAGTCAATCAGAGTAAGTATGCAAACTAACCCAACAAAGATGGTGGTTAATTTGCATATGTTGAAGGAGAGAGGAGTGAATACTGAAGACAGCTTAGAAGGAAGAGGTAGGAAAAGCAGAAAGCAAGGTGGGTGCCAGAGGGAAAGTGAGGGCGGGGGGTGAGGAGATGGGAGCAGCAGGAGGGGGGAGCATTAGCAGCAGCAGTGCGAGTGGCCGTGGCAGTTGGCTTGCAGAAATCTTCCTGCAATGGGCACTTAGTTTAAATATAATTATTATAAATTTCACATTGAATTAATCCACTTAGTCAGATAATATTATGGTATTTTAGATATTCCTTGGGGTTTTAGAAGGAAAAGCATATTGTTGTATAAGTAACTAGAGGCCCAGGCATTAAATTTGTGCATGGGTAGGGGGGTTCCCCTCAGCCCAGCCTGCACCCTCTCCAATCAGGGATCCCTTGGGGGATGTCTGACTGATGGTGATCGGGCCTATATTGGCAGTCAGACATCCCTCTCACAATCCTGGACCTTTGGTTCCTAATCACTCACCTGCCTGCCTGCCTGGTTGCCCTTTCACTGCCTTCCCTGCCAACCAAATCACCTCTACTTGCCTTCCTTCTTGCCAATCTGGTCACTTCCTACTGTACCCACCCTGCCTGCCTGGTCACCTCTAACTGCCCCCCACCAGCCTAGGTGCCCCATGCAACCTGCTCAGTCATTTGGTCATTCCTCACTAACCCCCCTTCAGACCTGGTTGTAGACAGCCATCTTGTGAAGGTGTGAGGGTCAATTTGCATATTACTTCTTTATTATATAGGATTATTCTTCTTCCCTTAGAAACTTGCCTCAAATGTCCCCATTACAACGTCAAGTGTTTGAGGAGTAAGCTTTGGTACTTCCAAAGTACCAACTTCCCTGGAGAGTATAGAGAAACTCGCTCTTGGGAAGGGATACACATGAGGAAAGCAGAGAGAATAAATTAATCATTCATCTTCCAAGGAAATAGAGAGGTAATTCACTTTTCTACTACACCAGGAATTTTATAAAAGAAATTAAGAGAATTTAGTTTTATGTATAAAACTGATTTATTTTATAAATGCTAACTGTAGACTTGAAGGAAATAATATAAAAAGAGGGGATATATTTGAAGCTAAATGTGACTAAAATATTTCTAGTGATAAAGAACTATGTATCCAAAATTTCTGATATTCCCAACTCACCTAAAGTAAAATATAATAATCCGTGACTACTATTATGCTCATTCATTAGGGAGTTGATACCCATTTGAGCTAGGGTAGGTTCATTGGAAATCAAAATAAGTGGAATTAATTAGAGCTCTATTTTAAAGGTAAATATAACTCTCCATCAAAAGCTGAATAGGAAGTAGACACAGCCTGGATGGTGTGGCTCAGTGGCTGAACATGACCCAGGGCCAGGTTTTCATTCCCAATCAAGGGACATGCCCAGGTTTCCAGCTTGATCCCCAGGAGGGGGGGTGCAGGAAGCATCTGACCAATGATTCTCATTATTGATACTTATATCTCTTTCTTCATCTGTGAAATCAACACAAACATATTTTTAAAAAGAAAATAGATGTAAAAAATAACTCATTTTTGTATAATGTTCATTTTACCAAAGTTGTAATACATACACTTTTTGTTCTGTACAACCATTATATGAGACTTGTATTACTACTATTATCTTTGTACATATGAAGAAACTATGTTTTAAATAATTATGTGATGTCTTCAGGAAAGATTTTTTATAACATATAATTTTTAATATCAGGTTGTTTATTTAACATCATCTTTACATTTTCATATATTTATTCCTTCATATAAAACATATTTGTTTTTAATCCTCACTGAGGATATGTTTATTGATTTTAGAGAGAGAGGAAGGGAGAGAAACATTTATCCACTGTTGCCTGTATGCACTGACCAGTGATCAAACCCGCAACCTATGTATGTGCTCTGACCCGGAATCAAACCTGCAATCTTTCTGGTGCATGGGATGGTGCTCCAACCAATGGTGCTACCTGCCTGGGCCCAACATCTTTTTTGTTGCTATAAATCTTCACCTGAGGATATTTTCCCCATTATTATTATTATTATTGTTATTATTATTTTAAGAGTCCAGGAACAGCCATGATCATCAAACTAACTTGTGGTGTAAGCACTAAAAAAAAAAAAAAAAAAAAAAAAAAGCTTAATTTAGAGAGAAATGTTTTAAAAATTGTAAGTCACTCAGTCTCTAACAAAATGTAAATAATAACACAAATCATGGACACACTGTTTACATTATTTCTGTTATAAAATGAAAATGTCCATAATGGTGAGCCACCTCTACTATTCATCACTTACGTCAGCTATTTCACTAGTATATATATATATCACAGTAAGAGCTTCCTATAAACATAACGGTACATAAAAATTACATTGCACCAACAGCTGTTTTGTTTATTGTAGAAAACGTCTTCAAGGCAGTTTTAAAATTTCATTAGTTGAGTTATGATTAAAAATGATTGCTCATATCTAAGCAAAACAGAGTAGTAACTCCTGGATAGGAAATTAAGGTTTCAATATTCTTTCTTGAGAGTGGCACCCTAAATTATAATTAGAATAATTTAATTGAGCATCAGATATACTCATGAGGCTCAGGAAGCAGGAAGCAGGTGTGCTGGAGTTTTTTCTTTGTAATGCAAGCCCACCCAAACCCTCTCCTGTGGGCACCTATCTGATGACTAAATCCTGGATTTTACTGCTTTCCTGCGCTCACAAATTTACACCTGTGACCAGTATTTCCAATTTTGAGGAACACTGTAGTTTATACAATATAGTTCCTTATGACAACATCCATTACATACCCTTGAAAATTGTCTGGCAAATAGCATTACCACAGATGCCAGTTTACCTGGATAGTTAATGTTATCTGCTTTCAATTTTGGACATTTATATTAGGCAAAATTTATTTTGAGGAATAGTAACTGAGCTTTGATATAAATAAAAATCTTCAAGTTATTAAAATATTTTGTTCATTTTGTTCCAATTGTCATATAATATAAATGTTTCTGTGTGGTGAATTTATTTATTGTTATTAGCTGAAATAAGAAATAGGTGAACACAAGAGTAGATTTATGGGAGCATAGGTGAACACCTGAAGTTTCAAAACTGCCAAAAACATAATCTGCAACTAGTTTAGTGTTTTCTTCTTCAATTATAGGATTATTTGTGGATAGAGGCTCAATTAGTACGTCAATGTTGAATGGATTAGAACTCTGTTTTGTCTTCAGAGGTCGGCTTCACTTCCTGCAGTAATTGTTAGAATTCTTTTCTATATGGCACTAAGAACCAATTCAATTCAAAAATGGATATAGAGAAATAAGAAATGAACTCGAGACAAAATTTTAGATTTTTCAATGTCAGCAATGACGTGTATAATATATTCATTATACATTAAACAGCAAATATTATCATCATAAGTAAATACTAAACTGCAAAGTAGTGTGTATTCTACATTACTTTAAAAATATCATCTATATCAACATTATAATTAAAATCAGGTATTTTGTCAAATGTAGGGAGCTTATTTTTTAATGCTAGTCTTCAGCAGAATACTTTAATTTTTGTTGTTTCTCCTACAAACCCATCAAACTGGGAGAGCACTAGGAGTAGAAGTCATGCTGCCTCGGACTCTGGTTTCTTTGTATGTTATATAAAATGTATGTAAATGTCTCTCTCCCCATTTGGGCTGGGTTTTGCCTTCTCCCCTTGGCTATTCACCCAGGGGAGAGGCCAGGTAGCAGGTGACCCTCACTCTACCTGGCGCCTGCAGAGACCCAGCCACTTGGTGTGGGCAGGGTGCTGTGGAGACCAGACCTCTGTGCGGGTGGGGAGTAGGTAAACTCTTGGAAAGGAAGAAGTATCACTCTTTCTCAAGTAGATTTTTTACACTTTAATGTAACATTTGAACTTTCAAAACATATGCAAAGATTTTGATAAAATTCTTAACCATAACAATAATCCAGTATAATAAAGAGGTAATATGCAAATTGATCCTATGCCCTCACACAAGATGGCCACACCCATGTGGTCAAAGATGGCCACCATATGGCTGGCAGGGAGAGAAGTTGCGGGGGACCAGACATTCAGGGGAGAGCAGTTGGGGGCGACTGGGCATGAAGAGGAGGGCTGTTGGGGTGATTGGGCCGGTAGGGGAGCATTTAGACATCTATCAGGCTGGCAGGGGAGTTGTTAGGGGGTGATCATGCTGGCAGGCAAGAGAGCAGTTGGGAGCCAGCAGTCCCAGATTGGAGAGGATACAGGATGGCTGAGGGACACCACCCTCACCCCGACTCCCTCTCCGCCCCCCCGTCCCCCCAGTGCATGAATTTTGTGCACCATGCCTCTAGTCATATATAATTAACAAAATATGAATGCTATGAAATACTTATGTTGATCACAATGAAAACATAGTGTATTCAAATCTCTCTCTCTCTCTCTCTCTCTCTCTCTCTCTCTCTCTCTCTATATATATATATATATATATATATATATATATATATATATATAAACCTAAGCGACCAAATGACCAAATGACCAAATGACTGGTCAACCATTCACTATGATGTGACTGACCACCAGAGGGAAGATGTTCAATGTGGGACTCCTACAATGGGAGGACTGCTCAGCTGATGGACAGGCGCCAGATGCACCTGAGAAAGAGGGCACACAGATGGTGAGCACCACTGTGGCAGCGCAAGCCTCTTCTACCTAGGGACTGATTGGGAGCGAGCCGGCAGGAGATGCAGCAGGGCCAGGATGAGTGGAAGCGGAAGGCAGGAGTGGCAGGTGGCAGTGGACTGCTGGTTTCGGCCCAATCCTCTCAGGCCACACTTAGGGATCCCACTGGTGCACCGGTCTGTGTACCGGGCTTCTAGTGTATAAATAATTATTTTAAAGCTTTTGTATTAATATTCATGGAAAGTTTACATTCTTCTTAAGTCTCCCTAACCACTCTCTCATTGACATCTGCATACAACACACAGTGTACATACTTCTGTGGCAGTGGGGAGAGTCCTTTGCTCCTGTGGTGTCTCTGAGAGTCAGGTGATCCACAGGACTGTGTCCTCTCTACTCTTCTTGCCCTTACTTTCCTATGTTGGCATCCACTGAAGTTTCTCTCATCTGATCCCATTTTGGAGGATGGTGCTCAGAAAAGTGGGGACTTTTCTTATACTTCATATCAATGAGCCTTTAATGTGACAGATAAGACCACTGTCTTCTTAGCACTTCTTTGTGACCACAGCCCCAGAAAACATCTGTGTGCCCTCTTGCACTCAGGTGATTTGTTTCAGGTCCACCGCCCAGAAAAGAACTTTCTGACAAAGGTGCTCTACCTTCCCAGGTGTACTTGGTTTCTTCTTCAATCTATCTAGTGTTTCTACCTAGGAATTTATTGTCCCCTCTCAATTTGAAGTAAAAAATGGAAATAATAGAAGTTTTTAGAAACTAACTAGATTTTGAAATCTGTTGCAAGTATCAGTGACTTACCTAAACTTGTAAGCCTGAGTTGTAATTGTTAAACACATTGTGATTGTTAAAAAAAAACACCAAAAACACAAAAAAGCAGCAATACATCAATAGGCATGTATGTGTGCAAATAGCAAATTAATCATGTTTGTAAGTTTTTCTGAATAAAAGCTATAAAAATTTCCATTTGTATGAGTATATTCTGTAAAATCATTTTGAATTTCTGTCCAAATACAGAATTATATTTATATAGAAAAATAAAAAGAATAATTTATAGATACATTTATATGTAATTTTGATAAAATAAGAACACTGTGAAAAAGACTCAACACTTATAATAGAAGGTAATTATTTGTATTACCAATTTAATTTTGACTTTTTCAAAAAGTTTATATGTTATCTATGAAGCATTTTATAAACTTTTTATTGATTTTAGAGAGGAAGAGAGAGGGAGGAGAGATAGAAACATCAATGATGAAAGAGCTGCCTCCTGCAGGCCCACATTGGGGATCAAGTCTGCAACCGGGCATGTGCCCTGACTGGGAATTGAACTGTGACCTTCCGGTTCATAGGTTAATGTTCAATCACTAAGGCATGCCAGTGATTGGGCTATCTATGACACATTTAAATAGTATAGAAGGCATGTAGTTTAACAAATAAACTTGGAAAAATAGGATCTTTTATTATGAACCTATGAGGTCCTATGAACATTAGGGATACATACTCATGGTATCTCTAATCCTCACAACTCTAGGGAGTATTCAGCCTTAACTTGCAGCTGAGGGGGATGGAAAATGAGAAAAGCCATGTAATTTGATTAAATTAGCATAGTAGTTAAAAGTGATATGTTATAAGTTCAAATTTAGTTTTACCAAATTTCAAACCTCAGATTCTTTTTGTTTCTCCTTTACCTCTTCAAAATATAGAGGCATTCACTAAAATTTAATTATATAATATATATTTATATAATATTCAATGTAAAGTATACCCCTACCAGTAAAGCAGTATCCGGAATATGAATAATGAAAAGAAGAAATCAGATACCTGCTTCATTTCAAGAAAACTATTTTGTTATTTATGAGATGAGGCATCCAACAAACCTGGCAAATATTAGCTACAATACTCATGAATTCCCTTTTGAAATTTTAAAAACAATTAGCAAATATTTTGGTCATGTCATAGTAAATGATTTGTTCTTATTCTTTTGTGCTTATTTTTGACAGTGATTTTGGTGTTGATGATAATTGGGCCTTTGTTAGAAATCCATTAACAGATTATAGTAATATAAAAGAGCTTTTTAAGACACAATTTCATAAGGTTAATCTTTTTTTAAAACATATTTTAGAGATCAAAACTTGCACATAATGGGAAATAAATGAAAGAAAATATAAGATATGACAGTTTTATCTTCTTCCTGGACTTTAAAAACATGTTGGTTCTAAAATAACTGAATCATTTCTGCAGAATATCAGTGCCATGTAATCTGTACATCTGAATTATACTATTAAATCACTAATAGTATATGAGTTATACTATTATTGGGACACACCAGGCTTTTGTTATTTCACGATATGTTTAAACAGAAGGTGATGTAAAAGGAAAATAGACTAATTTCTCAAAATAATCTAAATCTTGCATGCTTATAAAATACCATGTACTTGAAATAGTGAAGCTTTGGTTGTATAACTTTATATGATTAGATCTTTAAAAAGAATTAAAATTCTAAAGCCCTGATATTTCTAACCCAGAGTTCAGTTCTAGTGAGGATCATTAACAAATGTTCCTCAGATATTGGAAGAAATATTAATTTTTCATTTGGCACAGATATTTTCATGTGCAATCTCATTATCTGAGCATTTACTAAAACATCTGGATACTTTGATACTTAATCAAGATATGATAAATGCCACTAGGAAGAGTATAATTATATAATGTTCTTTATTTTGTGAAGTTACTGCATAGGAATTTATGTACACATATCCCAGATTCTATGCTAAAAGTACTCAAAAGCAGAACCAATTCACTTTGTATAAATCCTTTAAATTATAATTTTTCCCAAATTCTTAATTAAGGTGAATTGCTGTATTGGAATGAAAACACTTGAATGAAAAAAACAACAGCTCATTAACTGAAGTTATTCCGAAACCAATATAATTTTTAAATGCATGATTATTATCCTCCTACCCATAACCTGAACATTAATGGTGCCTCATTAAGTCCTATAGGATGAGTCCTCAGTGAATAGTAGCCAGTTCAATTGACTTAATTAAAACACTGTTTTCTGACTGAAGAAAAGGATTGTTTTATTGATTCACTTTATACACTACACTGTACTTGGATAGTTGTTCTTAGATACCAGAGAAAATGTCTTCTTTATAGTATGAATAGTACTGTAATTCATACGTAAAGGGAACACAAAGAAACAGGTTTGCAAAGAAGGAAGCAGTGAGTACCACCAACTGAGAGGGCTATGAAATTTTACTCCACTTGCAAGATAACAATTAAGCCTGCCACACTGTGTAGATGGTGAGAGAAGACAGGAGAGTCCTGAAGCAGAGACAAAAGACGTCTTCACAGGAAGAGCAGTAACCACGGTTAGTAAATTTATCTTTGCAATTCCCACTGGGCGACAGGGAGGGACAGATGACACCTACACGTGCCATGAGCTTCTTTGCTGGAGAGGGACCCAGGGTAAGGGCCCATTACTATTTTCCCGTTTTATAGCAGAATAACTGACAAATAAACTTGTATATATTTATGCTGTACAATGTGATATTTTGAAATACACACATACTGCAAAATGATTACTACAATCAAGTTAATTAACAAATCACCTCACATAATCTTTTGCACATGTGTGTGCACATGTGTGTACGAGTGCAATCATGTGTAATGAGAGTGTTTAAAATGTATTTGCAAATTTCAAATGTATAATTTATCAGCTGCAGTCATCATGCTGTAATCCTCTGACCAACACCTCCCCATTTTCTCCACCGCCTGGCCCTGGCAACAGCCAGTTTACTCTCTCCACTTATGTATTTGAGTGTTTTAGATTCTACATATGAGTGAGATCATACAGTATTTGTCTTTCTGTGCTAGATTTATTTCACTTAGCATAATGTATTCCAGGTTCATCCAAGGTTTTAAGCTAGCTTGCAAGCATCAAACAAGCCAGTCCTCCTCTCTGTAGGGAGGGAACAATGATTCTAAGTCCTTATCTGCCTAGTTGCTTTTTAGACTATGAAAACTATTCAGTATTAATAGAAGAATCTACACTAATAAAAGAGAAAAATGCTAATTGATCTTACCTTCACTATACCCAGAGCCAATCAGGAGTGATATGCAAATTAAGCCAACAACGATGAAGGGTAAATTTGCATATGCAGGATGGGTGGGCTATATCTGATACTGCTGCAGGGTCCAAATCACCTCACAAAGTCCACCATTGGGGACCAGGCAGACATGGAGGGCAGCGCCTGATGCCATCTGCAGGGTCCAGCCTGCCATTGGTAACCTGCACATCTGGCAGGCAGTGCCTGATGCAGTCAGGGGGAAGGGGGGTCCAGGCAGCCATTTGGGTCTGGGCAGGCCAGGCGGGCTGAGCCTGACGCTGCCTGCTGGGTCGAGGCCGCCATCGGGCACCCAGGTAGGCTGGGGTGGCCAGGGTCTATGGGATCACTGGCTGCCCCAGGCTGACTGTAGACACCAATGTAGCAGGCCAGGGTTGAACATTTTAATGAAAATGGGATGCCTGTGCCCCAGATCACCACGCTGGTCCCTAGTGAGGAGAGGGCAGTGGGCATTTAGCAGGCACCAGGGCTTGGAAAGGTCTGGGAGCAACCTGCCCGCATGCTACCAGGAAGAGGTGCTGAACCATGATGGCACAGAGGGCTGGCTGATGGAGGCCGAAAAGGTGCGGACGAGGGGGCTCTTGCTGGCACTGAGCTTGAAAAGCACACCAACAGCCTGATGGACTAAATGGCCTTTCTGAAGAAGGTGCATGATAGGAGATAGCCAAGCTGCAGGTGCAGATCCAGTAGCTCAGATCTCCCTGGAGATGGACATGTTCTCCAAGTCTGACCTCTCTGCCATGCTCAAGGACATCGGCGCCCAGTAGGAAAAGCTGGCTGCCAAGGGCATGCAGAATGCAGAAGAATGCAAGAGCAGCTCACCATGCTGACCAAGAGCACTGCCAAGACACCCACAGGATGTACACCACCAAGGACAAGGTGTCTGAAAGCACCACCTGCTCAAGGTCAAGACCCTGGAGATCAAAGCAAGCCGGGGCATGAACTAAGCTCTGGGAAAGCAGCTGCAAGAGCTATAGGATAAGCAGAACTCCGATGTTTGTGCTATGCAGGACACAATCAACAAATTAGAAAATGAGTTGAGAACTACAGAGTATGAAATGGCATGATATTTAAAAGAACACCAGTACCTCCTCATTGTGGCTTTGGACATTGATTATTGCAGCTTATAGGAAACTATGGGAAGCTGAGGAGACATAGCTCAGTTTCACCAGCATGGGAAGCATAGCCAGTGGCTACACCCAGAGTTCCCAGATCTTTGGTCGATCTGCCTACAGTGGTTTACAGACCAGTTCCTACTTACTTGATGTCTGCTAGCTCTTTCCCTTGTTAACACACCAGCAACATCCAGGAGGAGCAGATCGAGGTGGAGGAGACCATTAGGAAGTTAAGGATGAACCCCGCTCTAAAGGAGAAACTGAAGAGGAGGAGAAGGAGAATGAAGTGGCTGACAAAGAGGAAGGAGAGGAAGAGAAAGAAGGTGCCAAGGAAAAATTTGAGGACACAAAGGAAGAAGGAGAAGGAGGTGAAGGTGAAGGAAAAGATGCCCAAGAAGCTGAGGATGAGAAGAAAGATGAAGGTGCTGGGGTGGAGCAAGCAACCAAGAAAAAAGATTGAGCCCTCCTTTCCTTAATTATTTCAGGAATAATCCTCCCGAAACCAGGTCAACCCTATCACCAATCAAGCAGTTGAGTTCCTGATACTATAAGAATTAAGAAGTTAATATATGTAACATTCAGAGGTGACTCAGATTGGACATTAAATGCTTTGCTATGACTTTTCTCCTTATGCAGAATATCTGTTTGCTTGCAGAGTGGCTTCCTGGCTTGCTGCCAGACTGTGCATGGTCCACGCTTATGAGTTCAGAATCTATGACAATGTGAGCAAGTCAGATGTTTATAATAAAAAACACATGAATACATGAATGCACTGATGTTAATGTTAAACTTCATGGAAAAAATAGTCCTTTAAATCTTTGGTGGTTAGAAATTAAATACCTCAAATCATGTGCAATAAACAATAAATAAAGTTACACTGAATGACAAAAAAAATACATAGGGGCCAGGAAACATTCAAAGAACTGGGTAACCATTCCCAAATCAGGAAGGGAAGTCACAGAATGTATATTATTGCTATGAATGCAATATTTTCTACTACTTATAACATATGCAATGTAATGTATTAGAGGCATTCTTATTGCATGAATTATGTATTCTCATAGAATAATGCTGGTATATATGTTATAGTTATGGCAGTATGGTATATCCTATCTATATTAATAAAATGGTAATATGCTAATTAGACCATGAGACCTTCTAGAAATCCTTTCAAGCAAAGTCATGGTGGTGGGGCCGAGGCAGAGGTGGTTATGAGTGGTCAGGCCAGGAGGGGAAGGCAGCTGAGGTGAGGAGGTTGACAGGGGGATGCAGTTAGGGGGCAATCAGGCCGGCAGGCAGAGTGGTTAGGAATGATCAAGAAGGCAGGCAAGTGAGTGGTTAGGAGCCAGCAGTCCCAGATTGTGAGGGGGTTGTCCAACTGCCAATTTAGGCCCCATCCCACAGGGATCTCAGATTAGAGAGGATGCAGGCCAGACTGAGAGACACCTCTTCCTTACCCCTCCCCCCCTGCCATGCATAAATTTTATTTATATTTACTGTTTAAATTTGGCTCCTGGAAAGTATGACTGTGTTTTTAATAGCCAGTCTTTTTTAATCTTCCTAATGTGGTGTGTAATGACCAGAATATACTTAACACTATTAAGGATGTAAATGTTTGAGTAAATTAGATAAAAAGTCTTTGCATCTACATTGAATATATGAAACAAGCTAAGAGTTTTAGGAGAACTACTTGTTATTGGCCATTTTCTGCGAGATTTCATATGTGTAGTGCTGGTTTGTGTGTGTATCTGAATTGGGCTGTGTGTGGGGGGGTCATATAAAGTTTGAAAATATTTTGTGAATGCTTATGTAATGGGACACACTATCTTAATTTTTTAGCCTTCTTTCTGGGAGTAAATTTTTGCATTAAAATCTGTTAACTAGTTTTAGAATTGTCATCTGACAATGGCAATGACTTTGGTAAAGGGCAGTGAATGTGGACTCACAGGGATTAATGTGTGGTGTAAGATGCAGTGAAACCACAAATAGGAAATTGAAGAGATTCCTTAAGCTGTTCACAATTTTCAAGGATGATACTAAGTGTTTATTAAAATATTTTAAAAATATGAATGGAACTGGGCAAGAGATTTCTGCAAATGGTAATAAGTATAATTTTATATCAGGAAATACAGGTGTGTGCAAAGTAATTTTAAGTCTACCTCAGATCTTCAATAGTGAAAGACTTACTGGAAAAGTATCAAACAAGGTCTGTTATATGTGGTGACACTCACTGATGTTTTAAAATATTTGGCTGAGAAAAAATTGTTTAAAAAGAAAGGAAAGATTGTGTTTGAGGCCTCATAATTGCAAACATTTATAAAGCTTTTATATTTTGCAGTAAACTTAGCAGATTCAGACCTGGTCAAATAAAGGAAAGACAAGCTGCTGGAGTGACGATCTGAGTAGATGAAGAGAATGGGTGAGTTTGAACTCCCATGTCAAAACTCAGGTTCTCAGTTCAATCTTTTGGAGTTTCAAAAGTGCACATTGATGTAGGTTTCCATTAATTAATTACTAGAAAAATGGAAGTCCTTCAAATGTAATTCATTTTCCTTCTGATTATTTCTACACATGTATGTTTTATTCTGGAAATCCTAATAGTCACAGATTGAGCTTCTTGGAAATATCCTTTTTCTTTTTTTCCTACCTAATCTTTACTTTTGTCTTTTTGTTCTATTTTATTGAGATTTTATCAATTTATCTTTCAATTATGTTGTTGCATTTTTTTCAATTATTCTTTTCCAACGCACCCCTCCCTTCTGATTTTAGCAGCTAAACTCTCTTATGTTCCAAAAAGATTGAAAAGCCCACATCTAGATTGGCAGCAGGAACAAGGCTAGTACTCTGGTCCTACTTTACAAATCCTTAGTGTGTGATTGCTAACCTCAAACTTACCATCTCAGAGTTTCAATATAATTGATAATCCTGCTGTGTTCCAGGCAAGATAATATAGACAAAGACTAGGAAAAAAGACGTGTGGTGTGTCTTAGGGTCTTCTCTTTCTTAAAATGTTAACCTGAAATTCTACACATATCATTGGCTAAAGTGTTACATTTGTTTGTCATTCTGTAAGGGAGCTGAGATGTTTAGATTATTTGTCTGCATATATTAGAGCTAAATAAAATTAATTTTATCTTAAATATAGAGGATAAGGAAATGGATACAAGGTAAATCATCAATGTTGAAAATCATGGAGAAATTTATTTTGTACCCACAAAAGTTGTAATCATCAGAAATTCAAAGGAACAGAGCCAATATACAGATTGAAATAATGCAAAAATAAACTGTAATTAAGTATGTTGACTTAATTATACTTCTATCTCTTATTACCAATTAATTCAATGCCAGTCACTCTTCTACTAATCAGGTTAGATAAATATTTTCATTTTCATGAAATGTTAATTATAATGGGAAAAGATAGGAAGTAAACCAATCAATCAATAAATTACAGGTAAGATTAAAAATAGGGCATTAAAGGATTGGGCAAAAACGAAAAGAGAAAGAAAGAACTCATGAGCATGGACAAAATGTGTCGATGATGGGGTGGTGGTGGTTGGAGGCAGAAGAGGGCATGAAGGGGAAGATGGTGCTGGGGGAAATAAAAGAACAGTAGTATCAAATGGGACAAATGCTTGTGGATATTGAAAGTCAGGGTAAAATTTTTTTAGTTTATTCTAAATGTAAACTTTTCTAGTCTGTGTTTGGCTTTATTTGAATTCATCACATATATATATATATATATATATATATATATATATATATATATATATATTATATATATTCAGGTTCACTTTATACATCCATTTCTACTACTGTCTAATAATCCTTTGTTTAAATAAACAATGATTTATTAGTTACCTTAATTTATCCATAGACACTGGGGTAGTAGCCAGTTTTTTGTTGTTGTTGAGTATTGATTTTTTTACTTCAAAGAACTATGCTGCTAAGATTTTTATTTTTTAAATATATTTTTATTGATTTTATTTTATTTTATTTTTTAATATATTTTATTGAATTTTTACAGAGAGGAAGGGAGAGGGTTAGAGAGCTAGAAACATCGATGAGAGAAACATCGACCAGCTGCCTTCTGCACACCCCCTACTGGGGATGTGCCCACAACCAATGTACATGCCCTTGACCGGAATCGAACCTGGGACCTTTCAGTTCACAGGCTGACACTATCCACTGAGCCAAACCGGTTTCGGCTATTTTTATTGATTTTAGAAAGGAAGGGAGAGGGAAAAAGAGATAGAAACATTAATAGTGAGAGAGAATCATTGATTGACTGCCTCCTGCATGCCGCCTACTGGGGACTGAGCCCACAAGCCTGGGAATGTGCCCTTGACCAAAGTCGAAGGCAGGACCCTGCAGTACAAGCTCCATCCAGTGAGTTCCATTCACTATGTATATGTTCTGAAGTGCAATGCAATGACACGCAGTGCTACAAGATAATGGCATATAGTTTCCAGGGCCATGGTTCCCTTTGATGCTTCAGATAAGAACCAGGATCCCATTTTATTCAAATCCTCACCAACATTAAGTATTGTCAGTATTCTAAATGTTTGCCCAACTTATGTGTGGGTTCATTCACATTGGGAGTTTTAACTTGCTTTCTCTTATTACTAATGAGACTAAACATCCTTTCTTGTGTATTGGGCATTTTAAAACATTCTGTGGTTTTTCCCCCCATGAAATATCTTTTTATCCTTTTCCATTTTATTAGATTATGCATTTGACCTGTACATTTATATAATCTTGATAGCAATTATTGCCAGTAATTTGTGTTGTAGCTTATTTTTGCTTCATTTTTGTATACCCTTAAAGACATATTGCTCCCTTCTATAACATTTAGTAATATTTTAATTCCTTAATAAATACTTTTTGTCCTGATTTTATAAAACTATTTTCTTATATTCTTCTAGAAAATTAAGATATTGTTTTTGCAGTTCAAGATTCTAATTAATTTATATTGATTTTAGGGGAGTTCAGTATTTAGTATTTAGGGTCAAATTTATTTTCTATCCAATTTTAAAGATTAAAAATTTCAAGGTTATGGGGGTATCTTAAACTGTATATGCTATGGCTGCTTTAGTACTAATTTGCATCTAATCCTCTTTAACTTTTTGGGGTCACAACCTAAAATATGAGAGAGTTACCACTCTTGGATGCCTTGTGATTGCCTATATTGTTGTTTCTTCCTTATCAACTAATTCAATTAAGCCTAATGTCACCTCAAAGGTTAAGCTCACCTTTCTAAATTTATCTTTTTTTGCTGAGGTTGGCTAAGGAATTATTCACTCCTGTATTCTATTCTAAAGTCTTTAAATATTTGTTTGTCTTTATTTTATTTTTTTGCTAGCTTCTCTATTCTTAGCAGTAGTGATAGTCTATTTTTAACCATTTTTTAAAAAACATGTTTTTATTGGTTTTTAGAAAGAGGAAGGGAGAGGAATAGAGAGATAGAAACCTCAATGAGAGAAACATCATCAATCTGCTGCAGGCCCCTACTAAGGATCAAGCCTACAACCTTGGCGTGTGCCCTGACCTGGAATCAAACTGGTGACCTTCTGGTTCATGGGTCGATGCTCAACTGGTTGGGTTTTTAAAATCATTTTTTTAATTGAACATTAGGTCCCTTGGACTTTACCTTTAAATTTTTGCATTTAAAATTTTACTGTTCTACTTGCTTACTTTTCTAATTCATCAGGCCAACATTTATAGTCTCATTTTCTTGCATATTTTGTTTCATCTTTTGTCTGTATGTAGTTATTGAATATTCTGTTTCTAAAAATTCCAATATATTAATATCTGGAGATAATATGAGATCTGTTGCTGTTTCTTTATGTACACTCTTACTAAATAAATATTTTCTTGTATATTTGCTAACTTTTTATTTTTGGGATGCAATCTCTGTGTCCTAAATCCATATGTCCTAAATTATGGATGATTTTGTTAAGAGAGACTATTTTTTAATTCTGTTGAAACACAGGGGATACTTCAAACATTGAAATAATTATTCCTCATAGAGGACTCCTAGCTTACTGTTAAGAATACCAAATCAACCTCTCCCAAGAACTTCGGAGGAGGACTTTATTCTTCTGATTTTAGTGAGTCATTGATCTGCACCCAGTTCAATCCCCTTATCTTGTTATTGACCTCTGAACTTTGTATTGATTTATTTCCCAATATCCCTTACCACGCTTATTCATGATCCTAATAATATGTGAAAAGTGTTCTTTTTGGTAAAATAGAATATGATTTTATATAACAGTCTTTTTGCTCTATATTCACATAGTCCATAATTATTAAATACTGAGTAATATGTCTCAAGGATGAAAAGTATCTTAATATTGGTCTTTCTATGTCATAATAAAATAATATTACATCAATCGTTTTTATTTTTATTTTTATTATTTAAATCATTACATATAATAAGTAATACATGTATTTACTTTTTCACCACTGACCTTCCCCCAGACTCCCCTACACCTTGTAGCATGCCCTCGTCCCTCCCCTACATCAATTATTTTTAGTTCATTATTCAATTAAAGAAAAAATCTTATTTTCAGAAATATGGTATGTGGTATTACCAGAGTGTTCATATATTATTCCTTCTTTTAAAATATGACCCCCAAAATTGAACAGAAAATTGAAAGAAGAAGACCAAAAGACCAGTATTTGGTCTTCTTTGTCATGCAGATTGGTATGATATATTCAGTTACTTTTTGTTTATTGAAATTATAGGTAGAAATCTTAAAGGCATTTCTGTTGGCTCCAAATCTGAAATAATCAAAAGATCATTAAGAAACCCATGTCTTTGGACAAAGAAGATATATGCTTATATACAAAACCCATGGACATAAGCAATAGTGGGATAAAGGCCGGTGTGTGGTAAAGGGGATCAATAAGGGAAAAAAAAAGAGAGAGACATCTGTAATAATTTCAATAATAAAGATCAATTTTTAAAAAGAAAACCATATCTATGGCATTTACTTTATGCCTGCTAAAATTTGAGATGAAAGTAAGCAGCATTTTGGAGTTTGGGGTTATTATGATAGTTTTACTAATGATGTTGAGTGAGCTTGAATGAGTTAGTAACTGGAATATTACTCTTCATGATATAAAATTTTTATACTAAAATTACTTTAAATGCCCCTTTGAATATTAATAACAGAATACTGTTCATGTAGTTAGATAATCTAACCATAATTGTGATTGTTTAGAGATCATGTAATTGGATTATTTTTAATTTTATTAATTAAGCACACACAATTATTTCTTTCCAGTCAGGAATTCTGTTTTTTGTTATATCTATGGGTATTTCATGTGTTCTGTTTGGATTTTTAACAACCTCGGTGCTCTTAAAGATTGAGTATTTATTACTCCCCTCAAGGTCATATATTGAACTTCTAATCCCCAATGTGATGGCATTAGGAGGCAGAGTCATCATAATACAATTAGTGTTCTTAGAAGAGTCGTCCCAAAAGCCCCATGCCCTTTTCTGCCATGCAGGATTGCAGTGAGAAGATGGCTGTCACTGAGGAAGCCAGCTCCCACCAGACAGAAGTCTGCTGGCTCCTGGATCTCATACCTTCCAGCTCCAGAACTACAAGAAGAAAATTTCTATTCTTTATAAGCCACCCAAACTATGATAATTACTTACAGCAGCTTGAATGGCTTAAGGTCTTATCAGGTTCCTTATAATAATAGAAATTAACTTTGACTAAGTCATATGGATTAAGGGGACAAAATGAAGAAAAAGCAGATGCAAGTAATAAAAAAATAAGCTTTTAAAACAAAGTTTTGAGCAGTAAAAGTAAAGGTGCAAACATGGACCCCAGGCCCTGGAATTGTTCTAAGGGATCCCTCCAGGGATGGGTCTAGCACGAGGCCCACAGGAAGCCTAAGACCTGTACGGTAGCCACTGCATGAACAGCTACATGAACAGTATAAACAGGTGCCAAGGGATTCCAGTGGAGGTGGAAATTGCCTTTTCTTGCTGATTCAAAAGAGATTGCAATTTAGAAATGGCTTTAAAGATGAGTGAGGTTTCTTCCAGGTGGAAGGGTAAGCATTTCAGCATTTCACGCAGAGGGAAATATAACATCAAGGCATTGGCTTAAGCCTCAAAAGCAAATAAAGAAAAACAAAAACAAGTATATATGTGGAGTGAGAAGGGCAGCAACAAATGAAAAATGGTTAATTTAGGCTAATTAGAAGACATTCTAAAAAAATCAGAATTTTTGTAAATATTTAAATTTTAGATTATAATCAGTTTGACTATTACTACTATACCTTTGCCTTCTTGTATTAAAAACAGTCTATGACCCAATCCACTAAAAGATGTATCTAGGTCAATGCAGCACTGAACAGGATAGAAATCTGTTGAGTGCACTGAGCTAAATCGGTCTGAGAAGTACAGAATCGGGACATTGAAACACTGAATTGGTTGTGATAACATAGAAAGGAGCAGATTGCAGAAAGCCACTGAAGAATAGTACCTGGGATGCAGAGGAAGTGTCTTTGATAAAAATTCTGTTATTGAAGTCCCAAGAGACAACCTGATTTCTACACTTCACAAGACAATGATGTTCAGTTTTTTTTCTGGAAAGTTGTAAGACCTCTATCCCTATATGCTTTTTATTTGAATAGAAACGTGTGTGTGTGTGTGTGTGTGTGTGTGTGTGTGTGTGTGTGTGTGTGTGTCTGTGTGTTTCTTCACAACAAAAGAATCCCTGACTAGAAATAACATGATACCTCTGAGCTTTGGAAAGTAATTCTGGATCCACATGCTTATTTAACAAATTAAGGTTCAAACACTGTACAGAAGGAATATCTTCAACTTTTGAATATTTAAAGTATGTTGCAATAGCACTCATCCCCTTTTCTTGCTTTCAACTCTTCCAAAGGCTCATCTTCAATGAAATTCAAAGGCTGTTTTTACATTCATGTATTTAAAAACCATATTTTAAAACTTTTTTGTTTATGCTAGGCACTGTTCTTGGTGTTGAATAACAAAAGCAATTTCAAAACAGTAGGCACTGAGAAAAGTAAGCTGAAATCTCTGTCCTCAGAGAACTCTAAATAGAGACATAATATGTTTGAAAAGACTCATTTTAGATAATGCAATATTTTGCCAAACAAAATAAATATTTTCATGCTGTGAAATTTAGATGTGTGTTTTATTATTCTTCACTAGAATTGGCATAAAATAATTTTGGTGGTCATAAAGACTGGATTTATATTGTTAGGCAAAAACACTATTTTACTTACTTCATATGAAAATAAAGGATTAGATAAAATGATTTCAAAGAAATCTTAAATCTTGTGCTGATTTTTTAAAAAAAATTGTTATAACTTCATATTATTATAAAAGTAAAATGATGAAATAATTACTTGAAATGTCAATTCAGTCCTATAGTTAGAATCAGAACCTTAGGTCAGTCAGGGAATACAATTTCTAGTCTTGCATAAAATAGTCAAGAGAACATTTTAAATCAATGTTATATAAAATGTGGTTACAATTAAATTTTGGGTATTTAAAATACTCTTACCCATCATGAGAAGTGGGTAATCGTCAGCATATTAAATGCTTTTGGAAGCATTATTTTTAAGACTACATATTTTAAAATTTGATCTAGATATCAGAAAATGTGTATGGTTTGTGAGATGGGAAATATTTGATGGGGGGGGGGGCAGGGACATTTATTAGTCCCTTTCCAAAACACTAAAATACTTTTATGCATCTATTTAATTGATTTTCAATGAATCACATGAGAATTCATTTTGCATCACTTTGCTCTAGTATAGTTTAAAACAATTTATCGAATCATAAAATTTAGCATAAAAATCAATTGTCGCCGAAACTGGTTTGGCTCAGTGGTAGAGCCTCTGTCTGCGGACTGAAAGGTCCCGGGTTCGATTCCAGTCAAGGGCATGTACATTGGTTGCGGGCACATCCCCAGTAGGGGGTGTGCAAGAGGCAGCTGGTTGATGTTTCTCTCTCATTGACGTTTCTAGCTCTCTATCCCTCTCCCTTCCTCTTTGTAAAATATCATTAAAATATATATTTTTAAAAAATCAATTGTCACTGTTTGTCATGTAGATTTAATTTCAGCCTTGAAAATGCCTTTAAGATATTTATGGGGATACTTATTATAATTATTAATTGAGTTCGTTTCTCTGATATAACCTTCAGATTTCTTTAAAACAGTATGAAATAGTTCATTGAGCTTTTATATTAATTCAATCTCAAGTGAAATAATATTATTCAAAAGCTACATGAACTTCTATTTTATTTTATTCTCCAAGAATTCTTATATCACTCACGAACTTTCCTTTATGTTGGGTATACAACTCTTGAGTGCCAGGCATCTAGCTCATTTCATTTTCATTCATTCTTGCTTGACATTAATTAGAGGTTTCACATAAGTATTCTTTAATTGGTTTCAATGCCTGCTCTTCATTTCTTTGTGAATTATATGTTGTTTTCTATAAGCTTTTATTACATTTTGCAAAGACATCTAGTGATCTTTCAAAGTGAGAATAAAATACAACCTTTTCTGCTAAAAGAGATGTATTTTCCTGCACTATAATGTGATTAATTAGAGCTAACTGTTTTTGTTTGTAAGATGAATATTATGCTTTTGTGAAAATACTAGAATATGACAAGCATATGCTTTTATTAATATTACAAATTGTTCAGTTAAATGATAAAATACTTTTATATTTTCTATTTTAAATAATAATTTTTGAGAAAGTAGAAAATGTATAGGATATGAAATTTAACCTTCTCTATAATTAGTTAGGTACAAGAATTTATTGGTCTGCCTTGGCCAGTGTTACACAGTGGTTAGAACATAGTCTACAAACCAGAGTTGAGGACTTGATTCCCTGTTAAGGGCATATACGTGGGTTACAGGTTCTGCACAGGGCTGGATATATGCAGAAGGCAATAAATCCATGTCTCTCTCTCACATCAATGTTTCTCTCTATATATATGCCTCTCTTTCTCTCTTTCTCTCTCTCTCTCTCTCTCTCTCTCTCTCTCTCTCTCTCTGCCTCTCTCATACACACACACACACACACACACACACACACACACACACACACTCCTCCTTTATCCCTTCTATTCTGTCTAAAAAAATAAATGGGAAAAAACCCTTGAGTGAGGATTAACAGCAAAAAGGAAAATAACACCTCTGTGCTTAATCTATTAGGCACCAACATTGTGATATGTTAAGCTACAAATTCCCTTCACCAAATCTATTGCATTTCAATTTATGATAATACATTTTATAGATTAATTTGAGTGCTTGCTATATTCAATTTTAATGTTATTTCCAAATCAGAACATAATTACTGGTATATTAGAAGCAAAGATAACTTTGTTAGTAATACTGATTTATGTTTCTAAAGAAAACATTTCTCTTTGGCTAAGTCTTTTTTGCGGTGGGATACTGAGTTAATGTAATCAGGAATGAACTGGTTCTGAGAATGCTGGTGCTGTGGTTATCCTTGTATACATAGGATTCAAATACTAAGTGTGTGACCTTGTATATTTAGTGAGGTTTGTTGTGCCAGAAGATTTCTCCCAATGTGTGTTCTATTCTCAGTTTGGAATCTCCCTTTTGTATTTGTGTCTCAGAGAACATTTCATTCTATCCTTGTTCTTGGTTAGCTATCGACTGCAGTTGGGTTGGGAAACATTCTTTGTTGCTCTGGTTCAGCCTCAGACTTAAGCGGGCGCGGTGCCTCTCTGTTGTCAGGGGTAAGGAACTTCCAGGAAATCCTCAACTTCCTCTGGTGTATAAGACATTCTGGATCCAGGTGTTGCTGTTTCATTCTCAGTCCTGCTCTCTTTTCTTAGCTGCAAGGAGTCTCCACCTGTGGCCTATGGACAGCATGGTTGGTTTGTGCTTCTCCCCCAGTAATTTAAGACTTCTTTCCATGGGAGAAAAGGAAAGGAGGAGAGTGGTGCTTCTGCTTCCCCTGCAGGACGGTGGTTCCTCTCCCTGCCTGTCCACGAATGTCCTCAGGACTCTTACCCACTCCTACTCTCTCTTTCCTGAGCACAAGATGGAGGAAAGATACTGAGAAAGCTGAAAATTCTTTTTAAATAGAACCAGATGTATGGATACATGGAACAGACAGAGGGGTGAGGGTGAGAGGGGACTAGATAAAGAAGGTGAAGACATTAACCAATGAACTTATATACAGAGCCATAGATACAGACAACAGTGTGGAGAAGGCCAGGGGATGGGGGTCTGGGTCTGAGTGGAGGTGGGTAAAGTGGGGAGTGAGGGATAGAAGACATCTGTAAAAGTGTCAAGAATTATAAGTAATGGTATTTTACCAATTTGTATTGCATTTGGTGTGTTCTACTGGGGTAATATGAATAATGCCTTCCCATTAAAAAAATATCCACAACCTAATCCCTGAAATCCGTGAATGTTACTTTCTTTGATTAAAAAAAAAGAGTAAAACTTAGAAAGATGATTACAAATCTGGGGATGCTGAGATTATACTCAATGATACAGGCAGACGCTTAATATAATCAAATGCTCCCTTAAAAAGGAAAGTAAAGGAAGATTTGCCACAGACAAAAGAGGGAAAGGCAATGTGACCACAGAAACAAAGATCTTTTGTCTTTGGCAAATCTTCCTGCACTTTCCTCTTTAAGGGAGCATTTGATTATATTAAGTGTCTGCCTGTATCATTGAGTATAATCTCTGCATCCCAAGATTCATAATCATCTTTCTAAGTTTTCCTTTTTTCTTAAATCAAATAAAGTAATATTCACGGATTTCAGGGATTAGGTTGTGGATATTTTTTGTGTGGGAGGGCATTATTCATATTACCCCAGTAGGGCACATACCAAATGCAATACAAATTGGTAGAATACCATTACTTTTAATTCTTGGTATTATTACAGATGTCTTTTATCCCTCACTCCCCACTTTACCCACCTCCACTCAGACCCAGACCCCCATCCCCTGGCCTTGAAGATTGAAGTGGGATGTGGCCAAAAGCCAAGACATGCTCTCACCTTCCAGTAGCTGAAGAGGAAAGTAAGAATTCATTCTTAGAGCCTCCAGAGGAAGTGCTGCCCTGCCTGCACCGTGATTTTGGCCAATCAAAACTGATTTCAGGTGCCTGGTCCCCAAAACTGTGATAGAATCCATTCCTGTTGTTTTAAAGCATCAAGTTTGGGGTAATTTGTTATAGGACCTATAGGAAAATAATACCCATGGAAGCAAGTGATCATGCTCTATCTTCTTCTGAGGGACTTATTTTGTCCTTCATTTTAGATTACCTGGGTGCCCTGTGACCCTAACTCTTTCATCAGTTAAAAAACATTCTGGTTTTGAGGACTATTTATCATTCTTCTTCGTGTTGTTGTAAAGATGGGAGCAACACTCCTGCTGTTTGCTTTCTCAGTTAGGGTTTTCCAAGAGCAATACTATTGTTATTCTAAGCAGAAAGTCCTATCTTTGAGTGGTGTGTGTGTGTGTGTGTGTGTGTGTAGGGCACTGTTCTGTGTACTATAGCAGAATTCCTGGCCTCCATCTACTGTATCCCAATAGTACTGACTCAACTATGACAACCAAACATTTCCAAATGACCTTTAGGGGCTAAATTGCCCACCACCTGAGAACCACTGTTCTATGAAGAAGCTGGAAGTTGTGTACTGCTTTGTGCCTGACTTCTTTCACTCAGTGTAGTATGTTTGTGAGATTCAACCCTCGGAACACAACAAATTTATTGACTTTAGTACTGAAGGGCACTTGGATGTTTTGTTATTTTTGTTATTACAGATAGTCCTATGAAATTCTACTGTGTGCCTTTTGCGAAACATTGAGCATACAGCTAATGATGGAACTCCCAGGCCAGATGGCACATAATCTCACAACTGCAGTGGACACTACTTATGATTTCAAAGCAATTATATGCTTACCCTTTCTGCCACCGGTTATTAGCGCTCTGGTGACTCTATATCCTCCTCAGCATTTGGTATTTCTGTTTTGTTTTGTTGTTGTTGTTTTTTTTTACCCATTTTGGTGTGTATAGAATTGGGATATAGTTTGCATTTCCCTAGTGAGTGATGGATTTGAGAACCTAAGGGAAAGAAGCCAGACTCCAAATGCTACATAATATGTGAGTTCATTTACATAACATTCTGGGAAATGAAAAGCAAAGGGACAAAAAATACCAAATTTGTGTTTGCCAGGGGCTGGGAGTAGTGAGTGAATTTAATTACAAAAAAAGCATAAGGGAGTATTCAATGAGTGATAAAACAGTTATATAGCTTGATTGTGATGTTGACTATATACACCTTTCAAAACTCAGAGCTGTATATTTTATTTCTAATGAAATTTTCTGTATATAAACAAAAATCTTCTCCCCAAATTATACCTAAAACTGCTTTACAGAACAAAGTCTTCTTTGAACCTTATGATAAAAGTATTATTTTAGATTAAAAATAATGTTAACAGGTTAATAAAGCAGGCTTCCAAAATTGTAAAGAACTCAATAATAAATTATACATATGTAGGCTTAATATATAAGATCATTGAGCAACTGAAGTTTCTCTGTGGTTTCAATGTGACCCTTTTGTTCCACAGAAAAAGAATGTAATATCATAAAAAATGTACAGAGTTTGGATCCATTAAAATTCTGTCTTATAATCTGACATCAAGATTATAATACAATTAGATATGGAAAATATTAATAAAAATTCTAGAACTTATTTTTTAATTATGTTTTTTTAAATATTGCAAATAAGAGATAATCATGATATTCTGTATATATATGTACAATTCCACTCCTTCTCTTTCTCTTTTTCTTTCTCTTTCTCTTTCACTATCTCTCTCTCTCTGTCTCTCTGTCTCTCTCTATTTCCAAACACACACACTCACACACACACACACACACACACACACACACACACACACATTCATTAATTTCAGAGAGGAAGAAAGAGGGAAAGACAGAAACATCCATGATGAGAGAGGATCATGGATCCGTTGCCTCCTGCAAGTCCCCCATTGGGGACCCAGCCCACAACCCAGGCATGTGCCCTTGACTGGAATCAAACCTGGGACCCTTCAGTTCACAAGCCAATGCTCTATCCACTGAGCCAAACCAGCCAGGGCAGCCCTTCTCATCTTATTGAACTTGTTTTACATGACATTGCTTTTGAAAACTCGCAGGTTTTCAGAATTGTAGATGAGTAGAGGCTTCGATTTAAAGTCCCCACTTGCATTCCCACACCACAATGATGCCAGCCTGTCCTTCATTGGTTTTCATCCTAGCAATTACTTCTCCTCCTGTGTGGTGTAGGTCCTCTACCATTTCCTTCCAGAAGAGGCCTGTCTCATCACAATTGAACACTTCTTGGGAACAAATCCTTTGGCCTCTACATATTCTTGAAATCTTGTCACAAAATTGTGACAGATGCTTTGTTAGAACTGGCAGCCTCCCCAAGTCTCACTGCACTATGAATGCCACTTCTTTTCTTAAATTTACCAAACCGCGCCCTGCTAGCCTTAAACGAATCTCTTTCCGCACTCATCCCAGGGCCCTCTTTCAGGAGGTCAGTATGCACCACCATCGCTCTTTCTCTATCATTGCCTCTGAATGCTGTCACCAGCTGCATGCTTTTCATTTATCCAAATCAAAATAACTTTTCTACCTCTTCTATTGTCTGTGATTGTTGTTTTGTGAGCACTTTCACATCCAGCAACATCAGCATTTTTGATGGCATATTTATGTTTTAAAATTGTGCTAATCGTCAATTTTGTAATGCCATACTTGGTAGCCAAATAAAACACTAAAACACCACTATCATATTTTGCAATTATTTTTTAACCTCTATCATTGTTCTCACAAATTTTCTTTTCAGTTTACTGTTATCCCTAATCTTCTTAGTACCCATGGTGACTTATTGTTCATATTTAATAATAATATAAGCAGCAAAAAAAATTTAAAAATAAAAACATGAAAATGTTAATAGCACAATTTTCTGAGATGTTAACAACTAGTAGTAAACTGACTCATACTTCCATATTCTGTCCTTTGTTTGTTACCTGAGAGATGTATGACTGATCATACAGCTTAATACCTGAATTTGCCATAACATAACACCTAGTTTAAGAAGTGAATTTTTGTTTGACAACTGAAACTTCTTTTTCCCTATGAATAACTTGGTTGACAAATTGTTTGAGTATGGATAAGGTTGAGAACTGAAGTTTTACTGTGCCTATCAATAATCATTTTAAATGTAAATGGCTTAAATACTCCAATGAAAAGATATGGTATAGCTGAATGGATTAAAAACAAACAAACAAAACAAAGCAAAAACAAAAACAAAACAAGATCCATGCATACACTAACTATTAGAGATCTATTTCAGATTGCAAGATACACACAGACCGGGAGTAAAAGAATGGAAAAATATATTTTATGCAAATGGAAGCAAAGGAAAAGCTGGGGTAGTAATACTTATATCAGACAAAATAGTTAATCAAAGTCTATAATAAGAGTCAAAGAAGGACATTACATAATGATAAATGGATCAATCAAACAAGAGGATATAACACATAATAATTTAGGTACTGAACATAGGAACACCTACTTTTAGGTGTCTTGATGGACACTGGAGATACTAACAGTAATATAGTCACAATAAGAAGTTTTAACATCCAATTTATGTCAATGGATAGATCTTCAGACAAAAAAAAAATCAACAAGGAAACAGCAGGCTCTAATGACACACTAGGTCAGATGGATTTAATTGATATTTTCACAGCATTTTGCACAAAGCAGAAGAATATACATTTTTTTCAAGTGCAACATAAAACATTCCCTAGGATATACCAAATATTAGAATACAAAGCTGTCTCAATAAATTACAAAGGACTAAAATCATATCAATCATCTTGTTCCACCATAATAGTATGAAACTAGAAATCAATTACAAGAAAAAAATTAAAAATACACAAACCCTTTAAGGCTAAATATCATGTTACTAAACAATGAATGGTTGAACAATAAGATAAAGGAAGAAAGCAAAAGTTACCTTGAGACTAGAGAAAATAAAATCAGAATGACACAAAATATATAGGTCACTAAGAGGGAAATTCCTACCAATAGAGGCTTATATCAAGAAGCACGAAAGATCTCAAATAAATAATCTAACTGTACATTTAAAGAAGCAGGGAAGAGAACAACAAACAAAACCCAAAGTGAGCAGAAAGGAAAAATTAATAAAGACCAGAGTAGAAATAAATGAAGTGAAATCTTAAACACATACACACACTCACAAAAAATACAAAAAAAAAATCAAAAACAACAACAACAAACCCCCCCCCCCACACACACACAGTACAAAAGATCGAAGAACCCAAGAGCTAGTTATTTGAAAAGATAATCAAGATGATAAACCTTTAACTATACTCGTCAAGAGAAGACATAAATAAATAAAATAAGTAATGGCTGACTCCACAGAAATATAAAGGAATATAAAAAATATTAAGAGCAATTATATGCCAACAAATTGGACAATCTGGAAGAAATAGATAATTTTTTAGAAATACATGATACCCCAAACCTGAATTAAGAAGAAACAAAAAATCTAAACAGACTGCTTACAACTACTGAAGTTGAAGCAGTAATAATAATTTAAAAAATCTCATAGCTAAACAAGTCTTGGACTGCTTGACCTTATCAAATATTCAAATAACAACTAATACTATCCTATCTTTCTCAAACTATTCTAAGAAATCCAAGAACAGGAAAAACTTCCACAATCATTTTATGAGGCCAGCATTATCCTAATTCTAAAATCAGATAAAGACACTAAAAAGAAAGAAACCTATTAGCCAATATCTAGATACAAAAACTCTCAACAAAATATTAGCAAAATGAAATCCAGCAATACATTAAACAGATCACAAACAAGATCAAGTGGTTTTATTCCTGGGATGCAAAGTTGTTATAAAATCAATTAACATGATATACCATGAAAATAAAATACAGTAAAGGATAATCATATGCTCATAGATACAGAGTAGCATTTGACAATATCTAGCACCAACTTATGATAAAACTTTCAGCAAAGTGGGAATAGAAGAGTCATATTATAACATAATAAAGAGCATTTATGACAAACCCACAGTCAACATCATGCTCAATAAGAAAAACTAAAAGCATTTCTAAGGAACAGATATTGATGTTTGCTTATATCATTCTTATTCAACATAGTACAGGATGTCCTAGCCCAGAGATCAGACAAGGAGAAAAAATAAACTGCACCTACATTGGAAAGAAATAATAAAATGTCATTATCGCAGATGACATGATACTGTATATAGAGTATCCTAAAGGTTCCATAAAAATTACTAGACCTTAGAAATTAATTCAATATAGTAACATATTACAAAGTCAATGTTCAGAAATCAATTGCATTTTATATACTAACAATAAACTGTCAAAAAATAAAAATATGAAAACAACCCCATTTACAATGGCATCAAAAATATAAAGTATCTAGGAATAAATTTAATGAAGAAGTTAAAAGACCTGTACTGGGAAAATTATAAGATACTAAAGAAAGACATTGAAAAATAAAAATAAATAAAAGTATATACTATGCTTACAGATAGAAAGAATTAACACCACTAAATTGTCCATGCTACCCAAAGCAATCTATAGATTCAATACTAATTCTATCAAAAGAACTATGATAAATAATCCAAAAAATTATATGGAACCACAAAAGACCCAAAAAGCTAAGCAATCTTGAGAAAGATAAACAAAGTTGGACGTATCACAATACCTGATGTCAAACTATACTACAAGGTTATAGTATTCAGAGTAGTATGGTCCTGGCATAAAAACAGACATATCAATTAATGGAGTAAAATATCCCAAAAATAAATTCTTGCCTTTATGTACAATTGATATTTGACAAGGGAGGCAAGAACATACAATGAGGTATTAAAAACAGTCTATTTGCCGAAACCGGTTTGGCTCAGTGGTAGAGCGTCGGTCTGCAGACTGAAAGGTCCCAGGTTCGATTCCAGTCAAGGGCATGTACATTGGTTTCAGGCACATCCCGGTAGGGGGTGTGCAAGAGGCAGCTGGTCGATGTTTCTCTCTCATTGACATTTCTAGCTCTCTATCTCTCTTCCTTCCTCTGTAAAATATCAATAAAAATATATATTAAAAAAAATAAAAACAGTCTATTCAATAAATGGTGCTTGGAAAATAGGGCAGATACATGCAAAGAAATTATACTAGACCACCTTCTTGCATTATCTATATATATAAAAGCCTAAGTGACCATTACAACTGGTCAACCATGACACACACCCAACCTCCCATGGGCAGCCAACCTCCTATGGTCCATCCCCTCAGCCAGCCGGCCCTGATAGGCCCCTATTAGGACTGGGCCAAATGGCTCCTACCATCATGCCAGGCCAATGGACCCCACCTGTGCACAAATCCATGCACCAGACTTCTAGTCTATATATATATAAAAGGCTAATAAGCAAAGTGTCCCCTTGAAAGTTCAACTGGGAGGCTGAAGGAAGGCCCTGGCTGGCAGCCAGAAGGCCCGATCAGCCCTGATCGCCAGTCAGACCTACGGATCCTAACTGTGCATGAATGCCGTGCACCGGGCCTCTAGTATAGCATAATAAACTAAATATGGATTAGGTACTTAAGTGTAAGACCCTAAACCACATAATTTCTAAAAAAAGCATAGGCAGTAAAATATTGGACTTTTTTTTTTTTTGTAGCAAGGGAAACAAAAGGAAAAAACTATATAGGCAATGGGACCATAAAATTTCAAAATTGTATTTCTCAGCAAAAGAAACCATCAACAAAATAAAAAGGCAACCAAATTTGGGGCAAGATTTTGCCAGTGATATATCTGATAAAGGTTAATATTCAAAATTTAAAAAGAATTCAGAGAAATAAGCACCAGAAAAACAAATAACCCAATAAAAATTGGCAGAGCTCTAAATAGACATTTCTCAAAAGAAAACATACATATGATCAATATACACATGAAAAGGGATCCCTAAGTGCACTGTTGGTCGGAATGCAAATTGGTGAAAATACTATAAAAAACAGTGTGGAGTTTTCTGAAAAATTACAAATTGAACTACCTTATTATCCATAAATTCAAATTCCTGGAATATATAGGAAAAGCAAAACAAAAACACAAAACATAACTCTAATTTGAAAGAATGTATGAACCTCTATGTTCATTGCAGCATTATTTACAATAGTCAAGATATGGAAGCAACCCAAGTGCCCATCAATAGATGAATGTATAAATAAACAAAAAAACAAAGTGCATTGATACATACACACAGTGGAATACTACTCTATCATAAAAAGAATGACATTTTACCATTTGTGACAGCATCAATATACCTAGAGAATATTATGTTAAATGAAATATGTCAAACAGAGAAAGATAAAGACCATATACTTTAACTTATATGTGGAATCTAAACAACAAAATAAATAAGGGAATAAATTAGAAACAGACTCATAGATAGATATAGATACCAGACTGATAGTTATTAGAGGGGGATGGTTGAAGAGTTGGGTGAAAAAAGTGAAGTGATTAAGAAGTACAAATTGGGCCCCAGCTGGTTTGGCTCAGTGAACAGAGTGTCATCCTGTGGAACTAAAGGACCTGGGTGAATTCCAGTCAAGGGCACATGCCTGGGTTTAAGGCTCAATCCCCAGTAGGGGGTGTGCAGGAGGCAGCCAGTCAATGTTTCTGTCTCATCATTGATGTTTCTCTCTCTCTCCCTCTCTGAAATCAATAAAAAAAAAAGTTTTTAAAAATAGTACAAATTAGTATTTACAGAATAGTCATAGAGATGTGAATTATAGGAAATATAGTCAATAATCCTATATAATAAAACCTTAATATGCAAATTAACTGAACTGTGAAATAACCAGCCACTATGAATGTGCACTGACCACCAGGGGCAGATGCTCAATGCAGGAGCTTCCCCCTGGTTGTCAGTGTGCTCCCACAGAGGGAGTGCCACTCAGCCAGAAGCCTGGCTCAGGGCTGGCAAGCCCAGCGGCAGTGGTGGGAGCCTCTCTGGCCTCGGCAGCAGTGCCAAGGAGCAGCAAGCCAAGCAGTAAGGAGCCTGCCACTAAGGAGTAGTACGCTGAGCAGTAAAGAGCAAGCAGGCAGGAGATAAGGAGTAGGGGGTCCTGAACTGTGGAAGGGATATCTGACTGCCAGCTTAGGTCTGAACCCCAGGGAGTGGGCCTAAGCCAGCAGGCAAACATCCTCCAAGGGGTCCAGGACTCCAAGAGGGCACAGGCCAGGCTGAGAGACCCACCTCTCCCCGCCCACACCCCCATGCACAGATTTCGTGCACTCGGCCTCTAGTGTTGTAATAACTATATATGGGGCCTGGTGGGTATTTGAAACTTTGGGGTGACCTCTCTGTAAACTCATGGTTTCTAACCATTATGCTGTACATCTGAAACTAATACATGTAAACTGTAATTAAAAAATAAAAAAGTAATAATAATGATCAAACTATTTAGCAGGCATAGTTTGGAATATGTCAGGAGTTGTAAATATTTTCTTTAAACAGCCAGATAGAAAATATTAAGGCTTCATGGATCATATGATACTTGTTGCAACTACTCCAATCTAGCTTCGTAAGATGAAAGCAGATAGCAGACACAGACAACATGGAGAGAATGAATGGGACCTTTTTCCAATAAAACTTTACTCATTCTTTTTTTTTAACTTATATTACTATATAATTTCTTTATTACTGACTTTTACAATCTTCGTCCCTTTTTAAATCATACATCAATTCATTTATTCTCATTATTTCCTATATATTATTAAATCTATAAGTGTTACTCATTAATTTTTTGTTTCTAAATCTCTTGGACATTGTTTCTGCTTTGTGGGTTCTTTTTTCCCCTTTTTCTTTCAGAATCTAACAATATAGCACTATTTCTCATCTTGGTTCCTTTTTCTCTGTTATCTTGGTCAAATTTTTTATTCATTGTTTTTATATCTTTTTGCTTTTCCTAATTTTGTGAACGTCTACCAAATTTATTTGTCACCCTGGCCAGTTTGCTCAGTTGGTTGGAGAGTCATCCTGTAGACCCAAAGGTGCAGGTTTGATCACTAGTGAGGACCCATATGGGAACACAATGGATTGATGTTTCTCCCTCACATCCATGTCTCTCTCTCTCTCTCTCTCTCTTTCTCTCTCTCTCTCTCTCTCTCCCATCTTCTCTTTCTAAAAATCAATAAAAAACATTTCTTCAGGTGAGGATTACATTTTTTTAATTGAAAATATGTCTCATTTCAGTAATCAGTCAATTTATTAAATTTAATATGCTTTAATTATTCTAGTCAATTATAGGGTTTTATTCTTATTCTTTGTTTTATCTTCATTTACATTGTGATTTTTTTGCTTTCATTGCATATTATTTTAACTTTTAATTTTTTGCCATCTTTATAAAACATGTTTCTAAATTTTATTAAGTATTCCTGGCCTACCTCTCAATAACTTGAGAGAGTGGCATTTAAAAAATGTTAGTTAACACAAAATGAGTAGCTTTTGAAAGTTCAGTTGTTATCTGCACGTTTAGGTTAGATATTTCTTGTAATGTTTTCTGATGAATTCATGTTATATTTGTTCAGTCATTATGTAATTCTCAAATACTGTTTTACACACATTATTCCTCCACTCACAAAACTTTAATGACTTTTTATTACTACACATTTACTCTATATTATCTTCTTTTTTTAAAGATTCTTTATTGTTTAAAATATTACATATGTCTCCTTATTCCCCCATTGATCTTTCCCAGGTCTCTCCCACCCCCCCAGCATACACCCTCAACTCCCTTGTGTCTATGTCCATTGTTTATTATTATATGTATGCATACAAGTCCTTTGGTTGATCTCTTGCTGCCTCCCGGAACCCTCACATGCCTTCCCTCTGAGGTTTAATGGCCTGTAGGATGCCTCTCTGTCTCTGGACCTATATTTGTTCATCAATTTATGTTGTTCATTATATTCCACAAATGAGTGAGATCATGTGATATTTATCTTTCTCCAACTGGCTTATTTTGCTTAGCATAATGCTCTCCAGGTTCATCCTTGCTGTTGCAAATGGTATGAATTCTTTCTGTTTCACAGCAGTGTAGTATTCCATTGTGCAGATGTAACACAGTTTTTTAATCCACTTATCTGCTGATAGGCACATAGGCAATTTCCAAATGTTAGCTATTATAAAGTGTGCTTCTTTGAACATAGGGGTGCATATATGGTTTCTAATTGGTGTTTCTAATTTCTTGGGAATATACTAGCTTTATAAGGGTTTAATCTCCAAAATTTACAGAGAACTCATACAATTTAACAAAAAAAGAATATAAACAATCCAATCAAAAAATGGATACTGAACTTTCAAAGGACCTAAATGGATACTTTTCTAAAGACATATGAAAAGAGACACATGCAAGAATGCTCAAAGTTACTAATCATCCAAAAGATTAAAATCAAAATAATCATCTCATACCTGTCAGAATGGCTATCATCAACAAATCAACAATGACAAGTGATGGCAAGGATGTGGAGAAAAAGAAACACTCATGCACTGCTTGTGAGGATGCATACTAGTGTAGCCACTGTGGAAAACATTATGGAGTTTCTTCAAAAAGTTAAAAATGGAACTCCTATTTGACCCAGCAATCCAACTTTTAGGAATATATATTCTTTCTTATTGAGGTACTAGAGGCCTGGTGCATGAAATTTGTTTATGGAGGGGGTGGTGTCCCTCAGCCCAGACTGCACCTCTTCAATCTGGGACTCCTCAAAGGATGTCCAACTGCCCATTTTGTCCTGATCCTGGTGGGATTGGGCCTAAACAGGCAGTGGGACATCCTTCTCACAATTCAGGATTCCTGGCTCTCAATCACTTACCTGCCTGCCTGATTGTACCTAACTGCTTCTGCCTGCCAGCCTGATCACCCCCAAAGCACTCCCCTGCCAGCCTGTTCGACAGCTAACTGCTCCCCTGTCAGCCCAATTGCCCCCAACTGCCCTCCCCTGCTGGCCCAGTTACCCCTAGCTTCCCTCCCCTACTGGCCTGGGCCCTCCCAACTCTCCCTCCCCTGCAGGCCTGGTCACTCCAAAATGCCCTCTCCTGAAGGCCTTATCACCCCAACTGCCCTCTCTTACAGGCTTGGTCCCTCCAAAGAGCTCTCCCCTGCTGGCCATCTTGTGGTGACCATCTTGTGTCCACAATGGGGTTGCCATCTTGTGTGTTGGAGTGATGGTCAATTGGCATATTGCCTCTTTATTATATAGGATAATTGACAAATAAAAGAGTGTATATTTAAAGTATGCAGGATGATGCTGAAAATGGAGGAAGAGCAGATGGGCTGTTTCTGAGTCTTGTCCCGAGGAAGAGAGAGAAAGCAGCTGAGGATCGCGCTAGGAGTGCTCGTCAACAAGCCAGGAGACTAGCAAACACCAGAGGAAATTTGGGGTCTGCTGATTAGGGAGCCACCAACAGCTGACCACCCACAGCTGGGTCCCTTACCGGAGATACTTGCCGGCGCGGACGGGAAATCTCGCCATCTTGGAAGGGAGGAGGTTCGAGTGTCGGAGGCCTGATTATCCCCAGCCCCAAGGAACGCCAAATGAACATAGTCGGCGCGAACCCTTGATCTCAGAGGAGCTCAGATTTCGCAGCGATCCGGTGGGTGAGTTCCCCTCGGACCGGTAGTTCTGACTGAGTTCCACTCGGCGCAGCAACACCCCCCCCCCCCCCCCCCCCTGCGCACAGAGGCTGAGGGTCTGGTCGTGGATTTACTTCTCAGCTGGAGGCGCGCCTGTCTGTGGACAGGGCTCCTAAGACTAGGGATATCTAAGGAGCAGCACAGCTGGATCTGAGTCCAAGAAGTAGCCACAGAATTACAGGGGAGTGCAGCCAGCTCCGGACCGCCCCACCCCCAGCCATCAAAGAGAGTCCTGGAAGTCATCCATAAACACTGCCACCCAGAGGCTAAAGCACATAGGGTCTCTAGATTGGCTTAAAAATCAGGTCTTGTAATCAACACGGAGGAACGGTGAAACACAGTGAACTGCCACTACCGCCCAGACTGGGAACAGGCGTGCGAGACATAGCAACACAGAAAGTGAATGACCTTCATTACTGCAAATTTTGTTTAATTTTTAATTTTTAATTTTTATTTTTTTAACTGTTGAATTTTTGTTTTTTACCTACTTTAATTGCAAAGTTTACTCAAGAAATTTTTTTCATCTGCCATCACTAGATTTTACCTTTTTAATTAATTCATTTTTATAGGTAATCAACATTATTACTACTACTATTTTACCTTTTTTATCTTTTTTATCTTATTTTCTTTTGTTTATTTTTATTACTACTTTTTAAGTGTCATATTATAATCCTTTTTTTGCTTTCTATTTTTTTTTTCCTTTTTCCTCTATTTCTTTTTTTCTCTATTTCCTCCTTCGGGATTACTATTCTAAAAACTATTCATACCTTGCCTTCTCCAACGCTCTATTCTATCTCAAACCTACCTTTATGACATCTCTCTATTCCTAACCCTTTACCTTTGGTGTCCTGCTTATCTTAACCCTTTACTGCTATAGATTTTCCTTACTCTTTCTGTTTACCCTCTCCAAAATTTTCACCTGTCCTGTGTATATATAATTCCCAACCCCCTGCTCCAATCCCATTCACACCTACCTTGCCACTGCCCCCCCCACCAAAAAAAAAAAAAAAAAGCCTTCCCTCTACCCCTTTGTTGTTGTATGTTGAATGCTAACTATATCAAAGGTTTATGCTTTTTTGTGTGTGTGTAAGATTGGTTTGCTTATTCTTTTTATTGGATTGTATGTTCTTGTTATCTGGGTTCTAGACACCTTTATTGGAGGATATTAATATTGCAAACACATTTCTGTCCAGTGCCTTGTGTGTTGTACCTGGTTGTGTTGTATTTTGTGCCTTTAAATCAAAGCAGGAGGGAGAGAACTACGTTACCAGGCACCCTATAAAGAGAGATCATGGGGAGACTAAGAAACAACCCGCCTGTGAAAGAAAATCAACCATCACCAGAAAATGAAGTAAACGAGTTAGAGGCAAGCAACCTACCAGAGCAAGAATTCAGAGTAATGATCATAAGTTGGCTAAAAAGAATGGAAGACAAATTTGACAATATGAATAAGACCCAAGAGGAAATGAAGAAGACCCAAGAGGAAATGAAGGTGACCCAAGAAGAAATGAAAAATGACATCGCTACTATGAAGAACTCAATAGAAAGCATCAAGAGTAGACTAGATGAAGCAGAAGACCGCATCAGTGAGCTAGAAGACAAAATGGAAAAAAATACCCAATTACAGCAGTTGCTAGAAAAAAAAATTAAAAAATAGGAGGAGAGCCTAAGGGAGCTTTGGGACAATACAAAACAAAACAATATTAGAATAATAGGGGTTCCAGAAGGAAAGGAAACTGAGCAAGATATGGAAAAAGTATTTCAAGAAATAATGACAGAAAACTTTCCTGAGATAGAGAAGAAAAAACCAACACAAATCCAAGATGCTCGAAGGGTCCCCAACAAAATGAACCCCCAAAGATCAACACCCAGACACATTATAATTAAACTGGCAAAAAACATCGACAAAACCAGAATCTTAAAAGCAGCCAGAGAGAGACAGAAAGTTACATATAAAGGAAACCCCATCAGACTAGCAACTGATTTCTCAACAGAAACTCATCAGGCCAGAAGGGAATGGGATGACATGTACAAAGTCATGCAAAGGAAGGGTCTGAACCCAAGAATACTGTACCCCGCAAGGCTGTCAATCAAAATTGAAGGGGTAATCAGGAGCTTCAACGACAAAAACAGACTAAAGGAATTTATCTCCAACAAACCAGCAATGCAAGAAATGCTAAAGGGTCTACTGTAATAATAAAGAAATAGGAAGTGAAGAAGGAACACAGGGGGATAGAATAAAAATGGCATCAAATACCTACCTTTCAATAATTACTTTAAATGTAAATGGTTTAAATGCTCCAATTAAAAGACATAGGGTAACAGAATGGATAAGAAAGCAAAACCCATTCATCTGCTGTCTACAAGAAACCCACCTCAGAAAAACAGACGCCCACAGACTGAAGGTGAAAGGATGGAAAAAGATTTTCCAGGCAAACGGAAACGAAAAAAAAGCTGGGGTAGCAATACTTATATCTGACAAACTAGATCTCAAAGTGAAGGACATAACAAGAGATAAGGAAGGCCACTTCATAATACTAAAGGGTGTAATCCAACAAGAAGAAATAACCCTGGTAAACATATATGCACCCAATTTGGGAGCACCCAAATACATAAAGAAACTGCTGGAGGACATTAAGGGACAGATTAATAGCAATGCTATCATAGTAGGAGATTTTAATACTCCATTGTCACCTCTGGACAAATCATCTAAACAAAAAATCAGTAAAGAAACGTCAATTCTAAATGACGTATTAGACCAGATGGAATTAATTGACATCTTCAGAACATTTCATCCCAAAGCCACAGAATATACATTCTTCTCAAGTGCACACGGGTCATTCTCAAAGATAGACCACATATTGGGACATAGGCAAAGTCTCTTCAAATTCAAGAAGATAGAAATCTTATCAAGCATTTTCTCAGATCACAGTGCCATAAAATTGGAAATCAACTACAATAATAATAAGCCAAAGAAATTAAACACATGGAGACTAAATAGCATGCTATTGAACAAAGACTGGATTACCAGAGAAATCAAGGAAGAAATCAAAAACATCATGGCAACTAATGACAGTGAAAACACAACAATCCAAAATCTATGGGACACAGTAAAAGCTGTTTTGAGAGGGAAGTTCATATCCCTACAAGCCTATTGCAAAAAACAAGAAAGAATGGTAACAAATTATCTTACCCTACAACTCAAACAGTTAGAAAAAGAACAGCAAGAAAGGCCCACTGTAAGCAGAAGGAAGGAAATAATAAAAATCAGAGCGGAGATTAACGACATAGAGACCAAAGACACAATACATAAGATCAACAAAACCAAGAGCTGGTTCTTTGAAAGGATTAACAAGATTGATGAGCCTCTAGCCAGGCTAACCAAGAAACAAAGAGAGAGGACCCAAATAAACAAAATTAGAAATGAAAGAGGTGAAATAACAACAGACCCCGCCGAAATACAAAGGATTGTTACAAAATACTATGAACAACTATATTCCAACAAACAGGACAACCTGGAGGAAATGGACATATTCCTAGAAAAATACAACCTTCCAAAACTCAATCAGGAAGAATCTAAAAATCTCAATAGACCAGTAACTTGGGAAGAAATTGAAGCAGTCATCAAAAAGCTTCCAGCAAACAAAAGCCCAGGGCCAGATGGCTTCACAGGAGAGTTTTACCAAACATTCAAGGAAGAACTAAAACCTATCCTCCTCAGACTTTTCCAAAAAATTCAAGAGGAAGGAACACTGCCAAACTCCTTTTATGAAGCCAGCATCACCCTAATACCAAAACCAGATAAAGACAACTCAATGAAAGAGAATTACAGGCCAATATCCCTCATGAACATAGATGCCAAAATCCTCAACAAAATTCTAGCAAATCGGCTCCAGCAGTACATCAGGAAGATCATACACCATGACCAAGTAGGTTTTATACCAGGAATGCAAGGATGGTACAATATTCGCAAATCAATAAACGTGATACATCACATAAACAAATTGAGAGATAAAAATCATATGGTCATATCTATCGATGCAGAAAAGGCATTTGATAAAATCCAACACCCTTTCCTGATAAAAACTCTCAACAAGGTGGGAGTACAAGGATCATACCTCAACATAATAAAAGCTATATATGATAAACCCACAGCCAACATCATGCTCAATGGGCAAAAACTAAAACCATTCCCTCTAAGAACAGGAACAAGACAGGGATGCCCACTCTCACCACTCCTCTTTGACATAGTACTGGAAGTACTCGCCATCGCAATTAGACAAGAAGAGGAAATAAAAGGCATCAAAATCGGAAAAGAAGAAGTAAAGCTGTCACTATTTGCAGATGACATGATATTGTACATAAAAAACCCAAGAGACTCCATCAAAAAGCTAATAGACTTAATAAACGAATTTGGCAATGTAGCAGGATACAAAATAAATGCCAAGAAATCAATGGCATTTCTCTACACCAATAGTGAACTTACAGAAACAGAGACTAAAAAAGCAATCCCGTTTACCATCGCACCAAAAAAATTAAGATACCTAGGAATAAACTTAACCAAGGAGGTAAAAGACCTATATGCAGAAAACTACAGGACACTGAAAAAAGAAATAGAGAAAGATGTAAACAGATGGAAGAACATACCATGTTCATGGATTGGTAGAATCAACATCATCAAAATGTCCATACTTCCCAAAGCAATATATAAGTTCAATGCACTCCCCATGAAAATACCATGGACATACTTCACAGACCTAGAAAGAACTCTCCAAAAATTCATTTGGAACAATAAAAGACCCCTAATAGCCTCAGCAATCTTAAGAAATAAGAGTAAAGTAGGAGGAATCTCAATACCAGATTTCAAGCTGTATTACAAAGCAACTGTTCTCAAAACAGCCTGGTACTGGCACAAGAACAGACATATTGATCAATGGAATAGATTAGAGAATCCAGACATCAACCCAAATCAATATGCTCAATTAATATTTGACAAAGGAGGCACGAACATACAATGGAGTCAAGACAGTCTTTTTAATAAATGGTGTTGGGAAAATTGGACAGATACATGCAAAAGAATGAAACTAGATCACCAATTTACACCATACACAAAAATAAACTCAAAATGGATACAGGACTTAAACATAAGACGGGAAACCATAAAAATACTAGAGGCATCCACAGGCAGCAAAATCTCAGACATATGCCTAAAGAACTTCTTCACTGATACTAACCCTAGGGCAATGGAAGCTAAAGAGAAAATAAACAAATGGGACTACATCAAAATAAAAAGCTTTTTTACGTCAAAAGAAACCATCAACAAAACAACAAGAAAACCCACTGTATGGGAGAACATATTTGCAAACGATATCACTGATAAAGGTTTAATCTCCAACATCTACAGACAGCTTATACAACTCAATAAAAGGAAAATGAATGAGCCAATTAAAAAATGGGCAATGGACCTAAATAGAATCCTCTCAAAAGAAGACAGAAGGAAGGCCAAGAGGCACATGAAAACATGCTCCAAGTCACTAATTATCCGAGAGATGCAGGTCAAAACAACAATGCGGTACCATCTCACACCTGTCAGAATGGCCAACATCAACAAAACAACAAACAACAAATGTTGGCGAGGTTGTGGAGAAAAAGGAACCCTCGTGCACTGCTGGTGGGATTGTAGGTTGGTGCAACCACTGTGGAAAACAGTATGGAGCTTCCTCAAAAAACTGAAAATGGAACTCCCATTTGACCCAGTAATCCCACTACTAGGAATATACCCCAAGAAACTAGAAAGACCAATCAGAAAGGATATATGCACCCCTATGTTCATAGCAGCACAATTTACAATAGCTAGGACTTGGAAACAGCCTAGGTGCCCGTCAGCAGATGAATGGATCAGAAAAGTATGGTACATCTACACCATGGAATACTATGCTGCCATAAAAAGGAAGGAATTCTCATCATTTGCAGTAACTTGGATGGAATTGGAGAGCATCATGCTGAGTGAAATAAGCCAGTCAATGAAAGAGAAACACTACATGACCTCACTCATTTATGGATATTAAAGATCATTATAAACGAATGAACAGAAAGATTGATATAGTGACAGTAAAACAACAGGCAGTCTGTCAAATGACAGCGGGGGGGGGTAGGGAGATCTGGGGGAGATAAGAGATCAACCAAAGGACTGGTATGCTTGCATATAAGAATAGCCAATGGACACAAAACTCTGGGGAGGGAGGGCATATATTGGGGGGGGGGCAATGATAAGCTATGTATACAGATAATACCTTAATAAAAAAAAAAAAGAGAAAGTTGGATTAAACATTGTAAAAACACACAAAAAAAATAAAAATAAAGTATGCAATGTGGTGATTTGATTGACTTATATATTTTAAAATTATTACAATAACTAAGTTAATTGACACATCCATTACTGCATGGTTTTTATTTTACTGTGGGTTTTTTGTTTGTTTGTTTGTTTGTTTTTAATCCTCGCTTGAGTATATTTTTATCATTGAATTTTAAAAACAGTGGAAAGGGATTTAGGAGGAAGAGAGACAGGGAGTGAGAGAGAGTCATTAATTGGTTGCCTCTCTCATGCACCCTGACTAGGGCCAGGGATCAAACCTGCAACCCAGATATATGCCATTGACCCAGTGTGTGGGCCTATCTATACTTTATTCATAGTGCAACACCATCAAGTGCTAATTACTTTTAAAATATTTGCTGGGAACTTTAAAAATCTACTTTTGTAGAAAATTTCAAATATATAATACACCATCATTAACTACAAGTGGTCCGGTGAAAGGATTCATGCATTGGTAGGGTCTCTTAGCCTGGCCTGTGCCATCTCACAACCTGGGACCCCTTGGGAGATGTCAGCTGATTTCAGCCCAATCCCCACAGGCCAGGCTGAGCGACCCCTCCAGTGCATGAATCTGTGCACTGGGCATCTAGTATGCATATAAGATCTTTGGTTAATCTCTTCCTGCCCTAACCCTTCCACTTTCCCTCTGAGATTCATCAGTCTGTTCCATGTTTCCATGTCTGTGTACTGAGCATCTGCCCCCTGTTGGTCAGTGAGCATCATACCTATGGCCAGTCGGCTGGTCGCCTAATTTTATATATATAGATAGTTATCTATTGCATATTAGATCTTCAGAATTTAGGCATCTTATATGTAAAAGTCTGCACTGTTGGACAAATACATTCCCATTTTCCCACCAGCTTTCAGCAACTAGCATTTCACTCTGTTTCTATAAGTGCAACATTTTTTTTAGAGTCCATTTGTAATTAATATCATACAGTATTTGTATTTCTGTGCCTGATTTACTCACTTAGCATAATGCCTTCCAGGTTCATCTATAAACTAAAAAGCTTTTGCACAACAAAGGAAATAATAATAACAATTTTTAAAAAACAAGAAAGCAAACTTTCTCAAAGAAATCAAAGAAAATATTTGCAATCCATATGTCTAAAAAGGAGTTAATATCTAAAACATATAAGAAACTCACACAATTCAATAGCAAAAATAAAAACAAACAAAAACACACACAAATTATCTGGCTAAAAATATCCCAAAGAACAGAATAAAGTTTTCCTAAGGAAGATATGTAAGTGTCCAACTGGTACATAAAACAGTGTTCAACAACACTAATCATGAACGAAATAAAAATCAAAACCACAGTGAAATATCACTGCATTTGACCTAGGATGATTATTATTAAAAAGACAAGTGATAGCAAATGCTTTTGAGGCTGTGGAGAAAATGGAACCCTTGTAAATTGTTAGTTGAAATGTAAATTGATACAGCTATTATGGAAAACAATATTAAGAATAGAAAATAAAACTACCAATGATTCAGCAATTCCACTTCAGGGAATACATACTAGTATAGAAGAAGTAAAATCAGCATCTTAAAGAGATATCAGCACCTCCATGTTCATTGAGGTTTTATTCACAATAACCAAGAAATTTAAAAATAAATGTGTAAAATATTATATCTATATCTATATCTATATATATATATATATATATATATATATATATATATAGATATAGATATATATATACACACTATATACTATATAACAGAATTCTTTATAACATAATTCAGCCATAAAATGACACTGCAGGGCATTATGTTAACTTAAAAGAATGTTTATAATTTGGTCGCTCTAGTATTTCTCAAATTTGTTTTTTGTATGCATTTGCTAACACACACAAGCTTATTTTAATTATTACAATTTCAACCTTTATATGCCTGCTTCCAAAATTGGCTTTTTCTGGTTCTTTGTTACTCTCAATAATTATATTCTTAAAATGTTTGCCTATAAACAGATCAATTTAAATCCTGTTGGGAAAGTTTTCCTTAAAGTATTAGCCCTTCAGAGTGTTCTTTGTTTTTTGAAGCAATTGTTTTTATGCTACCTTTTTTCGAAAACCTAAATGTATTATAAATCCACTAAACGCCAGCAATTAACCACGGATCAATACAACAGTGGATTCAAAATCTATTGCCCTTCTCCTCATACAGTAAAGACTCCTTCTGTTATTATTATTTACTTTTGGCATGTTTTACACATTTTATTATTTAGATAAAATTTAAAACTGTGCAATTACAGAATCTGCAAGAATAAGAAAGTTATCCTTGTTAAAACAGTATTCCAAATTACTATGCTATTTGTCTGTTTGTCTGTTAGTCATTTTCCTACCTATTCATGCATCAATTTGAGTTTGTCCTTTATTCATCCTGTCTCATATGCAATTTTAAGGACAGGAACTGTAAATTTGCATTGTAATTTCTAGCAGAATTTGAAACCCATAACAAGACATAGTAAATGTTTGCTGTCAAGAATGAAAATAATCTATGTTTATGGAAATATGTTTATTGAAAACTGTACATAATTAAAGTTATGTAAACTTTTTGAAACCAAGAAGCCTAACATCTGCTCTGGTATGAGTCTTAGTTAGCATAGTCTTTTTATATATTCAGTTGAAAACTTATTGAGTTACAGGCCACTTCCTTGTGAGAGAGATAGCTTTTGTAATCAAAAACTCTTTTTATTCATTTTCTTGCAAACTTATGTTTAAGAAGTATATAATAAGGCATTTCTGTCAGCTGCAAAGTAACAAATCTCCATATCTCCCAACAATAATGCTTAGTAATATGCACAGAATAGAGGTACACTTGACCACAAGTTATCCATGCTGAGTGATTAAATTGAACCAGCTGTGAAAAGAAAAAGGGACTTATGATCTATAACTCATGCTCAGCAGTCTTTTAAAATAGTGTGTCTTTGATAAAAAATGCTTATGAGGCCAAAGTAAAAAGAAAATTTCCTATAGATTCTGTAAAATACTGGCTATAGTAATTAATATCCTACATCATTTTAAGGAAATCTAAAAAAATTATACAGGCCTGTAAACTAAAATAGACCAATTGACACTTTTAGAAAGTACTTCTTGAGAGGCCTTAATCCTCAACTTTATTAAAACAAAATGGCTTGTTTTGTTTGGATACTAAAAATGAAAAAAGAATAACTTTATTTGGGATTGGTTGGTTTTATAAATACTAATTTCATTTATAAGCAAAGTCTATTTTAATATTCAACAAATAACAACCAACAAATTTTATTTTATTTTGTTTTGTTTTTTTGATTATTATAATTTTCTTTTCTAATAGTTAGTTCAACATTGCTTTGATAGATTCCAGAATACAATTTCACAATAAGCCATAGTTACAGTGCTAACTAATCTGCATACAATTTTATTATTCTTTGCATACATTAATTTCTTTATCACAAGTAATTATTAGACAGCAATTGTCCTTATCCCTGTTTAAAAATAAAAGAACCTGAGGCACAGATATGTGAAACTATTGCCCAAAATTACACAGCTAATCTGAAGGAGATCCAGACATTAGATGCAGGTAATCTGATTCTGGGTTCTCTGCCCTCCAATTTTACATGGCTCTGTTTCTCAATGAATTCTAACTGTGCATTCCTAGAAACTAAGTCATTTGTTTACATCCAATTTTACATACTGAAAATATAGTAATCCTATATAATAAAGAGGTAATATGTAAATAGACCATCACTCCAACACACAAGATGGCCTCCCCCATGTGGTCAAAGATGGCTGCCGTCATGTGGACACAAGATGGCCACTACAAGATGGCTGGCAGGGGAGGCTAGTTGTGGGCGATCAAGCCCGCAGGGGAGGATAGTTGTGGGGGACCTAAACCTACAAGGGGAGGGCAGTTAGGGGTGACCAGGCTGGCAAGGGAGGGAAGTTTGGGGTGAATGGGCCAGCAGAAGAGGGCAGTTGGGGGCAACCAGGCCTACAGGGAAGGACAGTTGGTGGGGGAGGGGGCCCAGGCCCTGCAGGGGAGGGCAGTTAGAGGCAAGCAGACCTGCAGTGGAGGGCAATTGGGGAGGACCAGGGTTGAAGGAAGGAAGGAACCAGGCCTTCAGGGAAGTGCAGTTAGGGGTGACCAGGCCGGAAGGGTAGGGCAGTTAGGGGCAATCAGGCTGGCAGGACAGGGCAGTTAGGGGCAACCAGGCTGGCAAGGGAAGGCAGTTAGGGATGACCCGGTCATCAAGGGAGGGCATTTGGGGGTGACCAGGCATGTGGGGGAGACCAGGCTGGCAGGGGAGGGCAGTTAGGGGTGACCAGGCCACCAGGGGAGGGCAGTTAGGGGAAAACAGGTCAGCAGGGGAGCAGTTAGGTGTTGATTAGGCTGGCAGGGGAGTGGTTAGGGCGTGATCAGACTGGCAGGTAGGCAAGTGTTTGGGAGCCAGCAGTCATGGATTCTGAGAGGAATGTCCAACTGCTCATTGGCCATCCCTGGAGGGGTCCCATATTGCAGATGGTGCAGGCTGGGCTGAAGGCCACACACACACCCCCATGCATGAATTTCGTATACTGGGCCTCTAGTATGCCAATAATGAGGTTTCAACACTCTATTTTATTATACCTCAACTCAGAATAAATAGATCTGAATAGAGACAATATTTTAATAAGAAAATGTCAATGGAATATGCACTTTCTCAGCATGTAAATATAGGTAGTTTGAATCACATTCTTTCATGATCTGAACACGGTTAATTGTTTATTAGTTCACAGGGAAGTCTTCCAGAAATCGTATAGGCACCTGAAGTTTTGCCACGTGTACTGTCTCATGTACTGCACACAGCCACAGAGGAGCTTTGTGATACCCCACAGTGTATATTTGAAGTGCGCAGTGTTGGTGCAGGAAGATGATGGTTTAACAGCATAAACTCAAACAATAAAGCAAAGATTCATTTCTTCCCTTTGCACTTCCTCTGCATTGCACAAGATTTTATATCTAGAATCTACAATAAATGAATATAACTTTCTAGACAAGAAATCACACTATCTCAAGGAAATAATTATCTTTGTAGGTAGAAAATAAAAATTCCTATTAGTTTAAGTTTTGTGTTAAATGAATATACATAAGTAGTTCAACCTTCTAAATACCCTCCACATGAATATTAATAGACTCAAGAAATTACAGTTGGAAGACACAGAAAATGTTTTTGCACAAATACCTCTTACAGTGGCTATGATCATGATTCTGTCCTAGGGCCTCTAGCCACCCTTGCTATTTTCTCTAGCTGCATCCTAAAATTTTGGTGTGACATTTACTTCTGGCAAATAGTAAAGCTAGGAAATGGTATGAATACTTAGAAAGCAAAATGCAGTATGTGTAATATAAACATATAAAGGAGATGTTGAAATGTAATATTCAAAATTCAGCACCAGGATTCTAGGACTGATGACTTATTCATACATTCTAATAGATAAAAAAGCTTTCTTTTTATAAACATGATATCAAACATATCATTCAATCAGAAAATTTCTTCAGACACACAGACCTTCTTGAATACAGTTAGATAAACACATTATCTTTTGACCTTTTTAAAGTTGATAGGAATGAAGATGATGAAATGTATCCTTAGAGAACATCAGACTTTGAGGCATAGTACATCAAATACCAAGCTCTGAATCAGCTATCAGTATGTAGTTGCTGGCTCTTTTGCTTACATATTTAGAGTTTCTGAAAGAATAAGAGGCCTGAATATATGTGACAGGCTATTAAAATTTCCACAGGGCTATGCTCACATAACAAAGCATGTGATAACACTTGCTGCATGTGACATGCCATGTAATATTCAACATCTCAGAAAACATGGTAATTAAAAGTGCTTTTTAAACTAATAAGTGCTTTACAGAGTCAGGTGACTATCATTGTGGTATTCTATGTCAAAAAGGAAAATAAATCCACATTTCCAAGGGCCTCATTAAAGTATAAAAGCACTCTTTTCCTCATGCTTTGAACAGTAGTACATTTATTTTCATTGTTTTCCTCTATCTAAATTGCATTACTATTCCAGGGCTGCTGTAACAAAGTGCCACAAACTGAGAGGCTTACTTAACACAGAAATTTATTGTCTCACGGTTCTGGAGACTAGAAATCTGAAACCAAGATATCAACAGAGCCATACTCCCTCTGAAGCCTGCAAGTGAGAATCTTTCCTGCTGCTTCTGGCTTAGGATGCTTGCCAGCAATCCTGGGCATTCCTTGGCTTGTAGGTGCATCACTACAGACTCCCCCTCCATTAACACATGGCCATCTTCTCTCTGTGTCTTTCTTCTCTCATAGTGCTTTACTCCTCTTCTTATAAAGATACTAGAGACCCAGTGCACAAAATTAATTCACAGGGCAGAGGAGGGGGTGTCCTGCATCCTCTCACAATCTGAGACCCGTCAGGGTATGTCTCTCTCACAATCCAGGACTGCTAGCTCCTAACCGCTAGCCTGACCGCCTGCCTGATCACCCCTAACCACTTGCCTGCCTGCCTCATCACCCTAACTACCTCTGCCTCATCCCTTGCTGCTGCAGCTTTGTCCTGAAGGTCCTTCAGCACTCCAGTCTAATTAGCATATTATGCTTTTGTTATTATAGATTATTATAGATAAGTCATCTTGGAATAGGACCCATTCTAATAACTTCATCTTAATTTGATTACACCTGCAAAGACCCTATTTTTGTTAACACATTCATTGTTTAATAACATGCTATTTAGCCTCCATGTGTTTGAATACTTTTCTCTTGCTGCCTTTAAGATTCTCTCTTTGGCCAAAACCGATTTGGCTCAGTGGATAGAGTGTCAGCCTGTGGACTGAAAGGTTCCAGGTTTGATTCCGGTCAAGGGCATGTACCTTGGTTGTGGGCAAATGCCCAGTAGGGGGTGTGCAAGAGGCAGCTGATCGATGTTTCTCATTGATGTTTCTAACCCTTTATCCCCCTCTCTCTTCCTCTCTGTAAAAAATCAATAAAATATATATATATTTTAAAAAGATTCTCTCTTTGTCTTTAATTTTTGGCATTTTTAATGATGATGTGTCTGGGAGTGGATCTGTTCAGCTTCTTCTTGCTTGGGGTTCTCTGTGCCTCCTGGACTTATGTGCCTTTCTCCTCTACTAAGTTAAGGTGGTTTTCTACCATTATTTCTTCAAACATGTTCCTTTTCCTTGTCTCCCTTTCTTCCTCTTCTGGTACATCTGCTTTTCTGATATTGTTACATTTCATGTTATCCCATAGCTCCCTTAAACTGTTCTCCTGTTTTCATTGTGTTGTTTTTTTTGTTTTGTTTTGTTTTCGTTTGGTTTTGGTTTTTTTGTTTGTTTGTTTTGGTTCTCTGATTGAGTGATTTTATCAATCCTGTCTTCTAATTCACTTATTTGATTCTGAGCTTTCCCTAATCTGCTGTGCATTCCTTCCAATGTGCTCTTTATTTGTGTTATGTCATTCTGTATTTCTAACTGCTCTTTTTTCATTGTTACTATGAAAAAAGAGCTTTTTTCATGCTGTTGAGAATCTTTACCATCATTACTCTAAGCTCTGTTTCAGATTAATTTCTTATTTCTTCTTCTGGAGAATTTTCTTATTCTTTCATTTGGAGGTTGTTACTTTGCCTCATTATTTTGGATGTCTGTTTGGGTTTGTGACTATGTATTAGGTAGATCCCCTTAGTCTCTCAATCTCTACTGCAGGATAGTGTCAAATGCTATCAGGCAAAGACTCAAAGCCTCCAGAAATTGCATCTGCCTACAAATTGATAGGATCCGACTTAAATGGTCCCAGGTAAGTATCTTTAGGTGTGGTGAGAGATTTTTTTTCCCAACAGGATGGGTCAGTTGCTTCTGCCTAGAGGCTAATTTTTATTTTTAGTCTCTTACATGGCCTCAGGGCAAGTTTTCCAATAGGTTGATGCAGCTGCATTTTCCCAAGACAAGGCAAATGTCTGTGTGGGAAAGATGTACTCCAATGCATGAGAGAATGACTCAGCACAGGAAACTGGTTGTGCCAGCCTTCTGAGCTCTGACCCTCAGTCCTCAGTCCTGACTTTTGCTCACACAGCTCCAGTCCACTCTTTCCTCCCTCTGCCACAGCACAAGGTGAGTGGCTCCTCAGAGAATTTTGAGCATTGGCCCTTTAAGAGGTTGCCTGAATATTTTTAGCCATCTCTCCCTGACAGACCCTCTACTTTTCATAGCCAGATGTTATGTGGGTACCCTTCTTATTCCTTGTGCTCTCTGCTGGGGGACCCACCTTGGGGATTAGATCCCAGAGTTCTCAGTGATAACCTCCCACAGCTGAGATATCTCTCTAGAACTTCAGCTGCTGTCTGTGGGTGCCTGGCCAGCCCTTTCGTGTCTCCAATCTTCCTTAATATCTCTTTGTAGTCTCCACCTTTGTTCTTAGGATATCTGGGCTCTCCACTGCTAGTTTTCCGTAGATTATTCAGGAAGTTTTTCTGTATTTTAGTTGTAATTCAAGTTTGTTCTTGGGAGCAGGTTTAGAAAACATCCACTCACTCTGTCACCATTTTTAATCTCCACAACCAACAAATTTTAAAAAGCAGATAGACTTTAGTCACTATAAGTGGGAGTATTGCACAGAAGCTTATTGCATATACTCTAGAATCCCAACTCTATTACCAAGAATGTGTGTCCTTGGATAGGTTACTTAGTTACATGGTGAACCCTGCCTCTTTTCCCATCTGTAAAGTAGGCAAGATAATAAAACCTACTTCAGTACAGTTATTTTGAGAATTAAATGAGTTAACATTTTAAATGTATTATTCATTTATTTAACCTCTTCTCAACCTAAATACACCATAAAATAATTTATAATATAAAAATGTAAGTATATTTCTGTTTGTCATTATCTAATGTGATATGAATTAATTTTTTCTAATTATTTATTATAAAAGTAATTTATAGCAAAAAAGAAAATTCAAACTAACTTCAAGTAAAGTTAAAATAATCCATCCACAATTTCATGCTAAAGATAATTACTATAGAACATCTTTAGCTTATTTACTATTTTATGCACATATTATTATATATTTTAGATAATTTATTATATATAATTTTGTGTCCTTTTTATACTAAATGTCATATCAAGGACATTTTATGATGTTTTAAATATCTTTATCTCTTGAAAAGCAACATTTTAATGAAAGTATACCTTTCATAATAAGAAGAATGCATGATGATTTACTTAAGCATTTCTCTTTGGAGACATATAAAATTTTTTCAGTATATTACATATAATGAAAGTTTTGTATCTATATCTTAATCCAGATATCAAATTATATTATTAGAATAAATTATGAGTCAAATATAGATCAAAATGGTCTTTCATTAATATTTTAGTTGAAAGTGTACTTTTACTGAGGTAGTTTTACTGGTCTACAAATGTCGTGGAAAATCAAAGATTTTCTAAGAGAATGATCAACTTTGAGGACACTGGAAAAAATGACAAAGTGGTTTCAAATGTGATTAATTCCTGACTTCCAGGCAAGATGATAAGTAAGTATATTCAGGAGTCACCTCTTCCTACAACCACATCAAAATTACAACTAAACTACATAACAATCATAATTCAGAACCACCTGAAATCTGGTGGAATATAAGTCCTACAACTAGGAAATTAAAGAAGAAACTACTTTGAGACTGATAGGAGTGGCAGAGACACTGAACAGACTGGTTCTACTTATGGCAGATAAAAATTGGGAGGGATATCTTGGCAGTGGAGGTCTCCCTTAAGGAGTGAGGGGTTACAGCCTTATGCCAGCGCCCCCTGCCCACAGTTCAGATGATAGGAAGAAATGTCCCCGTAAATCCTGGCTGTAAAAACCAGTATGATTGTAGCTGAGTGATAAGAGGGCTGCCGGAGTCCCAGGGATTTCTTAAAGGATCCATACTTGGACTCAATCACTAAGCACTGGGGCAGCTTTTTGAAAGCACAGGGACATACAGGGAGGAAATAAATTAATTATATGGCATCAGGTCAAAGGCTAGTGGGCAGCTTTCTCCCAGACATAAGTGCTGGCAGAGGCCTTTGTTCCTTTGATGAGCCCTCTCTCCATAGAGCCTTCAGGCAGGTGCCAAATCTGAGACTCCAGCAACCTGGCTCACACTGTTCACTTTATCCTAATGATTACAAGAGGCCTTTTCCCACCCAAATATCAGCCCCACTTGAGCTATTTTCAGTGGCTTTCCCCCACAAGAGGGCATTAAGTGGCTCATGCTCCATATTTTCCTAAACTCTCTCAAACAGTCAGCACCTGACATCAGCATCCCCTGTACCTCTTACTAAGTGTCCACAGACCTGGCACTAGTAGCAGCTGGCTTTGCTTCCAACTTGGACTTGCCTGGGCACCTCTAAACCCAGCATAAGCAGCACATATTTGCAGATGCTTTGTAGCCCATGTTGGGTGGTCCCAGGCAGAACATAGGCGGTGGCTGACCTTGGACTACACCACCTGGGAAGCCCCAAAGCAATCACACATAGTGGACAATTCCAATCTACTTTGAAGCATCACTGCCGCGCTAGCTCCATAAGTAAAATACTGAAGGGGCGGACTCAGCAGCCATCAGAGCCCCACTGGAGTAAGTCCTACTCTGTGGGGTATGCCCCTGTGCATCTGATCCTCCACAGAGGTTGGAGGTTAGAGTTTGGTCCTTGCAGCTAATAGCTTATGGGTAAATCCCTCCCACTGACATGTCAACAGTGATCAAGGATCAGCTACAAATAGAGCGTGCACGCAGTACACATGGAGGGCACAACTGAGTGCCCAGCTTGGGCGATCTGGCAGGCTATGCCACTGGACTCAACAGAACACAAAGTACATTAGGTCACTCCACCAAAGTTGGGAGTTGTAGCAGCTTTTTTTACTACATAGAAACAAACACAGGGAGGCTGCCAAAATGAGAAGACAAAGAAACATGTCACAAATGAAAGAACAGAAAAAAACCAAAGGAGAACTAAAGAATATTGTGACAAGTATTCTCCTAGATGCAGAGTTCAAAACTCTGGCTATAAGAATGCTCAGTGAACTTAGTGAGAACTTCAATAGTATAAAAAAGAATAAGTCATAAATGAAGCATAAACTAAAATGAAAAATAACTTACAGGGAATTAGAAAATCAAATCAATGATTTTACCTATGTGGAAGCAAAGAACACCCAATCAGAACAGAAAAAAAAAAAAAAGAATACAAAACCATGAGGATAGTGCAAGAGGCTCTGGGACAACCTTCCCATTTGCATCATGGTGATTCCAGTAGGAGAAGTTAGAGAACAAGATATTGAAAATCTCTTTGAAAAATAGAAAATTTCTCCAACTTGGTGAAGGAACTAGACAGACAAATCCAAGAAGTGCAGAATTCCAAACAAATGAACCCAAAGTTAATGACAAAGAGAGAATCTTAAAGGCAGCTAGAGAAAAACAGTTAGTTACTTATAAGGAAGCTCAAATAAGGCTGTTATCTGATTACTCAACAGAACTTTGAAAGGCAGAAAGGAGTGGCAAGAAATATTAAAATTTATGAAAAGCAAGGATCTACATCCAAGCTTGTTCTACTCTGAAGGGCTTGTGGCCAGCCTGAAAAAGGCTTTCAGCCCAATACCCAGGCTGCCAAACCCCCATGGAGTAAGAGTACCCACTGGAGAGGCATGATCAGTCTGCAAACAACCATCAGCCCCTCATCCAGGCTGGCCACGCAACACAGCAGGGACCCCCACGCTGAAGAGGTGGTGGCCAGCCTGAAAACAGCCTTCAGCTCCTCACCCAGAGGGTAAGGGTCCCCACTGGAAGGGTTGGCCAGCCTGCAAATAGCCATCACCCAGGCTGACCAGGCACCTCACCATGAACCTCCATCCTGAAGGGGGTGTGGTCAGCTTTAAAAAAGCCTTTATCCCATCATCCAGTCCGGCCATGCCTCCCCCAGTGGAGATCCTCACCCCTTGGGAGCATGGCTGGCCTACAAACCACCACAGGACCCTCGCCAGGCTGAACCATGCCCCAAGGACACCCCACCCTGATCCAGTTCACCCTTCAAGGCAAACCAGCCAACCCCAACCCATGCACCAGGCCTCTATCTATATTAATAAAAGGGTAATATGCTAATTAGACTGGAAGACCTTCCAGGAGACCTTGTGGACGCTCTTATGGACAAAGCCATGGTGGCAGGGCCAAGGTAGAGGCAGTTAGAGACCAAGAGGGTAGGGCCATTGGAAGTGATCAAGCAGGCAGGGATGGCAGTTGGTGGTGAGCAGACCATCAAGGGGGCCAGTTGGGGGTGAGCAGGCCATCAGTGGGAGTCAGTTGAGGGTGACCTAGATAACAGTGGGGGAAGTTTGGGTTAAGCAGGCCAACAGGGGTGCAGTTGGGGGAGAGCACACTGGTAAGGGGGATAATTGGAGGTGATCAGGCTGTGGGGGGGGGGTGTAGTTGGAAGCAGGCTGGCTGGTAGGCAGAGTGACTAGGGGCTATCAGGCAGGCAGGCAGGTGAGCAGTTAGGAGCCAGCAGTCCCAGATTGTGAGAGGGATGTCTGACTGCCAGGTTAGGCCCAATTCTTGTAAACTGGCAGTAGGACAACCTTTGAGGAGTCCCAGATTGGAGAGGGTGCCGGCTGGGTGATCAACTGAGCCACTAGTATTGTCATAACTATGTGTGGTGTCAGATGGGTGAAAGATATATTGGGGTTATCACTTAGTAAGTTCTATGTCTAATCACTAGGATATGCACTTGAAACTAATATAATAATGTATGTCAAATGTGATTGAAAAATAAGAATGACTTTAAAATGGGAAAATGTGCTTGGTTCATGGATAATCAAGTCAAAAATTGAATTAGTCTCTATTGATATATCTTTGTGGCAATTTGGGAACAGGAAGTACTATGTACTAATTTAAAATTTTTAAAAAAGAGTTTGTCATACTATGATAAAGGATATTTAAAAATAATTGTTCAACCTGAATTGTTGAATATGAAGCTGGATTTGAAGGAAATGAGCAGCTATATTTATAATATCTTTTTTATGTACACTGGAGGCAAAATATCTGATGTGCCATCAAAATGATTTTCCTATTTTATAACCATAAAAGATACAGTAAACTATCAAGTAACCAGTACCAGAATTAAAAATATATTTTCAGCATGAAAAATACTGTAACAGCATTTAGAATTTTTCCAGGTAGTTATGGATTTTGGTTCAAGTATGCATCCTCTGCCTGACGGGGTGAGTGGTGATAATACTTATCTTACAAGGGAAATATTAGCTGCCGTGAACAGGTCATCATCTTGAACCACTCAAGTAATATTTTAGGCTTGGCTCAGAATGTGTGTGTTTCATGCAAATGTACCAATCTGAAATTAAGGATTAATTATCACTTTAATAAGGTCTGGAACACAGTCTCCAATTCTTAATATCTGTTGATTTGCCATTTCTGACATAATTCTATTAAATTAGTGCTTGTGGGATACTTCTTAGATTTTTATTTCCTTGTGATACTTGGCTATTTATTGTATCAGGCAAACTCAATGTCTCATCTAGGTAGATCAAAGGGAGGGCAAAGTCAAAAGTTCTATTCAAGAAGAAAACTGAATACTATTCACATATCTGTCACAATAGTGTAAGTCAATTATGACAGAACAAGTGACCCAGTGCATGAAATTTGTGCATGGGGGGGGTCCCTCAGCCCAACCTGCACCCTCTCCAATCTGGGACCCCTTGGAGGATGTTCTACTGCCTGTTTACAAGGATTGGGTCTAAACTGGCAGTCGGACATCCCTCTTGCAATCTGGGACTGCTGGCTCCTAATCGCTCATCTGCTTGCTCCTAATGACTCTGCCTGCTGACATGCTCACTCCCAACTGCCCCCCGCCAGCAGCCTGCTTGCTCTCAAATGCCCCCCCCCAGCATCCTGATCACCCCCAACTGCCCCATGCCAGTGTGCTCACCCCCAACTGCCCCCCCCTGCTGGTCTACTCGCCCCCCACCTTCCCTCCCCACTGGCCTGCTTTCTCCCAACTGCCCCCCTGCTTGCCTGATCATTCCAACTGACACCTACTGATGACCTGCTTGCCCCCAACTGGTCCCCCTGCTTTGCTCACCCTGAACTGTCCCCTTCCCTCTCAGGCCTGATCATCTCCAATACCCACCCCCCTCCACTTATCACCCACAACTGTTGTCTCATGCAGGACTGATCACTCACAACTGCCCTCCGTTCTTGGCCTCTAACCACCTCTACATCAGCCCCCCACTGTAGCTTTGTCCATAAGAACATCTAGAAGGTCTCCTAAAAGGTCTCCCAGTCTAATTAGCATATTATACTTTCATTAGTATAGATAGAGGCCTAGTGCGTGGGTGGGGGCCAGCTGGTTTGCCCTGAAGGTTGTCCCGGATAAGGGTGGGGATTTCCTTGGGGCATGGTTCAGCCTGGGTGAGATTCCTGTGGTGGTTTGTAGGCCAGCCATACCCCATAGGGTAAGGGTCCTTACTGGGGGTCATGGCCAACCTGGGTAAGGGACTGAAGACTGTTTTCAAGCTGGACACACTCCATTCAGGCTAAGGGTTCCTGGTGGGTGCCTGGCCAGCCTGGGTGAGGGACTGATGGCTGTTTTTAGGCTGGCCAAGCCCCCCAGCAGGGACCCTCTCCCCATGGGAGTGCGGCCAGCCTGGGTAAGGGGCTGAGGGCCATTTTCAGGCTGGCTATATGCCCCTACCGACCCAGGCTCCCAGCCCCTCCTTCAGCTGCAGCCAGTGAGGGTTGGAAGCTTGGCTTCCTCCTTCTCTGGGGCCAACTCAAGCCTGTTACTCCAGCTGCCACCATATTTGTTGGGTTAATTTTCATACTCACTCCTGGTTGGCTGGTGCATGGAATGGAGTGATGGTTGATTTGCATGTTTCTCTTTTATTAGTGTACATGCGTTCTGAACTTGTTTTTCTAGTTGATTATTTCAAATTCTGCTAATTTTTTTTTAATTTCTACTTTCTGATAATTTTTCATTTTACAAATTTACTTCTCATGATTAAAGTAATGAAACAAAAATATTTTTAACAGAAATGGCTACATTTTTTAAAGTGGTAGTTAAATGGGATATGATTAGTGAAATACATTATAGTAAAAAAATTGAAGAATAAAGGTTTTAAAAAGATATCTTAAATTCTGTTAATTAAAAATTGGCTTAATTTGAAATATTTTCTTATCTTAAAAATGAAAGGCTAATATGCAAATTAACCAAAAGGGAGAACAACTGGCCGCTATAATGTGCACTGATCACCAGAGGGCAGATGCTCAACACAGGGGGAACACCGCTCAGCCAGAAGCCAGGCTCACAGCTGGTGAGCTCAGCAGCATTGATGGGAGCCTCTCCTGCCTTTGCAGCAGCACTAAGGATGTTTGACTGCAGCTTAGGCCGGCTCCCCATGGGCTTGGGCTTAAGCTGTCAGTCAGACATCCCCTGAGGGTTCCTTGACTGCAAGAGGATACAGGCTGGGCTGAGGAACCCCAACCCCGTGTGCATGAGATGAGTTTTGTGCACCAGACCTCTAGTTAATATATAAGCATAATGAAATAACAGAGTTTTAAAAGTTACTACCTCAACATATTAGTATATTTATTAGAGTTACCTTAGGTCACCATGTGTGACTTGCACAATTTAAAGGGGTGGGAACCCCATTTATATGTTCCATTTATTCCAAGATACAAATCATGACCCCATAAAATGCATAGTACATTTCCATCACCATACATTTTAAAATCTTAAACTTATTTTCAGCTATAAGTAACACTAAAAGATTCTTTAAAAGTCAGTAAAAAATGTTCTTAATTTCCATTAATAATAAAGGATTTTTCTACTCTAAAAAGTACAAAGTCTCTACTGATATATTTTTCTGCTCCTTGGACCAATTTTACCAACTCATATCTACTAATCACCACAGGTAATATGCTAACCTTTTGAGTTAGAAATACAGGTTATACACTATAGCTTCACTGAGGAACTTGTAGTCTAATAATAAATTGAATAGAGTGGTTAAGGCAATGAAAGTTCTATGAACAGAGGGAAGGTGTTCTTTTTCTGTGCAAGGACTCAGCAATATTTCAGGAGGACTGCATTTCTGGGATATTCTCAAAGAACAATCCCAGAGAAAGAAAGAAAGAAAGAAAGAAAGAAAGAAAGAAAGAAAGAAAGAAAGAAAGAAAGAAAGAAAGAGAGAAAGAAAGAAAAAGAAAGGACATTTCAAGGAGAAGAAGCAGCATGAAATAAGCAAAGTTATGCAACATTTCATGTAGTGTTATGTTAGTACTATTTGATGGCACTTGAAAGCAGATTCTATAGTGGAAGTGGCAAGAGACGATGTTCCTTGTTAACCAGGAGGAAAGTGGTGGAGGATTATTGAAGGACAAGGCGCAGAGCTTGTGCTTCATCGTGCATGTTAAGTAAGCACTGAAGAGATTCAGTAGATGAGTGAGATTCTATTACTGGCCAGAAAAAGAAATTTGAGAAGAGCAATCATGGTAAGAAAGAAGCAGTCAGGAAAGGATTTAATAACCCAGGTGGAAGGCGATGAAGGCCAGACTGCTAATATGAAAGAAAATGAGTAGAAGATGATCTCAAGAAGTATTTAGGAACTAAGATTGACAAAAATTTGCATTTGATTCATAGTGGATGTTTTATAGGGCAAATAAAACTCAACTAAAAGTAAATGAAAATATTTAAATGAATTAAAAACAATATCAGACAATAACATTGCAAGTGTTTCTAAATAATTGGGTCTCAAACCTGGTTGTACATAAGTATCACCTAGGGAGGTTAAAAAAAACTCGAGGCTTCATTTTCTCCTGAGACCAATTATATAAGAATCCCTACTGATGGAATTCAGGCATCTGTATTTTTAAAAATCCTTACTAGTGACTCTAATGTGTGTGTAGTATTCTGCACCACTGTAGTCTAAATCATTTTCCATATGTTTTAAGTTATGAAATGAAAGAAGAGTAAATGGGAAATGAAAATAGAATTAAGAACTACCTTGTATCCTGTGGTTATTATAGGAAGAATATGAAGCCCAATGTATACTTAATATCACTTTAATCTTATTAAGAAAACATTATTATCCCAGTTATGTAGTTAGAGAAACCAAAGTATGGGATATTGAAGTAAAATTTTTTAAGGTCTCCTAGGTTTTAGAATTTTGTGTTCTCTGACATTTCTTTAGCTAAAATACATGGTAAGGTGGGAAAGATTTTATTTTCTTCTTATGAGGAGGAAACTGGTCTTGCAGAACTTGTTATCTAAATGCAAAGGCCAAGGAACTGTGCACAATGCACTGCTCTGTGTGTGTGTGTGGGGGGGGGGTTGTTATGCTGGTGCCAGGACGATCCATCAGACCATCAGATGTGGCCTGACACCTGGGGGCCTTCCTGCAGGGCCACGAAGGGGGCAGGGGCATATCTGACAGACAAAGACCCCAGTGGGATATATAGATATATATAGATATAGATATAGATATAGATATAGATATAGATATAGATATAGATATAGATATAGATAAAGATAGATATATAGACAGGCTCTCTGCATATTTCTTCACTCTGATTTGGAAATTATTCCCGAAGTCCACTAGTGTTAATAAATGGGGTCCCTCCCTTTCTCTGTGAAGTGTGCTTGGTATTTCTTTGGTTTTCTGTAACACTTAGAGAATCAAACACCTTATCTGACTTCACTGTTTTCTCCCCATTAGTCAGTTTCAATAGTCAAACATATATAGGCTCTGTCTAATTGACTTAGCTGAAAATTTGGCATATTTCTGAAACTTCAGAGATTTAGTTATCTCAACAGTATAAATTCTGAGGAGTCAATTCATGTAGGGATGAAATGTTTCTGGTTCTCTCTTCTAAACCAAAATCATTTTCTTATTTCTTTGACTTCGGTTTTTGAAGTTAAATAAATGATGCTTTACACCATTCCCTTTGGTAGTTGTTTATATAGATATTTTTCATTTCTCTTTAGTGTTGTTTGTTTATTTTTGAACTAATTTGTTTTTATTTGTTTTTCTGTATGGGGGAAGGAAATTCTGAGATTTATACTTTTTAATATATATATATATATATATATATATATATATATATATATATAATTGACTTTTCACATAGAGGAAGGGAGAGAGATAGAGAGCTAGAAACATCGATGAGAGAGAAACATCGACCAGCTGCCTCCTGCACACCCCTCACTGGGGATGTGCCTGCAACCAATGTACATGCCCTTGATCAGAATCGAACCTGGGACCTTTTGGTCCGCAGGCCGAAGCTCTAACCACTGAGCCAAACCGGTTTCGGCGAGACTTATACTTTTTATTTACTTTTTTCTTCAGAGACACAAATACAATTAGTTTAAAGAGAAAAAAACTAATTTAGACTAAGAGTTTGAGCTGTTGGAAACTAGGAGGTTATAGAAATACTAAATGAGCAGAATAATAAATGTAGATGGATGCGGTTGGTTTTATACCAGATGTAAATGTAAAATGTAAGTAAATTTATAGCAAGAGGGGAGATAATTGAGGAATTTTATGCTAATGAAATGGAATTTTTGGACTGGAACCTGGATTCTTTGTCTGTCAAGAGTCAAAGAATGAATCCATGGGCAGAGAGCAGTATAGCAAAGGTGGAGATTTACTGAAGAATGAGCACAGTCTCCCATGTGGGGAGGGGAAAGAGTCCCACTGGGTTCCCTTTCCCTGTGGCTTATAAAGGCTGCAGATCCTGGTGCCTTGCTATCCCCTCTGATTGGTCACTATTCCCTTAGACTGGTTACTGTAGTAACTCCTGGGCTCAAAGGTCAAATACCACATGGAACATGCAATGCCCTTCTCCCTCATTGTTCTTTTCTTTCTGCTTTCTTCCTTCTTTATTTTGCAAATATAGACCTCTTTGGCTACTGCCAACTCCCTTGTCTTCTGAAGATGTAACTGCACCTGGCTTCCTTGTGTTGTGAAAATATATCTTGTAGCCTGGGTAGCCTGTGTTTTTTCCATGGACCCCAATTCTAAAAATTCCCTAAGCCTGCCTATATCCCCCTAAAGTTCCTATTTCACTAATTTCTGCATTAAAAAATAAAATGAGAAATTTGGCTGGGAAGAAAATCAGATTTTTTATGGGCTGTTGTATAGTTGCATGCAATTGGTTATATATTAACCAATAAGAAGGGAGTGAACCAATCAGAAACAGATATCCGATTAAACCTGATTAAACTTTAATAATCACCTCAGGGAGTCCACCTCCCTAATGGGGTGATGGGTGGAGAAGATAGCACAGTGGGAAGTTTTTCCCTGGGTATGTACAGTAGAAGCCAAGATGGTAACCCTAAATGGGAGGAGGATACCCTAGGGGAAAGAATGAATTGGATAAGCCTGAGAAAAGCCAGGAAAGAGATTGGATAGTTTGAAAGAAAGTCTGCTCTTTCCCAAGCCCAAGAAAATATCAGGAAGCTTAACAAAGATCCCAGTCTCTCTCTCTCTGTTTTTTAAATGACTTTTAGTTATTTTATATTTTAGAGAGGGAAAGAGAGAGAGGAGAAATAGATGATAGATAGATAGATGATAGATAGATGACGATGATGATAGATAGATAGATAGATAGATAGATAGCAATATCAATTGGTTGCATCTCATATATACCCCAACTAGGATCAAACCTGCAACCTGGGTATGTGCCTTAACCAGAAATCAAACCTACAACCTCAACCTTTTGGTACATGGGATGATGCTCTCCCAACTGAGCAACACTAGCCAGGACTGGCTTCTTTAGCAGCCACTCGGGTTAAAGCACAGTACCAATCATGGGCCAGGGGGGACTAAACTAGAGACTGGAGTCTAGCATGCCAGAATAATGGCCCAATACCTCTGGCCCTAGCTCTCCTCCTGGGCTTGGAGGGAACAAGTACCGGCCTGTGATCCCAGAAGCAATGCTTCTGCAGCAAGATGGAGCTGAACCACCTGGTTATGAATGAGACATGGGGCTTGGGGCAGTGAACAGGATCAACAGCTGAGTGTCCAGGAAGTGCCTCCTCCAGCGTGCCAGCCTTTGCAAGAGCACTCTAGGAAATGTTGTCACTACCGCTTACATCTTCCTACACGTGCGCACCTGGAAGGCTTTTCCTGTGACCCCACAAGAACCCATTTCCAGGCTGGTTTGAATGAGATGAAGAAAAAGGAACCTTAGAGAAAATAGCACAAACTATTTTTTCAAAACTTCTTGATGTAGCTTTCATCTTTCCTTTCCTGTCCTATCTACACAGGCTGTTCAATTTTTTTTTCTTTTGATTTGTTTGATTGCCTTTCTTTTTCTTTCTTTCTCACTTGCTCTATTTACTATTTGCATGCTCAATGCACTCAGGGGATTCAGAGTTGAGGTAATCTTAAGTGACATTGAGGTATTGCACCATAAACTCATTTTAACTGAATGAGGAAAAGAAGCTGCAGTTAAGAAAAAAATGATGTTTGCTTTTGGCATGTGTCTATGATGTTGCTCAATAAAACAGTTATTCTCCAAAGTATGATTTCCCTAGATTTATATGAAACCAATTTTTTTTAAAACCTGGACATAGGTTCAAATATGGTAAGGGAAGAGTAAAAACAAATGTAATTGTGCTTAGAATTATTATGTGAGTAAAGTACTAGTATAAAGTATTTTCACCTAAAATGTATTTCTAGGAAATGTTGGAAACCAGATAAATTTTGTTTTATATGAAACTAAGTTTAAATTTTTAAAAAATGATTTATTAATATAAGGTATATAACATAAGGTGATCTGACTTTAGGAAATTTTAAATGTATTTTTTATCCTTTGTAAAGCTAATATAATGTGCATGGAAAAGTAAGAATTGCATTTATCTCAACTATATGTAAAAATGCAGAAAATTGAAAAATGATCAAGTGCATTTATTTATTTATCTTTATTGTTTGAATTCTGGCTTTATCCTATTTTGGCATAATTTAAATTATAATTAAGATGAGTGAGGCATCATTGCTTGGTCTAGTAACACCGAGCTGAAAAACAACACCCTTACAATGTGTCTTTGCAAATTGATATGTTTGGGCTGATTTCCACACGGGTAGGTTTGTGTGCTACATTTTTATTCTAGTATCTAGATAGCTGCAACGTATGTACAGTGGTCTCAAAGCCACTCATCCATTGAAACCCCCTTGTAGACACATATTAAAATAAGAAGCTGTTTCTTAAGCTTGGGGAATGTATATAAACTACTTCTTTTATTTTTACTTTTAATTTGAGTACAACTAAAATGATTCATTTAAATAAATAAATAAATAAATAAAACAGTTTACTGAAAATGTTTTGTCAATTTAAATTAATTCCTTGAATCAGATATGAGTGAAATCTCCTTTAAAACCAATGCATTCCACAAATGGTCTATAAACACACTATAAAATAACAACAACTCATTTTGATGTCTGTATGGACACTGTATAAAAAGACTTCTGAAATCTCCTTAGATATGCCATGGGAATAGATTGATTACTAGTACAGTCCTTACCATTAATTGAATAAGAGGTATCTTGAATAACTCTTGGTCTAAGTAATAATGAATGCTATTACTATTAATCTAGATGAAAAATGGGAAGATGTTTATGCAATATCATTTATAATAATATATCATAATAAAAGCTTAATATGCTAATTTGATTGAACATTCTTTGTTCCAGACAAAGCCGCAGTGGGTGGGGCCGGGCCCGTGGCCCCCTGTTACATACAGTACTTTGTGATTTCCAAAATACCAGTCTCCATTGCCCTTTGTGACGGACCACCTCGCTTGAGTTGCATTTGCAGAGGCATTTGTTTCCTTTCATTCTGTAAGTAGTGTTTCCCTGGACCTTTCTTTATACATTTTTATAAGAAATAATACTTGTCAAAATGCACTGAAGTCTTCTCTAAAGTTCTTATTTAAAAGGGGAGCTATAGTACTATATGGAACCTTTTTCAGTGCTGTTTAGCAAAAGTGATACACAATATTACTTAGGCTAAATTATGTTGCTGAAACAAATAACCCCAAACCTCAGTGACTTAATGTAAAAATGTTTATTTCTTACTCATGTTCCATGCTGATGACCTGCCCCACATCATCTTTAAAGCAGAACCTTGTGATGGCTCTCACATATGAGTGAAATCATATGGTTCTTGTCTTTTTCCATCAAACTGATTTTGCTTACTTGATCTTGTCAGGATCACCATGGTTAAAGCGGTCATATTGCCTAATGCAATATACATATTTAATGCATTCCCCATAAAAATCTCAATGGCATTTTTAAAGAAATAGAACAAAAAATTATCAAGTTTGTATGGATCCACAAAAGACCCCAAATTGCCAAAACAATTGAGAAAAAAAGAATAAAGCAAGATGTATCACACTTTTAGTTATACTGTCTAACCTTTTAAAATATTGTCACCATGCTTGTTCAAATTTTCCACTATTTATTTTTTGGGGAGTTGTTTTATAAGACTTTTTTAGCCTGTCTAGGGATTGTAACCACAATCTACGCACACACCCTGACTAGGAATCACAGCTGCAACCTTTGGTGTACAGGACAAAGCTCCAACCAACTGAACAACCTAGCCAGAGCCTCTTTGGTCACTTTTGTCAGGAGACTTTCAACTCTATTGTACCTGATCTAGCCCACTCTCCCTTACAATTTGGCTTGCCTTTCTGCCTACATATTATCAAACTAGTAGCCTATCATGTGATATTGCGCACAGTAGGCTCCTTCCACAGGAGCCAGCAGGAACTGCAGCTGGCCCCCAGAAAGGTGCTGCTTCCACAGGAGCCAGGAGGGACCCCCGCTGATTCTGAGGGAGACAGGAGGGAGCCGCACTGCTTCAGTGGGAGGCAGGTCCACCATCTCCTCTCCGGACCTGTGCTCTGCTGAGGAGGCTGCAGGCTGGCCCTCCTGACTCTCAGATGCCCTCCGTGGCTGGGGCAGAATGCTTGCCTCGTGGCCACAGTGATGAAGCAAGCATTCCACCAGGCTGCTCATGCTGCCCTTTCTCAGCGGCCACCCCCCAGGACTGGGGGACTCCGGCAGGGCTGAGGAGACTGGGAATCTCCATCTTGTGGCTATGGCACCACCATCTTTGTGAGGGAGTGATGGTTAATTTGCATATTATCCCTTTATTAAATAGGATTCCCAACTGATTTCCCTCCTTTTCTCTAAACTTATCTCTAAACAAAATCATTTTCTGCTTGACTAAAATGGAAGACCTATTTACTATTTCAGCACTGAAATAGTTCTGTATTTACATATAATCTCATTTCCTTCAGTCTCATGAGTCAAAATATTCCTGCTCTCTAAAGCCTTTACTCTGTACCTTGATCTCAGCCTTCTAATCATGTTTAGTTTTGGCTATTGACCTATTCAGTCATGTTTTCTGCCTCAGATTCTCTCTGTTTCTTTTTTATTATTACCCTCATATTTTTGCAAAACTCACTATTCAGATGATTTTTTTGCTTTGTATTTATCTCACTTCCTTAACTTCTCCACTAGTTCTCAATGAATATGTCAAATAATCAAAATAGCAAGTTTAACATAGGTTTAACAATTGCCAGTATAGTCTTTTAATATAAAGATATCATAATAATAGCTACTGACATGCAAGTATAATTAATAAACAATATTTTATATTCTACTCATGTATATTTCATAGAAACTATAATCAACATTGTTTCTAAAAATATATCTATAATCATTAAAATTATTAAAATATTCTACTTCATTTTGGCAATGAAATTTGCTAAAGCAATATGGGTAAAACATCTTGAATAGCAATTCAGATATAGCAAATGATTCCATATAATCTCTAATAATTGAAATAATTTTTAGTATTATAAAATTTAATAGTTTTTTTTTCCAAATCAAGAATGAGATATATTTGCTTAAGGAAGCATGGTTTTATAGGATTTTCAACTTTATTTTTAATAAAGATTTATAACTCAGAGAATATTATTATCAATGGAATTATTATTCCATTTTCAAAAAATTAAAATATTTCATTAAGAAAATTAACTCATTGTGCAGCACATAGTATTTAAGTTAAATTATTTCTTCAGATCCAATTAAAATATTAAAGTCATAATATTCATGAAATTCTGAATGGTATAGTAACTGATTATTCAGATTATTACAAAAAATGAATATATGATTGGTTGAAAAACACATTATAGAGGTTATAAGTAATTACTTTAAATAGGTGTTATAAGTTAATACTTTAAATAGAGGATAGAGATAGTTAAGGACATGTTACTTGTTTGTGTAGCAGCTACTATTAAGAAATTACTAAATGCCAGGTGTTGAGGATGCAAAAGCAGTATCAAACTGCATAGTGCCTACTAGTGTGAGGTAAACCACAAAATCTCAGTGGTTGGTAAAATAAAAGTTTATATGAATTATCCTATACTAAATGAGCTTTTTGAGCAGACACAATTAAGATTGCAATTAAACCTTGATAAAAATATAAAAGAAGTGTCTTTCACTTATGACATGTTTCTTTGTCTGCATTTTGGCTGCTTCCCTGTGTTGATAGAGTGGCTTTGTGTGCTAGGTGTCCTATAGCGGTCAGTGGCTCAGCCTCCCCAATTACCTGAGGTGGACACTCTTGGTGTACCCCTTTGTGGACTGTGTGCATAGTCTTGTTGTAGTTAAGCCTTGATTGTTGTTGGTATCACTAGGAGAAATTGACCTCCAGACCAATTTGCTGTTTGTATCAGCTATGTCTATGATGGGAAAACTTCTTGGCTGAAGACACCCTTATGAGGCCAGATGCTTCAGTGGGACTTTGGTGCTCGCTGAGTCTGCCGCCTGAGTGTGTCCTTTGTGGATCTGAGGAGTTATAATCTAAATGTTCCCTCTCTGACCACTGGGCACACTTTCTTTTGGATCTCCATGGATGTGCTAATTTAGCTTCTGCCTGAGACCACCCAGGAGGAGCTACTGAGAGATCTGCAGAGTCCTCTTTTTTATTTGGTTTTTATAGGGGCAAGATGAGTCCCATTTGTAAAGCAGTGCATGCTGATGTGGGTACTTGGGCCTTCTTTTGGATGTTCTGGGTCTCTCTGACTCAGCTACAGTTTATTAGGTAATTTTAGATTTCAAAGGACCAGGCCATTCAAATGCAAAAGCCTCTGCGCACAACTTGGGTGGGATGGGGTCTCAGGGAAGCACAAACAGCAATGGCTTCCTGTAAGCTCTGCCCTAAGAAGCCCCTGGGTATCAGTGTCCCTTGGTAATAACTGCAAGCAATTCTGAGAGAAAGCTGCCCTCAAGGTCAGCCCAAGGCCAAACAGTCCAATTTCTCCCTATATGAATCTGGGTCCCCAGAATCTCTCTGGGAACCTTAGTTGCCAGCCCTTTCTGCGTATCTCCGTACCTCTGCACTTTACTTCCACAGCTCCTCTGAGTCTCAGTATGCTTTTTTTCCCCACTCAGCCAGCCTTTTTGAGGTTCTGGATGATGTATGTTCCATCTTTTAGTTGTAGTTTTGAAGTGATTATGTGAGGCAGCAAGTTCAGGTGTTTACCTATGCCTCCATCATGGTTTCTCCCTCTCAAAGATAATTTTTTTAATGTGTGTAGTTAATTTAATTCAGAACCATACTTTTCCTTATAAGATTCAGGCCACTTAAAATATTTTTTACTAATTCAGTTATTCTGATTATCTTGTTAAAAAATAATATTTGAATGAAAAATATTTACAAGTCCAATCTGAGAGGTATCTGTATGTTTCTGCTCTCCTTTCTATTGCATACAAATAATTTCAGTTTCCCTTAGAATCTCTGATATGATTGATTGATGATGTGTCCTGTTAAGTTTCTGGTATTTAGCAGTATTGGAGAAAAAAATCAATTCCTCTTTGTACAGGTCAGAAGTCTTTCTAAACCTTTTAAGCTAATCAAAGACTACACTAAAGATAAATTTTGAGGGAAAAAGCCTGTGATTCATTTCAGCTACTAAGATTAAAATAAGGTAAATATTTTTTTAAACATTAAGCACCTTTTACCCTCTGATTAGGTAGGTCAATGTTGCTCTAAGGAACTGATATTGTATCATAACAAAGCTAGACGTTGGCCCTCTATTGGCACTTGGCAATCAGTTATTGATAGATCCTCCCTTCCCCCAGTTGATTGACAGATGTAAACCCCACCTGTGGCCAGACATTCCTGAGCTCTGAACCACCAATCAGCACCTGCCAAATACCCTAAGCCCCCATTCCTAAGACCCTAGGTCCCTAATCACCAATCAGCGTGTGCTGAGTACCCTAAGCTCTGTCCTCTATCTTCCCCTTAAAAGCAGACTCCCGGGTGTTTCAAGGCCTCTTCCAGTCTCTTATCTTTTTCTCTCTGGAAGCAGCAGGTGGGAGTACTCTATCTCCAATAAAAGCCTGTGTCCTGGCCTCCCAGTCCCAGCTGCCTTCTTTAATTAATCTATCAGTTATCAATGAGAGAAGCTGAAGGAAGTCAGTTCTTGAAAATATTTCTCCTAAATGACAATATCCTGAATGGCTGCTTCATCTTTCTATAAAATTAATTTTCTGAATATAACCAACTTACAGATTCGTCAACATAATTATTTATATGGCAGTTTGGGTAATGTCAACAGTTTTTTGTTTGTTTGGTTGGTTTTCTTTTCTTTTTTTTTTTTTTTTTTGCTTTTTGGTCTTCCATTTTTTGGAATCAATATTCAGGTATTTAGAGAGAGAGAAAAAAAAAAGTAAGGTCAACTAAAACTTCATAGAAACTCCAATATCCCATTAATTTACTGTGTTAATTAATATGAATTATTGTATACTTTATAAGTAATATGAGTTAAAGAATACCTTATAAATAATTAAAAATAACAAGTAAGTTAATTAAAGTGGCTATTTGGCAATTGGCTTTCTGTGAATGGGCTTTGGCTAATTGGGTTTTGCTAATTTAACTAGGATTAATATTAGCTCAGCTCACTAATCCTGAAATCATTATTGTGTTCTTTGAGATTCTGCTTCTCCCACAGGTGAGGCCACATCATCTCAGTTGGCAAATACCTCCAAGTAAGAGAAGTTCATTGGTTTTAACTGAGACCAAATTGTACTCACTCGACAGTTATGCACTTTTGGTTTAAGATCCCAAACTCATGAGCAATTTTTTTGTTCTATTTCTATCTATCTATCTATCTATCTATCTATCTATCATCTATATATCTATTTTGTTCTATTTTTTTGTATTTTGTTCTATTTTTTATTCTTGAAAAAATTGTAATATCTTTGTTGGATACTGGAATAACCAAAATTCTTATTTTTTATTTTTATTGGATTTATTGGGGTGACACTAGTTAATAAAATTATATCATTTCAGGTGTACAATTCTACAATATATCATCTGCATGTTGTATTGTGTATTCATCTACCCAAGTCAAATCTCCTTCCATCACCATTTATCCCCCTTTACCTTCTTCTACCTCCCCCCTCTCCACTTCCATCTGGTAATCACCATACTGCTGTCTATGATTTATTTTTTTAAAGGTAAAGGGATTGCCAGAAAATGAACTTTATCACTAGTGGTTAAATGTGAAAAGGGAATCCAGAAGGCTGGCCAACCTTAATGGCTCTGAATGGTCATCATTTAATTGAGACTTTGGTAGTTAAAGCAACCTCCACCTGTTAATTATATGTAAATTCTTGCTGTTTTATTTTAATTTTTTAAAATTAAATTTGATTGTGTTTTTACATGAGAAACTCAGTAAACAAGCTCTCTCATATATCTTCTTACAAAGGCATTAATTCCATCATGAGGGCTTTAGCATGAATTTATCAATCCTAATTACTCCTAAAGGCCCCATCTCCAAATATTTGGGATTTGGATTCATATTTGAACTGGCGGAGACATAGACATTCAGTCTATAACAAGTACCTGCCTTAAGCATAAGAATACCTAAACTATCTCATATAATAAAAGCCTAATACAAATTATCCCCTTGACCAGGAGTTCGACCAGAAGCTCAACCAGGGGACAGGGCCAGCTGCGGCCATGGCAGCAGGCAGCTGGGAGAAGGGATGCACCCTGGTGCTAGCCAGCAGCCTCTAGAGACTATACCTATGCATGAATTTCATGCATTGGACCTCTAGTATATGAATAAATATTCAAACACTAAATTGTTGTTCATATCATCATTGACCAATAGAACTTACTGATGAAAATATTCAATATCTACACTATTTTTATAGAACATTTTTAATAAATAATTTTAACATTACTTGGTGAATTAAAACAAAAAATACCAAATTGTGAAAAAAATTGGCATAACAGGAATAGAACAAACATTAATATGAATATTAAATTTTTAAAATATAAGTTTAATTATTTATGGGATATAAAAAAGCCAAATATAACCTACCAGATATCATAAAACATATATTTTAATAGCATAATAACAATGTTTCAATAAGAATTATTTTGACTAATTGTTTACTAACATACCGGTATGTGTATTTATATGTATGTACAGATATTCACTTGTAATTGAATGTAAAGCATAGTTAAAATACAAACTCATTTTGGAATGCTAATCTTTGGGTTAATTTTGAGTCATCCTTCAGTTGAATGATATTACCACTCTCAAGAAAAAAAGAAACAAGGAGTTTATAGTAATCCTAAAATGTGTAGAGTTATGGATGCTCTTTATGTCAACTAAATCATTTTGGAAAAGTGGAGTAAAATATGAATTTCAGGAAAGGTACTATCTCCTGAGAATATAACAATGAATAAGAATAACTTCTTAGATTCCAAAGAGAAGAAAATTGTAATCTAGCTGAGGAAATATACATTTAAACAAAGAATTTATAAACACAGAATTATTAGTGAAATTATAAAGCTACTAGAGGCCTGGTGCACAAATTCATGCAAGGGTGGAGTCTCTTGGCCTGGGTGGTGATCAAGGCCTATCAGGGGGCTGGCCAGCCAGGGGGAGGGACTCCGGGAGGTTGGCTGGCCAGGACCCCAAATCAGGGCCCAGGAGGAGTGGCCATGAGAGTTTGGTGGCTGGTGAAATGGGGTTAGGGCTACAGGAGATTGGCCAGCTAGCTCCCCCTTTAGGGGCCAATAGGGGGTCAGCTGGCAGGAGTGGAGCCATGGGAGGTTGGCAGTGGGAGTGCACTGACCACCAGGGGACAGCTCCTGTGTTGAGCATCTTCCCCCTGGTGGTCAGTGTGCAACATAGTAACTGACCGGCTGGTTGTTTGGTTATTCTGGTTGTTTGGTTATAATGGTCACTTAGGTTTTTATAGATAGATAGATAGATAGATAGATAGATAGATAGATGTTAGATAAATAGATACTCAAGGTTCAGTGGTGGTAAAAATGAAGAGGGATTAGTATATTTTATGTATGAAATATGGAAATGGATTGCAGAAAAATAATTATAAAACTTGTTTATTTTACCAGTCACTGATGGTGTTCCTATAGGTATTTCTTTACTTATTGTTAGACAGAATTAGTTACCCCTATTTTTTTCTTCTCTATTCCAATCGTACATTAAGTATAATAATTTTTATTCTGTACTGTATATTATTGATTGTCTTTTATTATTTCAACTAGTGGCCCAGTGAACAACTTCATGCATATTGAAAGGAAATTAATTAGAAGAAATATTTTAATATTGCTATTCATCTTCTCATAGAAGTGTCAACCAAAGTCACGATCAATAATGACAGATCAATATACACACATGTGATTAGTGCTAGTGAGAATTTATATGTATCATGTATGCGTGAGTCAACTTAGCTTTTTTTATGTACAGAATAAACTTCCTAAATTAGACTTGCCTTCTGATTTAGCTATAGTGCAGCACTCCAACTACTCTCTCAGCTAATTGTCAGAAACACAGCAATAAATATCAACATGAACCACATTGCTATTGTTGATCATCATGCAGGGAGAACAAAGGGTAAGATACTAGTATTTAACTGCAGCAAAGTTTGACTACATTCTAAGCAGTGAGAAAATATGAAGTTATTTTCAAGGTCCACCATTTCTTATTTTCAGTTGGGTTAATTTTCTAAACTTTCTAAATCTCCATTTTCCTGCTAATGAAGATAAAATAGGATTCCCCTGAGTCTTTGTGACTTTGTGAGAATCAAATGAGATGAGGCATGGGAAAATGCTTCACAGACATTTTATTAAGGTGTGAAATATTTGCACCTGGCTATAAAGAAAGTCATGTTCCTGGGCTTAAAACACTGCAAGGAGGCTAGTTGTCCCTAGGGAGAGGATGCCAAGCATTGCTAGGTGCCCACTGCAAATGTTTTCAGACTGGACTGGGTAGCATTTTGTGCCTTGGGGTCTCAGAATCATTGGCTGTGATTTGGTGGGCTGTAGCTCTAAGTTGGTGATGGGACCTGTATCCCACTGGTGGGAAGCCAAGTGTTGCTTTGTGGTCGCCAGGTCCACAGTGCCAGTGAGCATCATGGCAGCTCCTGCATTGAGTCTCTGGCCCTAGGTGGTCAGTGAGTGTCATAGCAACTGGTTGGACACACTATATTAGCCTTTTATATATGTAGATAATAAATTATTTAAAGTATATAGCATTTTTTTATCTAATACATATGTGTTATGTACATTTAACAAAATTGTTGGAAATTGACAGTGTTTGATACATGTACATATTCAAGTGTGTGTCTGTGTGTGTGTATACATATTCAGCATATATATTTAGCTATATATATTTTTGTATTTTAATTTCACAAAACATCATTAATTAGATGTTTATTTTATAATAAAGTGAGAATAAATTAATAAAATATAACTCACAAAATAATTCAACATTTAAATTTCATAGTTTTACATTTGTACCCTAAAATTTATGAAGAATCTTTATATTATTTATTAGCATTACTATAGTACAAACTAATTAGATTTTACTAAACTATATTCTGAACAAAACACTTTTTTGCTCTTCTCCCCATCAAATAAATGGCTTTTATATTTATAAAATTAAATATGTAAATTCTCACACATTTTATTTCATTACTGATTTCAAAATTATTCAAAATAACCCCAGGCATTTTTTTTGCTCAGTGGTTAGAGCATCAGTTCGTGGATTTGATTCCTGTTCAAGGACTCCTACTTTGGTTAATCTCTCTCTCTCTCTCTCTCTCTCTCTCTCTCTCTCTGCCCCATTCTCTTCCCTCCTTTCCACTTTGTCTAAAAATCAAGGAAAAAAAATACTCTTGGGTGAGGATTAAAGAAAAATTATTCAAAATAAGAAAGATATTTCTCACCAAACATTCTTGAATATGTGTTAAAGAAGACAACATAATTATCAGGAAAAAAATTATATATATATATATATATATATATATATATATATATATATATATATATATATCTCCTACCTAATTAAAGAGAAACATGCATATTGACTGCACCTAGCTACACCCACAAGCCAATCAGGGCGAGTATGCAAATTAACCCAACCAAGGTGTCAGTTAATTTGCATATCCAGTCCAGAGCTAAGACTAAAGACAGAATAAAAAGAAGCCAACTGATGCAGAAGGGAGTGAAACTGTGGAGAAGCAAGCAAGTGGGGCAGCAGAGAAGGAAGGGAAGCAGGCAGGATGGGAGAATGGAGGGAAGCAAGCAGGGCAGGGAGAAGGGAGAGAAGCTTGCTGGGCTTCAGAGAAGGAAGGGAAGCAGGTGGGGCAGCAACCACAGCAGGAAGCCCTATTGCAGGAATCTTCTTGCAATGGGCCACTAGTGTGTGTGTGTGTGTGTGTGTGTGTGTGTGTGTGTGTGTGTGCGTGTGCGTGTAGATGGATCAATGTATAAATAAATAAAACTATTTCAAACACACAAAACAGATCTTTTAAAAGTGCATGGAATAACAAAGCACCACATTTATACTAATAAAAGGGTAATATGCTAATTAACTGGACTTCTTCCACACATCCTTCTGGAAAAAGCCATGGTGACAGGGGCAGAGGCAGATGCAGTAAGGGACAATCAGGCTGGCAAAGGAGCAGTTAGGGGCATCAGGACAGTTGGCAGAGGTGGTTAGGGGCAATCAAGCATGCTGGCAGGTGAGTGGCTAGGAGCCAGCAGTGCTGTATTGTCAGCAGGATGTCCGACTGCCGGCTTAAGCCGGAAGTCAGGCATTCCACCAAGAGGTCCTGGATTGGAGAGGGTGCAGGCCAGGCTGTGGGACCCCTCTCCATGCATGAATTTCATGCACTAGGCTTCTAGTATAAAAATATAACTGGTAAGTTTCATGTCCAGTAAAGTGATACTCAATGAGAGCAATATAATCTTATCTAGTATAGACATTTTAATGCTAGCATAGAGTATATGTTTCAACCTACTACTATAAATTTTTAAACTAATTCTAATATTGACTTGCATATTCTTCAGTTCTCACTGACTTCAGTATTCAGATGTAACAGAACTTGGAGGCCTTGTTACTGAGATGGCAAAGGTGCAACAATGGTCCTTGAAATTACCATTGAAATAAGAAACATTCATAATCAAGAGTAAATATGCAAACTGGTTATATACAGCTACTTAACATAAGCAATTGACCATTCAACATCTCAATATTTCAGCAATGTAATTTTTGTCTTTTGATAGACTCACATAAAACACAACCTCCTGACATTAGCTAATAGCTTGAATGATTTTATCATTGCTCATTTTGAGTTACAGTCACATAAACTACACATCAGATAACACAGTGCAGGTGCCCAAAATGTAAATATGGAAATTCCCTTAAATATAAAATCAGCATAGAAGAATATAAAAGCTTTTTTGTGCAGCCTTTCTTCAAGGTAATCAGTTCTCCCTATGCCATGTACTATGGCAATAAAAAACTTATCTGGTGTCCTGTCTAGAATCTTAAGAAAACTGCAGCTGTTCATCAAGAGCATTTTAGTTTTTAGCAGAGCTGCAGCTGTAACCCACATAATTCACGTGGTTCATAGGCGCTCCATCTGTTGGGTGCTGCATTCATGGTTGACTAATCATCTGTGATAGAATTCCCATCTAGTTCTTTGTGCATAATACCATATTCTAATGAGTCCAGATCATTTATCTTGCATGGATTTAGAACAGAACATCATGCTATTTCATCTGAAAACAATATTAGAAAGTAATTTCATTAGAAGCAGAAATAAAACACTGGACATTTCAAAATAGTTGTCTTATAATTAATCAATTAACAAACTTCTAGCATGGGCTTATAAGATCTTAGATCTATAAGAATTTGTATTGAAGATCCAGAGATATTTTAACACAACTTAATTCCTTGATAATTAGCATTGGTAACCCCTAACATTTATTGAGTACTCACTAATGGATCAAGCACATCCTAAAAACAAAAGATATCAAAGTATGTAAGACACATAACAATTTTTACATCAGTAGAATTATTATATTCTTACTACAGGCCCGGTTCACAAAATTTGTGCATGGGGGTGTGTGTCCCTAAGCCCAGCCTGCACCCTCTCCAATCTTGGTGCATGGGTGGGGGCCAGCTCGTTTGACCTGAAGGATGTCCTGGATCAGGGTGGGGGTTCTCTTGAGGTGTAGAGAGGCCTGGGTGAGGGGCGTATGGTGGTTTTTAGGCTGGCCATGCCCACCCATTGACCCAAGTGGAGGACCTGATATCTGGTATTTGTTTATTTTCTATAATTGAAACTTTGTAGCCTCCAGCAAAGGCCAGGGCCAACCAGGAAGCTTGCCTTCCTCCATTGCTGAGGGCAATCTAAGCCTCCTGCACCCACCAGCTCTGTGGCTGCTGCCATTTTTGTTGGGATTTATTTACCTTCTATAATTGAAACTTTGCCACCTTGAGTGGAGGCCAGGAACAGGCAGAGCGGATGGAAAGGGAAGCTTGGCTTCCTCCATTGCCAGGCAAACCCAAGCCTCCTGCTCACTCCATGGCAGTAGCCATTTTGGTTGGGTTAATTTGCATACTGGCTCCTGATTGGCTTGTGGGTGTGGCTTGTGGGCATAGCAGAGTCATGGTCAATTTGTATGTTTCTCTTTTATTAGTGTAGATACTAATTGTCTAATTTAGATCATTAATACAATTATCCAAACTAGCATACTCTTATTATTAAACTTCAAAAAAATATAGCAACTAGAATAAAAGATTTTTTTCCCTAATTGTTCACTCATTCAGCAAGCACTTAATTTTATTTCACAGATTCTGTACTCCAACCACTTTGATGTAAGCTCAGAAAACAATAACAAGTGAGTTTGTTTTGAGTTCTTTTGCTCCTACATCACAAGGAAATTTTACTATAATGTGTTATGAGCAGAGAATATTGTTTATGCATGCAACAAGAAAGGGGTCCACTGTACTATACTGGAAATCATTTATTTGTGTTTGCTGACTATGTCTATTTCTTATCTTTTGTTAACAACATCTTACCTTGTTTAGAGAACCACCCTTTAACACACTCACTCTACATGGATTGCGAGTAAACACACTGTTCTCTAACATCAGGTATATAAGTATGTCTGCCTGATAAGAAAGAGCATTCCACCCTTCTGATCACAGAGATTAGTTCAGAAGTATGTCTAGTCAGCCAACAAGATATAATCTTTGGATGTTATTAAAATCAAGAGGAAAGGAAAGTTAAATTGTCCTTTGAAGTGGAAACTGAGAGGATACTAATGGAATGGCCAGGGTCCTTAATACTGAGAGAGCTTCTGAGAACAGCTAGCACATACCAGGGACAGAAAGAGTATATCCTAGTATCATTATTCCATGACTGAACCCAGCTGTGTCTTAAGCCATCTCTGGCCCTGGACTTCTAGTTATATTAACAAAACAGAAAACACAATTTATTTTCCCTGAACCACTTTAATCTTACTATCTGCCTCGCTCAACATTATTCCTGATAGTAACACACACATAGCCAAGGGAAAGTCAGTGAATTTTACACATGCATGCACATGCAATGAAGCAGGTGGAAATGGAGTAAAGGAGTTCAGAGGAAAGGAAGATGGTAGAAAAAAAGAATCACAGTTTTGAAAACGCAGATATGAGATAGAGAATTAACTTCCTAAGTATGCAGAGCCATGTATGTGCTTAGGTTGATAGGTGCTGGTGAAAGAATGCTAATCACGATAAATAAAGCCCATATTCTCAGGAAGCTCAGCGTTTATCAGGTGAGATTGAAATCATGCAATACAGCATTCACACAATCTAAACTTCATTATTGCTCTAGCTTAGAATTTGAGGGAATATTGGAAAGAAATTATACTGGACAAAATTTTCACATCATGCAGTGACTGGTAAATTCTGTTTCAGTAGTTAGTTGTATGGATCTGATCTTTAGACTCTAGTTATTGGCCAGAAATACACTGATTCACTCAGAGAGAAAATATCCTTCCTGATTCTCAGATTTCCTTCTACAACATTACTCATGAGCATAACAGAATGAATAAACATTATTTACTTTTGCAAGCTTTAGAAAATGCCAGCAATAATTTACAATCTCAGATGTTTCATTTTCTTATTATCACCCCCAAATCTCTGCACTAAATGAATAAATATGTGAATCCACATTCTTAGTGCTCTCTCTCTACTTTTCATACATTTATTTCTTCTTTGCATGTTTCCTTTTTCACAATATTTATTCAACTACCTTAACCCCTTTAAATTTATGATTGATGTCAATAATCCATCTTTTCTCAGGGTAAATTGTTTAGTAGTAATCCATCTATGGGATTATAGAGCTAGTCATAATATAAAAATTGCATTTTCTATTCAGTTGATATTGAGTGACTGATTATATGAAGATCTCAATAGCTTTAATGACAAAATGACTTACATTCAGGTAAAAGTCTAAAGTAAAAGTTAACAAACTGAGCAATCTACAATAATAAAAATGTCATTATGTTATTAAGTAAGAACATAATTTTGTCCCGACAAACAAGAAATTACTGGGATTTCCAGAAAAAAAAAAGTTTTGTTAATTTAGCTAAATTTGTGGCAAATTAGTCCAAAAATATAATTTATAATACTTTAAAATTATTCTTTATTTTGTTCTTCAAAATGTTAATTTGTAGATAAAAACATATAAAACTTAAACAGATTTGTTTTACCACCAGTTTTCTAGCAATATCCAAATTGCACGAATTGAAACAAATTTCTCATATATTTTTACAAGTTTTCCAGGATTTCATTTAGCAGTTTTTATACTTAAAATAAGGAAGACAGCTTAGGTTTGCATAGATATTATTACATTTTGGTTTAAGATATACTTTAGGACTTAGAAATTTTGGAAGAGATCTGGTATTCATTTTCAACAGCACTCTAATGGCCATAGTAAGTCCAACACTGACATTTACTTCAATACTTTCCAAAAGTAGGATCCATGACTGCACATTTATCTATTTCATGATTTTTAGGTGACAGATAAAGTTTCCTAGATTGTATTAATTCCCTTGAGTAATGATATTATAGTTAATATAATATTAACACTAACACAAGCCAGGTGGCTTCAGTGAAAATCAAAATAAAACAAAACCCCTCTGCCTGTTTGTGCCTTCATCATCATTCTTTCTGCAGGTTTATTATAATCCATATCATGAAATAGCAAGGTTCTGCTCTAGAACTTTCTCATTCTGCAATCTCTCCCTAAGTGAAGAAATCTCAGCAGAGCTGCAAACACCCCCAGCTGCCCAATATATTTAAATCTCCAATCTTAGCCCCTCTACTGTGATCAAGACTTGACTACCCCGTCCTCTGTTGGAGCATTACAAGACCCTTCAAATTTAAAATCTGCAAAGTAAAAGTTATGATCTTTGACATCTAAACGCATTCCTCATCCAAATAGTGGCATTACTCACCCTTTTTGCACTGACAGAAATTTCAGAATCACTATTGATACATGTTTTCTATATATACTCTATTTACACATTGTATCTTTTCCCACATTGTATCTCTTACATATCTCGCAAATCCAATTAGTTTCATGTCTGCTTTCACTACCCTAGACCCGTGGTCGACAAACTGTGGCTTGAGAGCCACATGTGGCTCTTTGGCCCTTTGAGTGTGGCTCTTCCACAAAATGCCATGGCTTGGGCAAGAAGAAGTTTAAGTTTAAAAATTTGTCTCTCAAAAGAAATTTAATCATTGTACTATTGATATTAGCTCTGTTGACTAATGAGTTTGTCGACCATTGCTCTAGACCATAGCTACCATTAGAGAAGACTTTTTGTGATACCCTTTGATTTGACAATGCTGAATATTCTTGTCTTCTCAAATGTAGCCTGTACCCTCTGTTTCAAATTTTGCTGACAAAAGTTAAATGGAAGTTATTACTTTTAGAAAAATGAAGCAAAATATTAACAGAGTGCTGGCCTGGTCTCTCCATTTTTGTTTTTTGTTTTTTCAGTTACTATGCAAGATTATACATTCCACAGTGGTTAGAACAACATTCCCATGCCACATGATGCTCTTACAATACAATGTATGTTCCTTCCCTCCAGTAATGTCATCTATGTTTCCTCATTGAATCTGGTCAGACCTCTGACCACCATCTTAGTTTTTTTAATTTTTTGTGGCAGACTCTATATCTACAATGGAAACAAGCTCTGACTCTGTTTCCCCTCACTAACCTAGCCAAAATAGTAAATCAAAACTAATATTGCTTCCTATGGGTGAATGGCGGGCATTATAGTCATTATGTTAGGGCAGTAGTGATGGAGGTCTCCTGTATATAGCCTTTGAATTGAATAAGTCAGGTCTTTTCAGAAACTGGGCGGATCATGGAGAATGACTGTAAACTCGAAGGTTCAGATAAGCAATAGCCCCGATTACAGATGCTGCACTGGACTTGATATTGTTGATAGAACTGATCGATAAGAACTTTGGTTCATAAAATGTCATTGATAATTTTATTATTCAACATTCCTATTAGAACAATGGTCAGAAGGGTTTGGGCTTATATTGGAATGTTCATTTACTTTTTTCCCTTTTTTTCTCAGAGGTAAGTTATAGCTCCTGTTCGGAAGTGGAACAGCTGAACACCCGACAGAAGAACATCACCTCGATAACATCCATCTGGTCAGCCAGAAGCAGCCAGAGCTGGCAGGGACACTGGAGGCCTTGATCAGACTCACGCGGCCCCGAGATGAGAATGCCTCGATGGGAGCTGAAGGATCTGCCACTTATGTGAAGTAGCTAAGGGTCTATTGGTCAAGAGTGTAACGGAATATCAAATTCGAAGATACATTACTACATTGCCTCCATAAAGAAGGCTACCTTGATCGATTTACTTAAAAATGCAGGTCCATGTTAAATTTCTGGCTCTCTAGATTAATTAATTTTATGCCACACAAATATTGCTTTTAGACCATGGTACTTTCCACTTTTATAACATGCAAAGAATTTACTTATTATTTGTGTCTGTTGAATATTGTCTGTTTTATCCTAATAAACTATAAGATCAATAAAGAGGGATCTTTAAATATCTTTAAATAGTAAATGCTTAATATTTAGTGAATGGAGGAATTAATGATTTTTTCATTTTTAAAAAAATTATTATAGTTTGTCTAGGTAAGTAAATTAAAATAACCTAGGCAGCCATTATCAAGTCAGAGATGTTTAATTTATCGGTATTAGAAAGGACTAGAATGCTGCATTATGACTATATAATTAAATATTACATTTAATTAGTAAGAGAAAGTAATTCAAATAAATGCTATTTTTAACTGGCCAATTATATTCCCATTTCAGGAGTGTTAACACTATGTTTCTTTTTTACAAAGGCAAAAGGTGGCGTTTCGTTAACGCCAGGATGCTCAGGCGCAGAAGTGGTTTATCAGTGAGGCTGAGCAAAGCACAGTCCCCCTTCCCGGAGCCGCAGGGCGTGTCTGTTTACCACATCTGCCTGGAACGCCTCCCTTCCACCATTCACACCTGCTGCTCTCCACAAGCAATCCCTTGGCGCCCACTTCCTCCTACCTTCTGTGAATAAATATATATTCTGGTGAGCACTGGTCATCTGTTAATTTTTTAAGAAAACAAAGCTTAGTGACCTTTTTCTCATTATGGACAGGTGGGAAGGAATGAGATATTTTGCCCTGGGAAATAACCACATGGACCCTGCATCATAGAGATCGCCTCACCTCTCCCAGTCCCAGAAAGGGCTTTGCTGCCTCACCGTTCCCTTAGGTCAGTGTTTCCCAAACTTTTAGCATATGTGTACCCCTTCTATAATTTTCATAACGCTGAGTACCCCTCAACAACAACAACAAAAAAAAATGAATGTATTTTAATAACAATCAAAATATGTTTAATTTTTTTATATTTTTGGCACATACACAAAATAATAATAAATTAAAAATAAAATTATAATAAAATATAAATAAAAGTTATATTATAAATAACATTTATTTGCACACCAGACCATCTCAGGCCTCACAAGACTGTCTTGACTTGACTCATGGGAGTGCAGAATTAGACACAGCTAAGCACAGTGCAGTGCATATCCCCACCAAACTCTTCCCGTACCCCTGGGGGTACACGTACCACACTTTGGGAAACACTGCCTTAGGTTAATACCAGGCTGAAGGAAAGTCTCCAGTCAAGAACCCACAGCAATGCGCTCAACTGCCTTTTGCATGATGTGTTTTCTGGGAGGGAAAGCAGATCACATTCTTTCTCACAACTGATTCTTATTTTTTCTCTTTTCACACTGTTTCTGCTTCTATTTCTCCCTCTCCATAATTGTTCTCCCCCCTTCTCCTCATTATTTTCTTTTTTTCAAATTGCTCTTTGATCTGGAATATTTTGGCTTAATTCAAAATATCACTACTATTTTGCCAGACAAAAATAAGTTTCATTGTTGATAACTACTTGGAAAATAAGTTATGTTATGACATTTCTGAGATAATTGTTAATTTTTAGTACAATTTTAAAAACTTTTAGTTCTGTATTTGATCTTTAAAACTCATTATGGGAAATAATTTTACTTGTTCCTCATTTTTCAGTTAATGTATTTCGCATATGTTCATATCCAGTGTTTCCCAAACTTTTGACATATGTGTACCCTTTCTATAATTTTCATAACGCTGAGTACCCCTCGTCAAAAAAAGGATATATTTTAATAACAATCAAAATATATTTATTTATTTATTTATTTATTTATTTGGTACATACACACAATAATAATAAACGAAAAATAAAATTATTCATAATAAAATATAAATAAAAGTTATATTATAAATAACATTTATTTGCACACCGGACCATCTCATGCCTCACAAGACTCTCTTGACTTGACTCATGAGAACGTAGAATTAGGCGCAGCTAAGCACGGTACAGTGCATATCCCCACCAAACTCTTCCCTTAACCCTGGGAGTATGCATAACACACTTTGGGAAACACTGATACAAAATAACACATACATCTGTGTTTCTTAGAACATACAATAAGATTTAGAACAAACCAGGCATACTTTTTATTATGTGATTTTTTTTACTCAATATTATTTTCAATGCCAATAAATACATATTCATGTTTTTAATGAATCTTCACTTAATGTTTCATAATTCATTATACATTTAAGTTAGTTTTAACTTATCTATATAATCTTTACCTATATGTAAGGGTAACATCTACAAAATTTTCTATTCATGCATTTTGTTCATGTTTGAAGTTATTTTTTAAGGACATTTTTATAGTAAATAAATTAATATGTATTTTAAAGTAAGGCGCTGCTAAAGAAATAAATAATGATATATTCCTGAGGTCATTTTCTTTGACCAAATTACCAAGACAACATTCCAACTTAATTGTTTATTATGTGAAACAAAAGTTAGGAAAAGCAATCTTATATTGTTGTAATGTTTTTGTTAATGAAACCATGGATGACCATAAAAAGATTTGCTTGTTTAATTAATAACACATGAACAAGACTTCAACCTAAAATTGATCTTATTAAACACTAGTGACCCAGTGCACAAAATTCATGAACTGGGTTGTGTGTCCCACAGCCTGGCCTGTACCCTCTCCAATCTGGGACCCCTCTGGGGATGTCTGACTGGCAGTTTAGGCCCCATCCCACACCAAAGTGGGACTGCTGGCTCCTAACTACTCACTTGTCTGCCTGCCTGACTGCCCCTAACTGACCCCCCTTCTGGCCTGATCATCCCCAATTGCCCCCCTGCCAGTCTGCTCAACCCCAACTGTTTCCCCTGCTGGCCTGCTTGCCCCAAACTGCCACCCCCTTCAAGCCTGTTCTCCCTCAACTGCCGCCCCCTGCCAGCCTTCTCACCCCTAACTACTCCTTACCTGCTGACCTGATTACCCCCAATTGCCCCGCCCCCTCCAGCAGTTAGCAAGTGCCCTCAACTGCCCACAGGTACCCTTGCAGGTAGCAAGTGATGATTAGGGGAGGAGGGCATGATTGTTTCCTCGGACTGTAGGTTTCAAAGCTTTTCAGGTTAAGCAGGCCTCAGAGGGGCAGGCTCTGGCCAGCAGCCCTGTAGCTGTGGTTGTCCCTGGAGGTACTGTTGAGGGGGTGTGTGCTAGGGGCTAAAGGAGAGGCAAGACTGAAGGTGGGGTAGCTATGAAATCTCCCCTCTTGGCACCATTCTTTAAATGTTGCCTTTTCATAGCTAGAAGTGGCAGGGCTCTGATCTCCTGGAGCAGGGTGGGGCTGGGCCAGGGGGGGCCAGGCAGGCTAGGAGGGTGGGTTTAGCGGTGGCCCAGCAAGCTCCTGGTGCAGAGACAGTGCCACTTCTGTGCGTATGTGTGTGTGTGTGTGTGTGTGTGTGTGTGTGTGTGTGTATGTGTGTGCGCGCGTGGAGGGGGGGGGGGTCTGACCCTGGGGGCAGCTTGGGCCTGCTTCCACCCAGGTCTGGAGTTGAGAGAGGAAAGGCATGCCTGCGCCCAGCAGAGGGGGCGCAGGGCACTGACAGGTTGTCCCTGGCATGCTATTGTTGTGGGCACCCCTGGCGGGGGTAGCAGGGGGAAGATGAGGTGCACGCTGCAACTATCCAGATCATGCCAGCCTCTCCATCTCCCCGGAGGTGTGGGGGCTGGAGGAGGGTTTCCCTGCAGGGGGATTGGAAGAACTCCTGTGGCCGCTTCCTCTTCCTTCTTTGCAGTCCAGGCTCCTGTCAGGTGCTCTCCTCAGACCCCTGGGAACTTGGCTCTGGTTACGCCGCCCCACTGTGGCTCCCCATCATCCCCACCTCACTCAGCTCTCCCTGGCTGCCCACCTGTCTGGGCAGTGTGGTCCTGGGGCAGGAGGTGGGGGTGTGAGAAGCAGCTCCAGTAAAGTTTAGTAAACCCCAGTTTGCTTCAGGATTTGGCTGCAGGGTTTGATTCCAGTCAAAGGCATATGCCTGGGTTGCTGGATCTTCAGTGAGGGGCATTCAGGAGGCATAAATAAAAGATTCTTTCTCATCATCAATGCTTCTATATCTCTTTCCGTCACCCTTTCTCTTGGAAATAAAAAAAAAAAAAAAAAAATATATATATATATATATATATATATATATATATATATATATATATAATCAAAGAAAAAGAAAAGATCAAAGTAAAACTTCTAGAAATAAAATAACTTACATAATAAAATAACTTGCAAATTGAAAGGACTGTAGAACAACCAGTCACTATGATATGTACTGACCACCAGGGGGCAGAAGCTCAACACAGGAGCTGCCCCCTGGTGTTCAGTGCACTCCCACAGGGGGGTGTGCCACTCAGCTAGAAGCCCTGACCTAGGCTCACAGCTGGTGAGCACAGCAGTGGTGGTGGGAGCCTCTTCCCCCTCTGTGGCAGCTCTAAGGATGTCTGACTGATGACATAGGCCTGCTTCCTGGGGAGCAATCCTAACTTGTCAGTAGGACATCCTCCAAGGGTTCCCGGACTGTGAGAGGGCACAGGCTGGGCTGAGGGAGCCCCCTCGACAACCCCTCCCCCAGTGCATAAATTTCGTGCACTGGGCCTCTAGTCTCTATTTATAAAAGGCTAATAAGCAAAGTTTCCCCTAGGGAGTTCTACCAGGAGACAGGGAGTTTGATCACTTACTATGACATGGGCTGACTACCAGGGGGCAGTGTAGAACAAAGGAAGGCCCTGCTGATGGGCCCGCATTGTCAATCAGGCCTAGGGACCCTACCCATGCACAAATTTTGTGTACTGGGTCACTAGTATAATATAAATGAAGACGGAAACACACTCATATGAATAAATCCTGTTAATTAGTTTGTGGCTTGATAGTCCTCAAATACATATCACAAATATGTATGATATTCCTGAACATACTTTTACATTTTGAATGCAGAATTAGATGAAAGATGGGTATAATATCATGGAGCCAGATGGTTCTCTTGTGACTGCAGGTTTACAGAAGCTTTTGCAGGTTGTTTATTCCAACAAAATTTGGAATAATTCAAACTCATATGAGGTTTTCTTTTTTTTTTCTTTTTTTTTAACTGAGAAACGTAGGAAGAAACATTTTTTTACTTAAAATATCTGTAGCTGGGACCAGTTTGGCTCAGTGGATAGACTGTCGTCCTGCGGACTGAAAGGTCCTGGGGTCGATTCCGGTCAAGGGCATGTAATTTGGTTGCAGGCACATCCCCAGTAGGGGGTGTGCAGGAGGCAGCTGATTGATGATTCTCTCTTATCAATGTTTCTAGCTCTCTATCCCTCTCTCTTCCTCTATGAAAAATCAATAAAATATTATATATATATATATATATATATATATATATATATATCTGTAAGATATAGCATGTGTATTTATAGATATTGCATATTGAATATTTTCTGAAAAAATATAAGTAAAACTACAGTTTTATGTACTGTTCTTTCCATTTTATTGTAAAGTCTAAGGCTAAACACATGTTTGCACTATGCAATTAAATTGAAACAATAATTAACTAGTATCAAACTATATAGTGTCTTCATGTGTGATTAAAAATGAAGAAGGTAGCCGAGACCGGTTTGGCTCAGTGGATAGAGCGTCGGCCTGCAGACTGAAAGGTCCCGGGTTCGATTCTGGTCAAGGGCACGTACCTTGGTTGCAGGCACATCCGCTGTGGGGAGTGTGCAAGAGGCAGCTGGTCGATGTATCTCTCTCATCGACATTTCTAACTCTCTATCCCTCTCAATTCATCTCTGAGTAAAATCATTTTAAAAAAATATATTTAAAATAAATAAATAAATAAAAATGAAGAAGGTATTCATGGTGAAACCAACTTATACATATTATGATTAAATCTCCACTTTTGCTATTGGAACACATATTTAAAATAAAAATATTCTAAATTTTTATATTTTCTTTTGGAATATATCTTCTTTAATGAGTTCAGAATTAATTTGTGTTTGTTTATTTCTGGCTTATGCTAATATTTTAACCATTTTATATTGATTATGCTTGATAACATATATAGGAAAGAGTTCTGTGGCTATATTGTTACCAAGTGGCAAGGGGATGTGACCAGGGAGTATAAAATGTGTATACACAAAATTCTTCCTCTAAATCTAATATTGTTCTCTCTCTTTAGGAATTTACCTTTAAAATAAAACCCCTAGATTCTGTATAATTTTTT